>CM012460.1:3147017-3452017 GCA_003999625.1 Oryzias javanicus | reverse complement strand
CTTTCTTCTTTATTTTGCTTTTTTGCTGCTGTGACTTTTACTCCAATGTGATTTATATATGACTTTCTTCTTTATTTTGCTTTTTGCTGCTGTTACTTTCTACTCCAATGTGATTTATACATGACTTTTTATTCTTTATTTTGTTTTTTCGCTGCTGTGACTTATACTCCAGACCAGTGCAACTTATATATAACTATTTTTTCCCCTTTTTTTGGCTGCTGTGACTATTACTCCAGTGCGACTTATATATGACATTGTCTTCTTTATTATGTTTTTTTTTCTGCTGTGACATTTACTCCAATGCGACTTCTTTATGACGTTTTCTTCTGTATTTTGCTCTTTTTTTGCTGCTGTGACTTTTCCTCCAGTGCAATTTATACACAACTTTCTCTTCTTTCAATATACATTTTTTTGTGCAACGACTTATATTCCAAAGTGAATAATATATTATTATTACATGCTTTTTTTTTTCTTTTTGCTACTGCGACTTATACTCCGGAGGGACTTATCCATTACTTTTTCTTCTTTTCTTTTTCTTTTGCTTCTGTAATTTAAGTTCTGGAGTGAATTACAGTTAGAAAATACGGTACGACCTATAAAACGACTGTTTTTTTTTTCTTCTTTAGTGATTGTCACTGTTGATGAAGAAGAGAAACGTGATTTCAATCATGACTGACGTTTAATTTTGGAGACACTTTTGGTTCTGGAAGGCTCCCTGTGATGCTGGGGTTTGCAGAGGTCTCCCAACCACGATCGCATCGCCTCCCAGTGAGATGTTATGACTCGACCCGATAAACCCGAAGCCTCTTTATCGGAGAGTGCTTCCGTACGTCCCTCTGGAAGGTGTGCAGAGCGGCCCGTGCACGCTCTCACATGCGCAGCCTCCAGAACAAAGCTCGACAGTCGCAGAGATGAAAGCCGAGGGCGAAGACCAAACAAATCAAAAGCCGGCGGAGCAGCTGGCTGGATCTCAAACCCCGTCTGATTCACGGCTGCGTCGCCTAATCACTCGGCCTCGCCGGAGGCATGGATATAAACGCACACACATCCATCCAGGGGAAAAGAAAGAATCAAATCGCACATGGCAGAGAGTCAAACAGGTGTACGAAGGAGAAAAGGTTGGAAGAAGTGACACAGACGCTGCACATGTTGCCTTGAGAAGTTCTCTACTCTGAAAAACCTTTGAAAGTTTCAAGCCTGTTATTATTTGTGGGCCTGTTATTACTCGTTGGGATCAAAGGATCAGAGTTACGTAAAAAAAAAAAAAGAAACGTCATTTGATCCTTTTTGCAGAAACGACTCGTGACTCAGAGCTAAAATTAGCTTGCTGGTAAACAGTCGAGTCTTTTAACAATTCATTTTGTTGGAGGATTTCTACCTGGCAATCGTCTAGGCACGTCACTGATGGCTGGCAGGCCCGTGCCTCTGCTGGACGAGAGGGGGGTGGTGGAATGGACTGAGGGGGACGCCATGGGACTCAGGTAGGACGGATACGTCTGTTCGTACGACCAGGGAGGAGAGGACTGGGACTGACGAGGGTCTAGTGGGGAGAAACGGAGGGAGAGAAGAAACAGAAAAGGAGGTAAGAATAAAAAAAAAGGACAGAATGAAAGACAGAATCATCACAAGTGGACTCATTCAGATGCTGGTGCCTCATTAAACAAGACACACTGATGTTTGTTGGCTCTCAGTAAGTAAACAAACCAGTTCGTCATCGAGTCGGAGTGACAGCAGCAAAACAGAAAGTAAAGTTTGTGGCGTTTTCTGTCCTTCAAAAGCTTTTATTTTGAAATCCCATCCAACAACAAACAAGCAGAACCTGAAAAACAAAGTCGTTGAAGCTGCTTCCTCTTCGTGCTTTTTTCACAAAATAGACTTACTCTGAAACAGAGTTTCTGCAGTGTCAACAATTTGTCTCGGAGGTGTGGCAGCGACCCCGCCCCCCTTTCCCCTTCCCTTTGTTGTGCTGGGAGCTCTCTATTTGTCTACAAATGGATGCATCACAATCTTTTTCTGCATATTTTCCCCTTCTCCTGATTCGTTTGAATGAAAAAAAATACTCACAACTGCAATTTTAAGCTCCTTTAAGGTCAGAAAAATAACACAAAAAGTCCTCAGAAGAACATCCAGAAGGAAGCTCTGATTGTTCTCGCCTTGTTTTGATCTGAGCATTTCTGGATTTTAAAACAGATTTATCCATGAAATCATTAAATATTAGCAAATATTATTTTTTGAGGGGGAAAAATTTGACTAAAACCAACAATTTTAAACAAATAGAGTGGAAAAAGTGTTGCTACTGCAACACAAGGAAATCCTGACATCCAAAACTGTTCATTTGAAAGAAAAAAAATAAATAATGAAGTAATATTACAGCAAAAACATGTTTCAAATGTTTTTTTTAACTGTTAAAAACTCTGTTTTGCCACTCTGTTAAGTTTAGCAAATGTCTCGCGTAGGTGGAACAGAAAAACATCTAATAGATTTGCAGTGATCCTCCATTTTCTCACTTAAGTTGTACCTTTTTATTGTAAAAAAATATAGCAGGAATGTCCCCAAACCATCTGTAACCTCCTTTTAAAATGTTCTTAAATATTCTTTTATTTATAGAAAAAAAAAGGATGACCTGAAACGAGGAATCTGACGTTCCTGTCGGTCGGCTGCAGCACAAAATCGAAACGTTTGTCATAAAACAGGTAAAGATCAGTCTGGATTTTAGCCTTTTGCAGCAGTAAAATACAAACCCAATTCCATTGCAGTTATTATTACAGATTATTTGACTTTTTTTTTTAAATCTCAAAACTATGTTGGACACTTTTCAATCCCGCGCCTGCCATTGTCTTTGGCACGCATGCGCCGAAGCGCTAACCCGGGTCAGTAGTGATGTCACAGGAAGTTCGGTTACCATGACAACACGCTGACGGAGCTTGAAGGTGCGAAACATAAGAAAAAGGACGACGACGACGATACCTGAAGAGGGATCATCGTCTAGGTGAGATGAGCTAACGTCAGTGAGAGAAAACTAGTTAAGAACAATTCGTAGATAATCATTTATGATAGCCCGACTTGATTCTGAATAGTTAGTCTTTATTGATTCAAACCCTTAAATAAAAATAAACTAATATGATTAATTAATCTAATTTAATTTTAGAGGTAATTTTGTCAGCCAGTCATCAGAATTATTCTGTACTTTAAAGGAAAAATAAGGATTTTAGATTAAAAAAATGAATATATTCTAAATTTTTTCTAGTATTTCTAATTTTCTACAGTAAATTAAGTCAATTATCCTTTAAAAAAAGCACTTTTTTAGGTTCTATGAGGTCCGCTTCCTGTTTTAGGTGAAAGGGATTCTGGGTCACTTCCTGTCAACCTAAAAGCAACATGGAGGTGCAGACAGGTGAGTTTCACCCCCCAGGTGTTACCTTGAAGCACCGACGTACTAAACTCTGTTTTATTGAAATATTTGGAGTAAAGACGCCTCCTCGCGCCAGCGAGTGGATCCGCTTCCCTGATTGGACTAGTTAACGATCGGCGGGAGCGTCCGAGCAGGTGAAAAGTCGGAGTCACCTGTGATCTGCGTCTGACCCTGGGGGTTGAAGGAGTTGGCCGCCGTGTTCAGGGACGGCCGCGGGGCCTGAGTGGGAACCGCGACTCTCACTCTCATCCTCTCCAGCTCGAGGCGGTCCGGAAACAAGCCGGCTTTGGGGGGGTCCTCCAGTTTTTGACGATGCCCTGCACAGACGACAGGAGAGGGGGGGGGGGGGGGTGTTAGACGGGTCGGACGGGGCAGCAATCTGAAGACTGAATCAAACACCTAAACATGTTTTTTTTTTTTTATTTCCTACCAATTTGTATCAGTTTAAGCTGCATGAGGATTTCAGCACAAATTAGTTGCCAGAATGTCTCACTGATCTGGTTCTGGTTTGACCACGATGACCCTGAACGCACCGTCAAGTGACAAATCCCAGCATCAGAGCTGCCGGTGTTACGCCGAGTCCAACAACGCCATCATTTCAGGGAAAACGCGCTAAGCGAAAGCGTTCCTCCTCAGCAAAAACAAAGGAAATGAATCCGAAGTTCTGATTTGGTTCAAAAGGGATTTTTGATCAAAGTTGCAGCAGTTTTTACTTCTTTTAGTGCAGTGGTGTCAAACTCAATCCCACAAGGGGCCAAAATCCAAAACACACCTTAGGTCGCGGGCCGAACAGGATAAACATTTATTAAACACTCTAAAACTGAATTTATAAAACTTTAAAACCAATGAACATAATTATGAACTAGATATATAGCATTACCTGTGATAATGCTAGTGTGAATGCTGGAAGCTGAATTTGCCAGGGCCGATTGCTAAAAAGGCTGAAATTAATAGCTAAAAACGCTGAAGCTGATAGCCAGCTAACTAAATGCCAAATTAGCCTAAAAACTAAAAAAGAAAATTAAGTAAACCAAAACAGCGTGCCTGTAAATAAAATATTAGCTAGCAACAAAACAGCCTAAAAACAAAAAAAAACCAAAAACGCCTAAATTAGACAAAACCGCTAGCATGTCGCTGAAATAATAAAATAAACTCCAAAGTAGGGCTGGGCGATATGGGATTTTTTATATCACGATATAGCTTTTTACATATTGCGCGATAACGATATTGATCACGATATAAACCAAATAACTATATTTGACTATATTTATTTATATTAGACTACTAAACTGTTTCTTCAGTTCCATTAAAAAACAAAGCATTAAGTCTACAAATAAATTCTAATGTTTTCAGGGTTCATATAATAAAAATGTATTAATGTACTACAAATTATTTTTGTTGTATTTAGTAGAGGTGTAACGGATCACAAAACACACGGCTTGCATCGTGTCACGGCTTTAAGGTCACGGTTCGGATCATCTTTCAGATCAGTAACAAGTAAAAAAAAAAAAACAAGAAAAAAGAAGATATTAGCCTAAAATTACTTTTTTTAAAAAGTTAAAAATATATATGTTTAAAAAAGTACTTAAAAGCATTAACTCACACATTTTGAGCTTTGAACATAAACAAAACATTTATTTTCTGATTACATGTACACGTCTGGAGACAAGTCATTTTGAAATTAAACTTTCATTATTTTTAGTATTAATTGCTGTATTGAAACTAACTGTGGCAACATTTAAATATGTCAAATAAGTATTATTAACCATAGCACATGTCCAGGTGACGCACTGCCATACCCGCGTTTTTTCTGGTTAATTTTGACCCAAACGGCTTGCCATAGCTCAACCTGTCGGCTCTTGCCGGCTGGATGCAGGAGTGCGACAGCGGCCGCTCCTCACTGGAAAGTCTCCTGAACTCCGACACGGAGATGTGTACCGATGTTTCTATTCAGCTCTTCAACATAAATCAATCTCTCGGTATCCGCGTTCTTCACGAAGAGTTCCAGAAAAGTTTTGATGGAAGCTTCTCCCACACTCAGCAACAGACTTTCTGATGACCGAAAAGCATCAAATCTGACGCTTGTTAAAACTAATACAGTGTAAAGTAATTTAATTTGACCCCAAATGCAATCGGTGTGGACAAAGAATTGATTGTAATGCGGGGCGCGAGGTCCGCAGCAGCAGCGGGGGTTGCTGGTAGAAGTCGGCTTGTGCGCGTTTGTTTACCTTTCATGCAGACGAAGGACGCGGAGTGGAGTCCAAAAATGACAGAAATGAGAGCTAATAAACTCAATAATTAGATACAAACACTCACTCGCCCTGTGGCGACTAACTCTCTAACTTTTACTCGTCAAATAGGAGAAAATGTTCGCTAGCAAGTGTTATTTGCGGACCCTTCAAAATAAAAGTCTATCGCGATAGACTCATTCTTCTATTGAAAAAATTTTCTATCACGATATCAATAATTATCGTTTTATCGCCCAGCCCTACTCCAAAGTAGCCTAAAAAAGTTAATAAGTTAATAATAAGCACAAGAAAACATCGGGCCATTAACAACAATAAAATAAAATGATCTGGAGGGCCGGACATAATGACCCAGAGGGCCCGATCCGGCCCCCGGGCCTTGACTCTGACACGTGTTTTAGTGGCTTCACTTTCTTTCAAAATGGTCCTTTCAAATCTGCTCAACTACCAGCAAAAGGAAAAAGCGCCGGGGATGCTACATCCTCTTAATTAACAAAAATTCAGGCAAATGTTTCCCATCACTTTGCATGACAGGAAAATGGAGTGGAGCGAAGGATGTGCGCGGACTGAAAAGGTTGCATCCATTCCAACCTGAGGAGGAAGAAGCCTCGGCTAAACGCAGCCTCTCACGACATGGGCCCATTATCCCCACAGGGATCACAACCCCAGCCAAAATCCTGAATGTTTCAGCCTTTATTTGCCCCGATTCTTGCCCGTTTTAAAGACTCGTAACCCGACACCACCAGCGATCCAAAAAATCAGAGAGCAGAGTCACGCACTTCTTTTTGACGTGTCGGAGCTTCTGTCTGGTCTTGCACCAGCTCCCCTCAAAAGGCGGTAGAGTAAATATCCCGCGGAGCGGAGTTGAAACTCCTGCTGTGATTGGCCGCGCTCCAGCTGGCTCCGGCGCTCTTTTACGATCCGGCCCAACCTGCCTGTAAGCCGAGGCTGGGAACAAAAGAGGGAGCATCTCTGCCAAGATCAAAGGCCGAATGAATGAATGAAAAGTCAAACGTCCTGTCTTCCTAAAATAGTCAAATAAATGCAAAAAAATATATCAAATTATTTGAAAACGGCTCCACAAATGCTATTAAAAACCAGCCCGTCTGACTTTAATAAATGACGACAATCTCTTTAAAGAACCGACATGTCCACATTTCATTAATAACAGTTCCCAGAGACTTGTGGGTAATTTGTGTCATTTTTTGCAGAGCTCTTTGTGAGCCCGTGCCCGCTCAATCACAGCCTTTCCACTTTAACCGGGCGGGATTCGGAGGCTAAAAAAAGGCTCCGCCGCCACACAGTGCCGGCTTTGTGCAGAACCCGTCTCCTAGTGATGGGAGTAAATAGCAGGAAAGATGAGGGGGGGACAGACACAAGGGGGACGGAGACACACGGAGAGGAAGAGACCCCAGTGACCAGTAAATTAAGAGCTCTGTGTCGAGGCAGTCAGGCCATGCCGACTCCGACTCCGACTGGTGAAGCAGTTAAGCTGGGTTTAATCAGGAGGACACGAAAAACAAGAAGAGGCTTCAAATTTGGTTTTTTATTTGAATAATTTAGTTTTTGAAACATTTAAACAAGTTTTTAAGGTGTTTTTCTGGTGATGGAGGACAGCTAAAATGGAATAAATCACAACACAATACATGCATAAAGCTAAAGTCAGCTAGCTTGATGCTAACGTTTAATGGAATCTCCCATAGGACGGCTAACGCTAACACTCAGTCGACCAAAACATACATTGCTGAATAAAAGAACATATTTATTTACTTAAAGTAACCATTTGTGGTCTAAAACATATATTTTTTTGCTCATTTGTCTTCACTAAAGTGTAGCGCCACCTATTGGCTAAACTGAAGCGTAAGCTAATCACAGAAGCGATAATGGTTCGATTATCGAGAACTAAACATTTGGACAAATTCCAGTGTTTTAAATGCACCTCGTGGTTAAAAAAAATACAGTTTTAATTTTAGGAAGTTAGATTTATAAATTTGTGGTTAAGAAGCACCAGAAATGTTTAAAAATATTTTTTTTGTCTTTAATGCTGACATCATACTACCTACCATTAAATTTTCTCCATTGAGATGATCCTATGTGACACAGGAAGTCTTATTTTGAAAGGAACCTGCGTTAAAAACCATAAACTTTGATACTGGGGGGGATCAAATTTCTCTTAAAAAATACTTTATTTATATTTCTCATAACAATGACATAACTACAAAGTCTTATTTTTCTAAAGGATGTGTGAGAAATCAATTCAAATGGTTCTTTAAGTGTTAAAGGTTCCAGACCTCTGGGCTAGCGGCTAACTCCTAGTTGATGGGAAGGGGGGAGGGGCTTGCTCCATACCAACGGCACAACTCAGAGGTGAATTTCTAACCAACAGCAGAAAGTGTGTCCAAGAAAACAACACTTTTTGTGGGTATTTTAGCCAAAACTGACATCGTAATTAAAAGATCATTTAAAGCGCTTTAAAAATAAAGTAAAACATGTTAGAGTGGGACTTTAAAGACCAACTCTAATAAAAATAATCTCTTTTTTGAAAAACCAAGTAGAAAGATCAGCTTTTTTTCTCATAATAGAGGACTTATATAAAATAATTTACAATTAAAACAGCGTTTCAGACTTCTTAATTCAAATCGAGCTGGATTAGAAAACCGGATCCTTGAAAAGGCTCAGACTACTGAAATGGGCGTGGCCAAAGTCTCTACTCATGCTTAGGTGACCGAAAAATGATGCCTGTGTAATTCCGGCAAAAAACTGTACAACTGAATCAATCCAACATTGTTCGTCTTTATTTTTGCGTCGCTAATGTTAGCTTGATGCTATAAGCTCGTGTGCAAACAGGCCTCTTAGCAACGGACACAGGGGCGGGGTTGCTCTGGGTCTACAGTCCCGCCCCCAAGCCAGAATTGTATTTTTGATTAGCCACTGTGCATAAAATGTCTTAAAAAACAACATTCTGATTTTAGCTAAAAACGTCATAATCGTATTTAAACGATTTATTAATTATTTGAAAATATAGTTGAGTGAGACTTTAACAACAACTTTTCAGCAAAATAGTTTTATTCTGGTGTAAATGGAAATAGTTTATCTTTTAAATAAATTCTGAATAAAACATTTAAACTCTTAAGTCAATCACCTTTAAGGCAGTATTTCTAAATGACAATCTCCACAAACCTGCACGGCGATGAGGCTCAATCAAAGACTATTGTGGGTTGGTCAATCAAAGACACCATGAGACGTCACTGCCACACAATTCAAAGCTGAGCTACAATATAGACTATTTAAGATGATGAGCATCAGAATAAAAGGTGTGAACATCTGCTCATAGCTAGGAGGGACAGCAGGAGCTTCTGAGCCTCTGACTCCTATTTACAGTCTTAGTAAAGTATAGGGATGAGGGAGGGGCCGACAGCAGCACCTGCTGCCAATTTGAAAGACTAGTAAGCAAGCATAGTTTTTGGACTAGAGTTACCAAAAGGGGGTTTAACGTGTAGCTTAAGGCTATTAAGTTAGCAGCACTCAAAACACAAGACAAAGACCATCATTTGATTGACGACTTGTCAAAACAAACACTCGACGACTGTTTACTTTACAAATCCACTTCCTAAAGTCAGTCTTTACACAAAAAAATACAAACTTAAAGGCTTAAATTTGTCTATGCACACCTTTGGTCATTTTACCCAAAATATAATTAGTAATTTGTAATAAATACTTGTAGAAGAATAGAAGCCTTTTACATAAATAATTTTTAAACTAGCTGTGATTTCTGACTAATATAAGTCCGTTTTGGGGCCAATTCTAAAATATTTGTCTGTGTCACAAACGGGTAGACAGCTGGTTCCACGTGCAGCAGGTTTATTAGTTCAGACAGGAACTACGCACAGCTAAAAGTCCAGAGTCAGACGGGCAGAGGTCAATCATCAACATGGGAGCATCAAAAAATACAGTAGAGGTCTCAGAGTTCAGACAAGGGTCGGGGCAGGCGGCAGGGAATCAAAGATGGAGCAGGATCAGAAACTGTAGATCAGGTCTGGATAGAAACGCTCAGTAATGCAGGCAGAGTGGAACAAACAATACTTCACACTGAGTGACACTCTGTGTTGTAAAAATTATAAATAATTAAAAAAAATATTGATTAATATTAAAAATATAAATAAATAAAAATTATATAAAGAAGACTAACTACTTTTTAAGACTTTTTGAATGAGGAAATAATACATTCTATATTTCAAAATGAAAGCCTCTAAGAAAACTCAATTTTTTACTAATAGAAAGGGGAAAAAATTATAATCAAAAGACATTTTTTAGTTTTTAAGGGACTGAGGATTGAATACAGCCCATATTTTAAAGTAAAAGCCTCTAAGAAAACTTCATTTTTACTAATACGAAGGGGAAAAAATTAAATGCAGAATACTTGTATTATTTTTTAAGGGACTTAGGAACGGATAAATCCCATATTTCAAAATAAAAGTCTCAATATACCTGCTGCATTTTGGAAACAAATCCTTCAGATTCGCACATTGAACATCTCAACCGTTTATCTCTTGGGTATGGTGGAGGTTTTTTCATGGTTTGGGCTCATGTTAAGTTTAGTCATAGATTGAATATTTCCCAAATGAAGTAGACATTTTTGGGGAAAAAAAAATAAACAAAAAAGGCTGAAAACTCGAGTTTAATAGCATAAGAGCGACCATACTTCCATTTAACTATTTTTTTAAACGTGCAAACATGAAACTTTAATAAGATCCTAATAAAACAGATTAAAAATATATGATGATGATATTTGGTGGCATCTAGGACAGGGGTCAGCAATCTGCGGCCCTAGAGCCACATTCAGCTCTTTTACCCCTCCACAGTGGCTCTCTGGCGGAAGAAAAATTAATAAATAGTAATTATTAAAACTAAGGGTTACTAACTTAGATTAACGTAGATTGGTCAAAGTTGCAGTAAAAATGTTATGAAATGTAACGCTGCAGAGTGCATAAAAAATCTTGGCTTTGTTCGAATTTGTGTTGTGATCGTAACATGGTGGACTCCTGAAGGGACTGACTTTTGTGAAAATTAAATCTGAAGGAGCTGCGAGAATATCCTACGAGCGCAGATGAACAGCAAGCAGCAGGTCTCTCACAGGTCTCTCACCTGTCACAGGCGTGCACACTGTCACAGGCGCGTGCACACTCACAGGCCTGCACACACTCACCGGCATTCGCACACTCACAGGTTCATGCACTCTTACAGATGCGCATTTACAGGTGTGCAGTCATAAGCACATGCACAATCACAGGTGCGCGCACTCTGTCACAGGCGCACACACTCACAGGTGTGCGCACGCTCACAGGCGCGCACACTGTCATAGGCGTGCGCACACTAACAGGTACGCGCACTGTCACAGGTGTGCGCACAGTCACAGAAAGCGCGCACACTTTAACAGGTGCGCACACTCACAGGTGTGCATACTCACAGGCGTGCATACTCACAGGCGTGCATACTCACAGGCGCGCGCACTCACAGGCGCGTGCACTGTCACAGAAAGCGCGCACACTGTCATAGGTGCGCAAACTAACAGGCGCGCGCACTCACAGGCGCGCACACTCACAGGTGCACACACTCACAGGTGTGCACACTCACAGGTGTGCACACTCACAGGTGCGGCACACACTCACAGGTGTGCACACTCACAGGTGCGCACACCCTCACTGCGAGCCTGCATGGAAATATGTCATCCGCTCTGCATTTCTAAATTTAGGCCCAGGCCGAGACAAACCGATTTTTTTACAATTTCTGCAACGATGAACATGTTGACGACTTTAAATCATCACAAAGAATCGTCACATCTTTACTTTTGAACATTTTGCTCGTCCACTGCGACATTTTGGCAAAAAGTCGCTTCTCCAGCCTCTAGCTAAACCTTGTCCGGCTTCTTTTTTTGTCTCTTGCAGGAATGTAGCATGTCAACCACTGCACCCAGGTCCAGCCTCCACACAGCCAGACCTCAGGTCCATTAGTTCGGCGGGCGTTGACAGTAACTACAGTTCTCCGTGAGCTAATTACACCTTTTAAAAGACATCAGTTGCCAAACACAAGACGTCTCAGCTGTTTTATCGGAACCCTAGCGGGCGAAGGAATGAAACGGGGGTATTTAAGGGAGCGGGAAAAGGCGGATGATTTCACTGCCTGAGGGAAAGTCCCTCTGATTCCCATCATCCCTGTGAAAACAGTGGAGATTTTTGATAGCGCCTGCCACTTCCCTGCCCAGGCGGCCGGAAACATGGACAGATTCAGACCAGATGTGAGCAACTTAAACACACACAGAGACCTCTTAAGAGCATCACTACACACTGTACACACATTTACATAGGAACTAAAGCTAAGTAATTAAAAATAAAGGAGTCTGCAACTCTCCAGATGTTATCTCGAATCAGAAAGTTGAGCTCTGATCCTATTATAGTATTACTTTAGCCTGCCTGGACAAATAAGTCTGGATTTAGCTGATAGCAGCAAATCTGATAGCAGTTAGGAAAAAGAGTTGGACAACAAAATACAAGTTGTCATTGATTAATGGCAGCTCCAGACTGAATCTGAGCTTTAGCACAAAGATCTTTTACAAATGATTAGCAGTTCCTTTTATACATCCTGGCGTTCGGTATCCCTCAAACACCCCACGGCTTTGGTAGCGTACAAAATGGCTTAAGTTAGATTTTCCCATGACAGGGCTGCTTTATCACACAGTGCACTTCCAGATCTCTCAGGCTCCAGAGGAATAAAAACGAAAAGCTATCATTTCTGGACAAATATTGTAACCCAGGATTATTCTTTTTCTTTCCAAAAGTCATACACAAAGATTTATGTCTCTTTTCTGTGCAGAGGCAATAAGTTTTAGCCAGCAACAGGACAGCAAAAACATGAAATACAAATCTTCAGCTAGAGGTGAGGAAAAAAATGAAGACATTTTTCACTCCGATCATCTTTTGAGCTATTTTGAAAGCTTTCCCGATGTTTTTTTAAAATTAAGAGAACTGTTATTTCTGCACTAAAAGACGCACCGTCAATGCACCGTCTATTTTCAAATGTATGTCAGCACACTGAACTATAAGTGAAACTCCCAGCCTTCTTTGCAAAACGTAAACTAAAATGCTGATAATGCTACACGTTATCCGCATTATCATATTTACAATACCTGAAAATCCCAGCTTTCTTAGCAAAATGTAAAAATAAACCAAAATGCTGATAATGCTACACGTTATCTGCATTATCATATTCAAAATACCTGAAACTCACAGCTTTCTTTGAAAAACGTGAAAAAAACCCAAAAATGCTGATAATGCTACATGTTATCTGCATTATCATATTCAAAATACCTGAAACTCACAGCTTTCTTTGAAAAACGTGAAAAAAACCCAAAAATGCTGATAATGCTACATGTTATCCGCATTATCACATTCACAATACCTGAAACTCCCAGCTTTCTTTACAAAATGTAAAAAACCCAAAAATGCTGATAATGCTACATGTCAGCTGCATTATCGTATTCACAACATCTGCAACTTCTAATACCGCTAAGTCAAATGTTCCTGTGACTACGTTACCTCCCAATCTGGTTAGTAAAACATAAATTAAAAAAAAAAAAAACGGTCCAACACCACTACATGTTAGCATGTTAGCGTGTTAGCTGTGTAAGCATATTTACAACTTCCAACCTTGTTTGCAACACGTAAAAAACGGACTAGAAACTGCAAAAAAGAAATAACCGAGACAAACCTAATCCCCAATCTTGTTAGTAACACGTAAAAACACGCGATTGTCGCATAGGCATGTCACTTAAGCATGCTCAGATCAACGCCCAACCTTATTTGCAACAAGTAGATCAGATTGATCCTGCTAAAACGAACATTGCTGTGACTTTGCTAACTTCGCTAGACAGTAGCTGCACTAGCATTTTCACAATGACACCTGTTTGTTTTCAACAAGTAAAACGCAGACGGAAACTAACATAAGTGTGAATATGCTAACTCACAACCTTGTTAGTAACAAGTAAAAAAAAAAAAAAAAAAACGGGCCGACAACGGTACACGTTAGCTGCATTAGCGTATTCACAAAAACACCTAAGCTTGCTAGCAAATTTAAAAAATTTGAATGAAATTTAGACAGTTCACCTCTCAAAATCGCTTTAACATTGATAAGCGCAACGAGAATTCATTTTTAGCTTGCTCCGGACTATAAGGTGCATTTTTTTTTTTTTTTAACTTAAAGCTTTTAAGTAATAGGTTATGTATTATGTCATTTTATCCCAAATCCATAAACCTGTGTCGTGTGCTAGGATATTTTCCTGCAGAGGCAGTAGTTCATTAGAAAGTTACCTCTGAGTGGTGGGTGGGACCATGGGGGCGGAGCAACCCCGCCCCCTTCCCCTCCAGAGAGCTGGGAGTAGGGCCTGTCTCAGCGTATTTTTCTATATATACTTCTTTATATATGTCCTCCATCATCAGAAAAATGCAACAATTAATAGTTTGTATGAATATATTTTTTGCTCATTTTCTCCATATTCTCTTCAGATAGACTAGAAGTCAAAAGCATTGGATCACGAGTCTCTTCCTATATTCTAAATATCTATTTCATCAACTGAAAATGGTCAAATAAAGTCGTAGAAATCCCCTTTTTTTAATGCTGGACCATGCAAATGTGTTGATTTCCATCATAAAATCAACTAAATATAGACATCCTTCCAGTGCGCTGATCTGTTCTCCATTATTTAACCATTGCCACATACTCAATGATAGGAAACTCTGTGACTCAATGACTCGGAAACGGCAAGAAAATCCAGGATTGACGGAAAAAATGATAAACGAGATTTTATGTCTTTGAGCTGAAGGTGATTGAGGCTGATTCATCTCTGGAGCTGAATCAGCCTCTCAGCTCCTTACTTGTCTTCGGGGCGCTCACCGTGTTGTTTTTAAATTATTTTAAGGTGGCCGAACGGCTGTCTGCCGTGGGGGTCTGGAGGACTAAAAAAAGACTTGGAGAGGAGAGAAAAAGACGGGAAAAAAAGCAACAAAAAAAAAACAGAGGAGGTGTGAGAGACGAGGCAGCCAGCAAAAAAAAAAAAAAAAAAAAAATACAAGAAGTGGAGAGAAAAGGAGCCAATCTGTGGTGGAGCCCTGCCAGCCGTCTGTGTGGTCCATGCGTTCCCGCCCGGAGGAAGCTTGCCAGGCAAGGAAAAAGCGCACACACACTTCCATACACACACACAGCTACACAACTACTCCCCAGAGCCGTGCATTTATTGAACGCAAACACGCTTTCTACACATTTGTACAATACTGTACAAAGAGCAAACACACAGTTTTGGCTTTTCAGACGGGCTTCCTCTGCACCTTTCTGCTCACAGTAAAGCGTTTTGATCCAGAGCAAATCTGAAAGATGTTTTTGTTGCAACCAAATCCAGACGTTGTCTTTTCATCATTATCTCCTTTTATGATTCACTTGCAGCCTCTATGGTCCTCTGTGTTCCTCTTTGTCTGGCCGTCCCTGTGAATAATTCTGTTATGCATTGTGGAGGCTTTGGCACGTCTTCAAGGAACTTCATAAGACATTCAAGTGACTGGCTGCCTTGGGAAAAGCCTTAAGTATTTTTCTCGCTTGTCTCCCCTCCTTTTGATTTCTTTTCCGCCTGATGTTTTGGTGAGTTTTATTTGTCCGGCTCTCATTACCAAAGGCTGAGTCGTTTTTTTTTTTTTTTTTTTTTTTTTAAATCCTACGCAATTACACTAATACCGAGTAAATGTTTGTACTATTTTGGGACCAGTTACTGAAGGAGAACGATCATATGAAGGAAATTAAATGCCATCTCCTCGCTTTCATGTTCTTGATTCATAAAAGCAGAGCTGGGTTTAAAGAAGTTTAGTAAACAAATAAACGATCTGTAAACTAGAGATTGATCTTTTAAAAAAACGCTGCACCGACTCTCGCGAGAACCTCAGAGATTTGACGTGTTCGGTTGGACACCAACATGGTGGGATAGAAAAGCTAAAAGGATTGAAAACAATTGTATAAATGTTTGTAAAACAATGTACAGAAATAAAAAAAACCCTGAATTTACGAGTATTTAGGCCACCAAGAAAAAGAAGTAATATTACGTTATTAAAAGTCATATTTACGACTTTGAATCTCGTAACATTACAAGTTTTTTTCTCGTTAATTTTTATTCATAGGATGGAGTATTAGAGGCACTTTACAAACACATTTTTTTTAAATATGACTTTAAAACTTGCAAATTTACAAGACTAAATTTATATATTTATGACTTAAAGTCAGAGGCTAAATTTATGACTTTTTTCTTAAAAATTTTCATCTTTAAAACCAAAAACTTCAGCTTTAAATATCCTAAATTTCGTAAATGTATATAATTTTCCAATAAAAATGATATATTTACAAAAAAATAACTTTTTTTTTTTCCTTCCGGAATCACTTTGCTTCATACAACGGACCAGTTTACAAAATAAAATACTTTTTTAAAAATTAACTGCAGCTTTAAATCCCAAACATCTATGAGAATAACGTAAGTGTTAAGTTGCAAGAATTAGGTTGTATATTTAGGTTATAACTTTTAATTTTTCTCGTAAATTTTCACCTTTAAATCTCATAAATTTACGAGAAAATTCATACATTTACAAGAAAAAACGTCTTAAATTTGCGAGACAAGTAATACAGTTACAAGAAAAAATGTAAAATTTAAGATTTTTTTCTCGTAAATTTATGATTTGGTGTCGTACTTAAATAAAAAAAACTGGCTTGAAAACTGTCTCTAAAACTTGATCATATAAGTCAAATCGATTTTAACTTTTTTCACATAAGTTTATGACAGTTTTTCTTGTAAATTTATGAATCTTAAATTTAAGAGATTTAAAGTCGTAGTTAATTCTTTTTTGTTTGTAAACTGGACCTAATACTCTGTTGTATGAATCATAGCGATTCTGGAAAGGGAAAAAAAATAGCTTACTTTCTGTAAATCTATGACTTTTTTGTAAATTTACAATTTTTTTTTTCTTGTAAATTTATGAGATTTAAAGTTGTTAATTTTTGTGTTTTAAAGTTGAACATTTACGAGAAAAAGAAAAACTT
Organism: Oryzias javanicus; assembly: GCA_003999625.1. Taxonomy (NCBI): domain Eukaryota; kingdom Metazoa; phylum Chordata; class Actinopteri; order Beloniformes; family Adrianichthyidae; genus Oryzias; species Oryzias javanicus. The sequence continues at coordinate 3,435,235 of CM012460.1, read as the reverse complement.
CTATTTGGCCTGTGACTTATTAAGTCATAAATATATGACTTTATTCTCATAAATTTACGAGATTTAAAGTCAAAGTTAAATAAAAGAAAATGTTTGTAAACAGACACTAAAACTCCGTCGTATGAATCAAATCAATTCGAGAAAAAAATTAAAAAGTTAAATGTTCAGTCAGCCTCGCGGGTTTTGTCAACATGAGACATGTACTACTTGGTTTTTGGGTACTGAAAAGTGAAAAATTGTTCTGGTAGAGTTTTGGGATATATCGCGATATGTATTGTATCGTGATACAAATATTACGATACATATCATATCGTTAGATTTTGCCAATACGTACTCTTAAATGTACCCATGTTTGAACTTCTGAAGTCAATTTCACTATGACGCTGTTAATAAAGTTGCTTAAACAGCAGATTCACTTTTATTATTATATTTAAAAAAAATAAAGTTTTTTTCTTAGTCTTAGTGACTGGGATCTAATTCTAATTTGACAGTTAGGGGAAAATCTGTCACTTTTTATTAGTTCCTACATGAAATCTTGATCATAAATAAAGTTTAAAGCAGCTGCAAGTATTTTAAAGACTTTTCCCTTAAAAGTTAAGTCTTAAAAAAATATTATCTGATAGTAAACAGAACTTATATGACGACAATAAAGCAACAACTCCTGTTCGGTTGTGATTCAGAATCTAATTCAATTCAGAGTCAATCTTCTTTCTCCGTCTGCGACCAACTGAGTAAAAACAATCCCGGGCTCCATGTTTTGGCTTCTCCACTTTGTTGTTTGTCAAACCACCAACCAGCCGTAGATCCCTGTTTGAAATCATCGAGCAAATTTCAAGCCAACTTCTGCAATGCCACCGAACAAGAAAAATAAACTCAGCCGCTCACATGGCGCTGGTATAATCTAACGTAGGTTATAATAAACAAAGAAAAAAAGGCATGGCGGTAGCTAAACGGAAACAAAACCTCAGAAGAATCCACAAACAAAAGCAGCCGCTTGGCCTGAAGTTACTAACTACTATCATTCAAAAATTATGACAATGTTTCCCTTAAAGATTTTAAACTTTCCTGAGTAACAAGTATGTTACAATCAAGTAAAATTATGATTTAAATTTATATTTTAACCTTTTATTTAGTAATAAATTGCAATAATTCAGCTAAAAATCCCTCAACATTCTCTGAGGTCTGTCGGATTAAAATACAATCATTTGTTTATGCTTTAGAAAAACAGTTATGAACTGTTTTAAAGCCTAGTTCATTTAGTTTTTTGCAAATTGTTTACAACATGACAAAAATTGGTCAAATTATTTAGGTCTCCTGCTGCACTTTCACCTTTCCATCGTTTGAGAGCCATGGTTTTAAAGACCCACTCTGAGGAGAATGGTGTTTTTGACATGTTTTTGTGGCGTTTTTCTAAAAGCATATAAAGAAAATTAAGTTTAAAACTGTATATCTGAGTATTTTTTTATTCAAATCCTTGTGAATTGGGAGTAAAGTGCAGTTTAAAAGATCGTTTTGTCATTTAGAAAATTGGCTGGATCTATATATTCTCACTCCTAACTTGTCATATATGAACGTATGGCTAGGGCCCCCTCCGTACCACTTTTTGACAATTTGGGTCTCCTCAACTTGTCGTTTTTCTGAAGTACCCTCTTCTCCCTTTAAATCAAGAGTACCAAACTCAGGACGTGGTACCGAATGAGATAACGGACACGGAACTTAGTTAGGGTTGGGGTACGGGTCCGCGTCCAGAAAATTGGGGACCCCTGGTTAGCGTATGCATCTTCTCCACCTGTGGCGCAGTACCAAGAGGCCGTCAGATGATTACCGGTTTAACGGCCCGGAGGTTGGGAGCCCCTGACTTAATGGGAACAGCCAGCAGATAGAAAACCGACGAGTTGGGGACACCCAAAATGTCAAAAAGCGGCGCGGAAGGGGCCCGAACCATATGTCCATGTATGAGGAGTTAGGAGTGAGAATGTGTAGGCCAAACTGTACAGCCGGTAATGTTAGGTTGGAAGTGGGAGTGACAACAAGTTGGGAACGCCCAAAATATCATAAAAGTGGCGCGGAGGGGGCACAATCCATAAGTCCATATATTAACCGGTTCATGGTCATGGTCCAGGGGTTGGGGACCCCTGATTAAATGGGGACAGCCGGCATGGCGAAAAACTAAAAATTGGGGAAACCCAAAACATCAAAAAGTGGCACAGAGGGGGCCCGAACCATATGGATTGGGTTTTAAAGATCCACTCCGCTAAAAACTGTGTTTTTACCATGTTCTTGTGGCAGGGTACCGGTATAACCAGTATAACTCCTTACATATGAACGTACGGGTTGGGCCTCCTCCGCGCCAATTTTTGACGTTTTGGGTGTCCTCAACTCGTGCCGACTGTTCCCATTGAATCAGGGGTCCCCAACCCTCGGGACGGGATAACCAGTTCTGGGTTAAGGTCTATGTCCTGAGGGTTGGGGACCTCTGATTTAATGGGAACAGCCAGCACATAGTTGAGGACACCCAAAACGTCAAAAAGTGGCGTGGAGGGGACACGAACCATACAATCATGGTAGGGTTTGTACCATGGGTTGGTCCGAGGGAGAGGAAGGGGGGCAGGGTTGCTCTGCCACTTAAAAAATGACACTTTTTTTTAAATTTTGGCAAAAAAAAACGATTTAATCATAACTTAAATACTACTGGAAACATTTTGAAAATAGATCCTGACCTTATGCTGATAAAATGGCCACAATGAAGATTTAATGGATGCACTGAAGAACCATCTGAGTTCCATTCATTCACAAAAACGTTGCAGGAAAGTCTTACAACGCTAAATAAGCAAAGTACTGGTGCATACCACAGAGCTGAGTGTGAGAGTCTGAAAAATGTTGATCACAACTTTCTGGGTTTTGGCACGAGGATCTCCTGAACCACTAAAACCGCCTGCAGGCTTGTACGTAACCGAGACTTGTAAACACCTCGACCAAAACTGAACCGAAACCCGACGAGCACCGAGACCCCGATGCAGAAAAACCAGAAGAAATTTCTCACCTTCTCTCTTCGTTAGCCATCAATTAACTCTAACGAGGAGAGTGGACAGACAGCCTTGTATATTGCACCATATTACGCCTCGGTTCTAATGGCTCAGGAAGTTTGTCCCAGCTGGCGAGAGCCACCATCAGGAGCAGCTGAAAGGAGACAGAACCACCTATAAAAGCATATTGGTTTAAACAACCACTCCCTGTCTATTAGCTCAAAATGACATTTAATGAGGCCTATTAGCTCTGCTCCAAACCAGAACTGCGACTGCACCAGACTAATGGCACGAATTACACACACACTCCGCCTGCAAAGCATACCACGCAGACGCAGGAGCATGCTGCATGCGCTGTAGAGATCATATCTCCCCGAACAAACAGATGCATGCATGCGGCGCTCACATTCAGCGGGAAACCACAGAGTAACCAGGAGCTGTCAACCCATTAAGTACAATGCAAGCCGCAGAAACCGAGTTAGCCTCCTGCTAACAGCGCGCGGTGGCCGGAGGGACCTGAAAACTGTAAACCTCACACCGCAGCTCTTTAAACTACACCTCACTAATATTCGTCACCCCAACCACGCAATTAATGGCACGAGAGATGTTCCTGATGGTCCGGACGGCGAGGGAGGACTCATGTGGCCGCCATAAGGCTCATCAAACGGCGTCCTTCCTGAATCAAACACCCACGGCTCGGCAAAAGACCTCAGATGTCCCACACTGAAGTCGAGTGTTAATTTGGAGAACCGGCCCGGGGTTTCGGCACAGAAGGGCCCTGTGTGCGACCACTCGAAGGGCCCCGTCGGCCCCTCCTAATTACCTTCTCGTTTGTAGATACAATCACAGCGTTCGAGACCTCTGCGGTCCACCCACGAGCACATGTGCCACCCTTCCATAATGACCTCTGAGAGGCAAGCATGTCCTGGTAGAAGAAATTATGGCAGGAGTGTCAAACTCAATCGCACAAGGGGCCAAAATCCAAAAACACATCTCAGGTCGCGGGACGAACAGGATAAACATTCATTGAAAACTCTAAAACTACATTTATAGAACTTTAAAACCATAAATTTTATCATAATTATGAAATGGACAAGTAGCATTACCTGCGATCATGCTAGTGTGAATGCTGTAAGCTAAATTTGGCCTCTGAAAATGCTAGTGCTGATACCTGAAAATGCTAATAGCTGGAAATGCTGAAATTGATAGCTAAAAATGCTGAAGCTGATAGCCCGCAAAAATATTTGTTAAATTCCAAATTAGCCCTAAAAAGCTAGAAAAAAAACTTAGATTAGCCAAAACTGCTAGCATGTACCTGAAAAACTAACTAAACTTCAAAATATCCTGAAAAACTGAAAAAAGCCAAAATTAGCCAAAACATCTAGCATGTAGGCAAAATGTAAGCTAACCTCCAAAACAGCCTAAAAACCTTTTTTTTTAAAAAGCCGAAACTAGCCAGCTAGCTTGTAGCTGAAATATTAAACTCTAAAACGGCCTAAAAAAAACATTTAAATAAATCTAAATTAGCTAAAACAGCTAGCATGTGGCTAAAATATAAGCTAAACTCCAAAACAGCCTAAACAAACTTTAAAAAAAAGCATGAATTTGCCAAAACAGCCAGCATGTAGCTAAAATGTGAGCTAAACTCCAAAACAGCCATAAAAACTTTTTTTTAAAAAAGCCTAAATTAGCAAAAACAGTTAGCTTGTAGCTGAAAAACTAACTAAACTTCAAAATATCCTGAAAAACTGCAAAAAGCCAAAATTAGCCAAAACATCTAGCATGTAGGCAAAATGTAAGCTAACCTCCAAAACAGCCATAAAAACCTTTTTAAAAAAAGCCTAAATTAGCAAAAACAGTTAGCTTGTAGCTGAAATATTATACTCCTAAACAGTCTAAAAAAACCTTCAAATAAGCCTAAATTCGCCAAACCCGCTAGCATATGCTGAAATATTAGCTAAACTCCAAAATAGCTTAAAAAAATCTCAGTAAATGCCGAAATAGTTCAAAAAGCTAGCAGAATGCCACATTTAAAAACTTTTTAACCTGCCTTATATAACATAAATATGGATGATAAAAAGACAGGAATATTTTTCCAGAATAAATCAACTTGAACCTTAAATAACTTTCAATATTTACTCTCCACAAAAATAAGGTTTTTTTTTTTTTTACATTATACTGTTTAGAAATGAGCGCAAGATAATAACCCAGAGGGCCGGATCAGGCCCCCGGGCCTTGACTTTAACATATGCGAATTATTGTAAATTCGGATTGCTTAAGACCTAAGGGAAGAAGGTCAGAGGTTACGCTGATGACATCTCTCTTATTCCTGAAACTTTTCCTCTTAAACTCTGTTTTTGTAAACAAACTCACTTCCGACTCCCATCTGCTGGCCACCAAATACTGGGACTTGTTTGAAAAATCATCTGACGGTGGCGGTGGGTGGGTGGGTGGGGGGGGGCAGCAGATGCACAGGAAATGCTTTGGATCAAATAAGATGGCTCAAGCAAAGGAGGGGGGGCGTGACGGCGAGGCCATGTGCGCTGGAGGACGAGCATATGCCTTCTGTTTTGGTGAGCGCGGCGTGGATGTGCGACGCGGCGGCGGGGTCTCCTGGCTCCTCGGAGTCTCCCCGTGTCCCGCCGCCACATGTGACGGGGCAGGATTGTTTTGGGATGTGATATTGTTCACTCAGACTTGAGAATATCTTCTTTTTTTTATGAATAGGGAGGAGGGTTGTGGAAACAGCTGCGTGCCAGACCAGTTGGCACTGATGCCTATAATAAAGTTTTTTTTTTCTCCTCCTCAGTTGTTTTTATATGCCCTGTTAAAATGAGCTGATGCTAGCATTGTGCTACCCAGTTTAACCTCTTAGGGGAACGCTTTTGCTTCGGTCTTCGAGTTTTTCCTACAAGCTGCCCTCTGAGAACTTTATCTTTAATTAACAATCTGTTGACGGCCAGTTTACCCAGTTTTCCTGCCTTTTCCAGTAAAACCTTTGTTAATTTCCTTGATTTAATAGGGCTGTCATGCCTGTGTGCCACACCCACAGCATATTTAAAGGGCCAGTACACATCTTAATCAACTCTGGTTGTAAAGAGTTAAAGTAAACTATTTTTAGACAAAAGGGTTAAGCAAACAACTAAATTAGCTTATTTTCTGCCCAATATTTGTGCCATAAAGACTCACCCTGATAATAATTGTGTTTTTATCATGAATTTGTGGCATTTTTAAGCTCAAATTTGCATTTCTGTGTATCTTTTTTTATTTTAATCATTGTGAATCTGACAAAAAAAATGCAGTTTGAGAGAGATTGTTTTTGCAAAAATAAGCTTGATTCTGATCCATGTGTGTCTTCATATTCCTCATCCAAAGTGGGTCATAATTGTACGCTTGGATTTTTGTGGCTCCGCTAATGTTAGCTTTGGGGCGTGAGAGGCTGTAAGCTAGCTGGAGAGCAAGGATGGAGGTGGGTGATGGGAAGTGGGGGCGTGGTTGCTCAGTGCCAACTCGTAGTTGATATTCTAACAACCTACTATCAGCATCGTTTACACTGGGCGGTCCGCTCCAGTATGGGACCGGACCAATTGAAGGGGGCGGGGTTGCTTTGCACCAACGGTCCCGCCCACAACTCAGAGGTGAATTTTTAACTGCCTACGCTAGCAGGTGAGCATGTAAACAGAGAGCTCTCAGCTCTTTAGAGGTGAATTTCTAACAACTTGCTACCTAAGCTACTGGCAGAGTATGTAAACAGAGAGCTCTCAGCAACAGAAATGGGGGCGGGGTTACCCAGAACTACAGCCCGCCCACAACTCAGAGGGCAGGACTGTTGTTCGGAGCAACAGAACTGGGGCGGCGAAGCTCCGACCAATAGTCCCACCCACAACTCACTACCTTAGCTAGCTGGAGAGTGTGTAAACAGAGAGCTCTCAGCAACAGGAAGTAATAGTGGGGATTGGGTTCCTCCACATCAATGGCCACGCCCACAAATCAGCGCTGATATTCCAACAACCTTCTACCTACGCTAGCGGGACAGCTTGTAAACGGAGAGGTCTCAGCAATGGGAAGGCGGGGTCACTTCGTGTGAACAGTCCCGCCCACAACTCAAAGGAATTTCAAACAACTCATTAATTAAGCTAGCAGGAGAGCGTGTAAACAGAGAGCTCTCAGCGACCGGAAAAAGGGCGGGGTCGCTCCACATCAACGGTCCCGCCCACAACTCAGAGTTGCTATTCTAACAATTTAACTAGAGTACATGTAAACAGAGAGCTCTCAGCAACCGGAAGCACTAACTGTCCCGCTAACGGCTCAGAGTTGAAATTCCAACTACTTACCTCCTAAGCTAGCGGGAGAGCACCAATGGTTCCGCCCCATAACTCAGTAGGTTCATTTCAAACAACTTATAACAACTACGCTAGCAGGAGAGCATGTAAACAGAGAGCTCTCAGCAACAGGAAGTAATAGTGGGGATGGGGTTCCTCCACATCAATGGCCACGCCCACAAATCAGCGCTGATATTCCAACAACCTTCTACCTACGCTAGCGGGACAGCTTGTAAACGGAGAGCTCTCAGCAATGGGAAGGCGGGGTCACTTCGTGTCAACAGTCCCGCCCACAACTCAAAGGAATTTCAAACAACTCATTAATTAAGCTAGCAGGAGAGCGTGTAAACAGAGAGCTCTCAGCTACCGGAACAAGGGCGGGGTCGCTCCACATCAACAGTCCCGCCCACAACTAAGAGTTGCTATTCTAACAATTTAACTAGAGTACATGTAAACAGAGAGCTCTCAGCAACCTGAACAACGGTTAGAGTTGAAATTCCAGCAACATGCTACCTTAGCTAGCAGGAGAGCGTGTAAACAGAGAGCTCTCAGCAATGGGAAGGGGCCCACAATTTAATGTATGAATCTACAGAATCTACGTCACAGAAATCAAAGTTTTTTTTTTTTTAATTGGGATTAAAAAAGTATAATCATAATTAAAAGACCAGTGTGAACGCTTTGATCTGAGAGGGTCTTTGATCAGGTGTGTATCGGTGTGTGTGAAAGCACCATAATCAGTACTCACTCCTGGGCTCACGCGGCCCGTCCACCGTGACCTTTATCGCTCTGTGGTAAGTCGCCACTTGTGGTGGGTTGGTGAATACTGTGATTGTCAGCGTGAAGCTCTTGCCTGTGGTGACATTAAAAAAGAAGAAGAAAAACATCAAATGACATGTCATCGGCGGGGACAACGACTGGTATTCATCCCTGAAACTCTCCCCGAGTCACAAGTGTGGCTGTGATCGCACGAAAACGGAGGAAAACGCAACTTCAGGAGGATAAACAAACGGACGGCGTTCTGATCGTTCCCTCCTTTCTGGATAATCCCCAGCAGTTGCTGCCCTGGGGTTCAGCGCCTGTCTGTGCAAGCGTGTCGACCAGGAATGCCGTGAATCAGCGGCGAAGTCAGCAGCCGCACTAACGCCTGAAGTATGCAGACGCATCACGTCGCCATGGCTACCGGCTACAGGAAGAGGAGAGGGGAGGGTGTGCTGCGGTGCCTCCTGGGAGCAGCTGTCCGTTCAGCTTTTTCATGCGTTACCGTAAACTGATGAGTCAGGAGATAGCTGCAGCAGGTGTCCCACATCAGGGCCAGAGCTGGGATTTGAACATTTTTTTTAGTTTGGAATCAAACCTGAAAACTACGGAGCCCCTAAAGGGACATCGAACAAAAAAAATAAAATAAATAAAGTTTAAAAAAAAATTAAAGTAAAAAAAAAAAAAAAAAAAAAATTCTAACCGTGGCCACGACATACTGGAGCCCCTAAAGGGACGTCGAAAAAAAAAAAAAACAATTCTAACTCGTGGCCACGACTTACTAACTCGTGGCCACGACTTACTATCCGTGGCCCACGACTTACTTCTCGTGGCCACGACTTACTTAACTCCGTGGCCACGACTTATAACTCGTGGCCACGACTACTATCTCGTGACTCATCTCGTGGCCACGACTTACTAACTCGTGGCCACGACTTACTAACTCGTGCCACGACTTACTAAACTCCTCCACACTTACTAACTCGCTGCGTGCACGAGACTTACTAACTCGTGGCCACGACTTACGGATATGATACGCAGTTGCAGACCATTCAAAACAACAGGAGCGGCTTTTAGGTTTCGTTTTGATCACTTGGTCGGATGTTTAGATTTCTCCGGATCACGTGACTTTATGTGTTTTCTTTCTTCATTTTGTCTGAAAGCATCCCTCGTTATTGTCACTTAAAATAACCGACATTTGTGTTTGTTTATGAGGCAGAAATTAAAGAAACATTATTGATGCTTGATACTCTTCGTTTCGGATCACGTTTGACCGTCTCCTGGACCGGAAGTGGTCAGACTGAACACATTCTAGCTTTACAGAAGTCATTCGGGGCCCGATTTAAAAAGGTTCCGGGCGGTTCTCCGAACCTACCCTAACCCTATCCTTGACCCGGTACCGATGCGGGTCGGGTCCCAAATCCTGCTGATCGCCCGGTTCCGTGATTGTTCCGTGCACCCCAGACGTTGCTGTTTTACGATTTTGAGCCCGAAAAGTCAAGCAAAACAGACAAACTACGAACTGTATGTCCAAAAAAATGCATGTCGTGATAGGAACGGTACATTCTCGCTAGAAATATTACCAAAATAAAGATTCGTCCACAAAATATTTTATTCTGAGGGATTTACACCAAAAAAGTAGTGGAATCTACCGCCATATTGTTAGCCGGCTGTCAGACAGAAATCGACAGAAACTCAAAAGTCACGTGATCAGTCACGTGATCCGGAGAAACCTAAACATCCGACCACGTGATCAAAACGAAACCTAAAAGCCGCTGCTGTTGTTTTGAATGGGCTGCAACTGCGTATCATATCCGTAAGTCGTGGCCACGAAATAGTAAGTCGTGGCCACGAGATAGTAAGTCGTGGCCACGAGATAGTAGTTGTGGCCACGAGATAGTAAGTCGTGGCCACGAGATAGTAAGTCGTGGCCACGAAGATAAGTAAGTCGTGGCCACGAGATAGTAAGTTGTGGCCACGAGTTAGTAAGTCGTGGCCACGAGATAGTAAGTTGTGGCACGAGATAGTAAGTCGTGGCCACGAGATAGTAAGTCGTGGCCACGAGATAGTAAGTTGTGGCCACGAGTTAGAAATTGTTTTTTTTTTTTCGATGTCCCTTTAGGGCTCCAGTATGTCGTGGCCACGAGTTAGAAATTTTTTTTTTTTTTTCTTTTTTTTTTTTTACTTTAATTTTTTTTTACTTTATTATTATTTTTTTTTGTTCGATGTCCCTTTAGGGGCTCCGTAGAAAACACCTGAACAATGATGCTATCAGTTCCTCTAAAAATAACCTGCAGCGCCGCCTCCGTCCCGTAATCCTTTCTACTTTTAGCCCGGTGCTTTGCTCTGCTTGCACTTATCCGTCAATGCCAGGTGTTCATTTCAGACACCTCGAAGCCCGATCCGCCCCGGCTCCCGTGTCACTTCCTGTTACCAGATTCCGAACGGGATGCACGCGAGGTTTCCGAGGCAACCGTTCGAGCGCCATCACTCCATCAAGTACCTGACAGAGCGACCCCGAGAAGCTCTGCAAAAAACTGTAAATAAAGTCAATAATTTATGGGCGACTGATGAGAGGAGCGAGCGTCGCTCAGGGATGCCAAGCATCCCAGGAATGCCTTTCGACTAAACGGGGTTTCATTTTGACGGGCTGATTAGCCACATGTTTATGAGTCACGTGAGAAAAGAAAAAAGTCATTTAAGGTTAGAACTTTTCAGGGAGAAAAACAAACCGCACAGGAGCCTCATTTTACCACCAGCATGATTCACCTCTCAGACTTTGGGAGATGAGCGGTGGCGAGGTGATTATGTGGTTACCACCTCGGGAGTGAAGCCACTAATCCGCCCCCGCCGAACTTAATAGCTCCAGGCCTCACCTCTGCCGCTGCGGCCCACGAAGCGAAGGTCGTTGAAGCGCGCCACCTGATTCTTCATCACGCCGGAGGCGTTCCGCAGCTCCGCCGAGTAGTTCTCGTCGTTGCCCGCCATCACGGTGACCACCGTCCCGTCAGGTATATCCCCCAGGGCGACCACCTGGCGAAAGGAGACACGCTTAAAGAGGATCAAATGCTCACAAAAGTCATGAGGGTCTTTTCAAAATAAAAGAAAAAAAGGGCCTTTAGTTATTTCTTGGATGCAGATGAAAGAGAATTCCTATAATGAGAACGTTTCAATTATATATTTGAGAAAGTGTCACTTTTGATGCAAAGCCAGAGGCTTTTACAGCCACTTTTGATCCGTCCCTTTAAATAATGTCTGTCAACTGGGGAAATATGGGAGCAAATATTAAAAACCATCAATCTAAAATGTTTATTTTACAGATTGTTAACACCTCAGGGTGAAATAATGTTTTTAATCACATCAATGTGGCTTTTAGTAGGAAAAAATGGACCTTTAAACGTCTCCAGATAGGATTCTGAATTTCTTTTATGCGTATTTTAACTATAAAAACACCTAATTAGCTTATAAATGTAGAAATATTGCAGCCAAATTGGAACAAATGATGCGTTTTATGGTATTTTTTAATCAATTTCTTTCTTTCATGCAAAAATAGATAAAAATTTAATGATTTTTTTTTAATGGTCTGACCTTAAAAGAGGCTTTTTACAGCATTTTTTTAAATCAAAATGATAATTCTAGAGTAAATATAAGATTTTTCTGACCTTAAAAGCGACAGGTAGGGTCTTGTTGCACCGCCAATGGGAGGGCAGCACCGAGCAGAGGAAGTTCGGGCTGTCGGTCCGGACCAGCTCCGCCGGGTGGTCCGCTATGATCTCCGCCATGCTGCGGTTCTCGTGGGCGCGCAGCCTCGGCGCCGCCGCGGCCGCCGCTGCGTCCGGCTGGCCGGCCGGCGAGCTCACATCGTTCATCTTCCCCGGGACCGGCTGGAGGCTGCTGGACGGCGGACTGAACCTCCGAGTGGCGCTGGGATCTACGGGAATGCGCATCACAACAGCGGGGATTAGCGCGCGGCTCACTCAGCTGATGCGTGATTAGCCGTCTCGGTTCCTCCTGATGTGATGCGAGTTTCGCGCGCGCGGCGTTCTCCAATGGAAAAATGGGGGTTCGGTGGCGCACGGCGCGCTCTAAAAACCCTCAAAATCTCCCACAAGACACATAAACCCCCTTTTTTCCTTTTCAAAAAACCCTTAAAAGTAAATCATTTTCTTGAAAAAAAAAAAAAAAAAAGAATTCTCTGGATGCGTCCGCGCGCGCCGTTTATCACATCTATAGGATCAAATAAAAGTCCGAGCGCGCGCGAGGGTATACAATTACAAAAAAGAGAGAGAGGCAGGTCTGAAAAGGAACAGTCGACCCAGATGGTCCTAAAAGTTTTTGTCTGTCTCCCTTTGGGGAAAAGTCAAAGCGCCGCTCCAGGTGCGTCATTGAAGTCTTTGTGCCAATCTGAAAGGCGCTCTCCAAACCCGCAGGCGATGCGCGCGCGCACTCCCGCACACACAAAAACTCTTCAAAGTCAAAAAATTATGATCCCACGACGCCTGAAACTTCTACTATTCTTCCGGTTGAGACGCACGATTTGTGTTTGAGGTTAAAAATGTTTACAAGCCACGAAAGAAAAATAAAAAAAGAATCGGTGAGCTGAAGGAGGCGGAAAAACGACCCCCGTTTCGTAGCCGTAAATGTGGTTAGAGGCTGGGGTTTCCCGGGCTCGTGGCTTTTTGTGGTTTATATAGCTCGAGCGCCCAGCAATTACTGCGCTGATGCGACTCCAGCACGTGGTGCATGGAGTCAGATCCAGCCGCGATCCATCAGAAACTGCGCATGTGTGGAACGCGTCGCCCGATCTCCTCCCGGTTGGGGGTCCCGACCGTACGTACCCACATGTCACCGGCTCCCCCGGACCGTCCGTGCGCTCCTGACGCAGCGCGCAGTCACTTCCCGGCAGCGCGCGGAGAAACCCAGCCCGGTGAGGCGTGAGTCACGCGCCATCAGGCAGGAGGCAGGAGAGCGAGCGAGCGCGCGCGTGAGTCACCGGAGAGTCAGGTAGAGCCGCTGGAGTAGAGTTTCACGCGCTCCTGCCGCGCAGGTGTGCAGGTAATCCGACTTTAATTGATCCGGATTCCAATTAAATCCGCCCGGCGTCACGACGTTTGTTTGGTTATAAGGAAATGTCAGCGGCCTGCAGATGAAGACGAGTCCCGGGACTCGGTTTTGCAATGCAAATGATCAAGTTTTTCTACATGACAGCACAGACTGTCCTCGCTCTTCAGGTGTCCCACAACAGACAATTCTATGGCAAAAAAAATACAACATTTGCGCCAAATAATGGATTCACTGACAGACGCTGTTGTTCAGTCATTCCAGAATTAATTAAATGCATTAATTATAAAATAGAAAACAAACAAAAACACAAATATGCCACATTTGATTCAATAATTATGAACTAAAGTATAGTAGAGTTTGATGGAGTGGGAAGCGAACTTATATAATTCCAACTTAGAAAGTAATTACACTGTAAAAAGTGAAACGTTGCATCAATTAACAAAAATCTGTAATTTGTAAGGCTGAAATATATTAGCTTTAATCAAATTACTTAAACATTTACTTTAATAAAAAGTAATATTTTTAAATAGCAGAATTGTTGTTAGTTGATCCAACATTTCATTTTGTACAGTGTATAAAAAAATAGTTCAAATGAGCAAAACTTTCAAAAATTGGAGTTCACTGTCAAAGAAAATGTAGAAAAACGTTCCATAAACTCTAAAAAATTTCAGAGTAATGTTTGTTAAAAATAATATTAATAGTAATAATTTAAAAATGCTGTTAAGAAATATATTTTAAAAATAAAATAATTGACTTACTTTGAAAGCTTTTAACTTACAAAAACAACCTTAACAAAAAACAAACAAAATCCAACAAACAGTTGCATTTATTTCATTAAATATAGTAATTATGTACTAAAGTCAAGTAGAGTTTGATGGATTGCATGAGAAGGAGTGGGAAGCGAACTTATATAATTCCACCCCTAATTACACTGTAAAAAGTGCAACGTTGGATCAATTAACAAAAATTCTGCAATCTTCTAGTTTTAATCAAATTACTTAAAAATCTCCTTTAATGGAAACTAATATTTTTAAATTACAGAATTTGATCCAATAGTTCATTTTTTACATTGTATAAAAAATGTTCAAACGAGCACAACTTTTAAAAATTTGAGTTTATTGTCAAAGAAAATGTAAATATCTAGTGTTTAAAAGCTAAAAAAGTCCCATAAAGTCTCAAAAAAATAAACGTTTGTTAATTAATAATAATGATGATTGAAACAAACTGTTATTAAATATAAAATTTTTTAAAATCATTGACTTTTAAAGTTGATATGATGCACTAAATAAAAATAAAGCACCTTATTTTGAAAACTTTTAACAACCTAGACAAACAAACAAACAAGAAACAAACACACTTGAGTCACATTAGATTAATTGAATATAGTAATTATGAACTAAAGTCAGGTAGAGTTTGATTGATTGCTCGAAAAGAAGTGGGAAGTGAACTTATACAATCCCACCGCTACTTTGATCATAATTACACTGTAAAAAATGTAACTTATTAGTTTCATTAAACTACAATTATAAGATGTTAAAATTTCCTTTGATAAAAACTAATATTTTTTTAACTTAAACTTTTGTTAATCGATTCAATATTTCATTTTTTAAAGCATATAAAAAATGTTCAAACACGCACAACTTCCTAAAAGTTGGAATTACTGTCAAAGAAAATGTAGATATTTAGTATTAAAACGCAAGGAAAAAGTGAAATAAACGCTAAAAAATAAAATATAAGTGTTTGGTAATAAAATAATGACAATAATTGAATAATGCTGTTAATAAATACTTAAAAAATACTCAAAATAAAAAAATATTTGACTTTTATAGTTGAAATGACAGAACAAATAGAATATAAACACCTTATTTTGAAAGTTTTACCTCACAAAAACAACTTAAAGTCAGTAATTATCCATTTAATCTAAGAAAGAAAATACAAAATGTGCTTTTTTTTTTTCTCCCTTCACTTGTGTGTATGGTGTCTCCTCTACTGTAGAGGGCATCCTCCTCCCTCTGTGAGCGTCCCGCTCCCATCAGCCGGCCTAATCACCCATCAGCCTCGGAGCCGCCGCATCACGCCGCAGCATCTGCGTCGCCGCTTCATGTTGTTCCTTTCTGCTCCAAAACAAGCTTTTTAATTACACTCAGTCTTCAAGATGGAGCCCTTTCAAAATAAATGAGGAGGCACAGCTGTTTTTTTTTTTTTTTTTTTAATTCGTTTTTACATGTTTGATGTTTTCTGAATTAGTTTTATATATTTGAGAGAAAGATTTCTGCTTTGACGGAGAAATTCTTAAAATAACTGGAGTTTTACTGACACGCATCTGGCGCCGCCACTTCCTGTCCATGAGTCCAAAACACCAACATGGCTCTTTTTTTAATCTAAAACACTAAAAAAAATAACTTAAAGTATCTTTGGTTAAATCAAAATAGCAGGGTTAGGGTTACTACATTTTTACGATGTAACTTTATAACATTAACATAAATAAAAACAGGATTATTATTCCAGAATAAATCAACTTAAACCTTAAATAACTTTCAATAATTTACTCTTAATAAAAACATATTTTCTCAAAATTATACATGTTAGAAATAAGTGCAAGATAACATCGGGTCATTAGAATGATCTGGAGGGCCGGATAGAATTACCCAGAGGGCCGGATTCGGCCCCCAGGCCTTGACTTAGACACATGTGATTTAAATTACTTTTTTTTTTTTTTTTTTAAGTATAAATGAAAGATAAATATAAATGAAAATTGCTATTTTTCCAGATTGTTTATAACATTTGCACGACTTCCTTTCAAAATAAAAGACATCCTGTCACAGTTTAATCTCAATGCAGTAAATAAGTTTGACTTCAGAGATGATTAAAAAGAAAAAATGAGCTTATTTTACCATAACCAGTCAGAAATTCATAAATAAGACCAAAGTTAAATCAGAGCTAATTACCATATTTTTCAAATCATAAATATAAACAATCTGCGTTAAATAGTGTTTTAAAACTTAAAATAATTGTGTAGGGGCGGAGCTTAAACATTTTTGGAACACCCTGGAAGGACGCAAAACCCATAACAAATATGAAGAGCAGTTTAATTATTTCAAGCTATAAAAAAAAAAAAAATCCTTCATGTTTTTGCTTTTAAATAAACTAGATTTTGGTCATTTTTGGAGATTTAGGTTTTAGGCATTAAGAGGTTGTAATTATGTAATTTGAAAATATTCCTTTTGTTATTATTGCAACGTGTTAAGAAGTTTATAATGAGAATAAGATTGACTCAAAAATGTATTTTTGCTGGGGGCCCCCCCGTGGCTCCGCCCCTGTTGTGCTTACTGTCATCTAATGAACTTTAAAAATGTTTACTTTTTATCCTCTCAGCTTTACTGCTTTGAATTTGACGATCTTTAATTATTTGAGAAGAAAACAATAATTTCTCTGCTTTTTTTTTGTTTTTTTTTCCACCCCCCGCCCCCCTCCGCCCTCTTTAAACCAGTCGTGACTTCAGGCCTGACATCCCAGCTCATCAAAGAGTGTTTGTCCCATCTGACTCCGCTTTTGCCTCTTCCAGCATCTGTCTTCCAGCTCCCCGCAGCGTCGGATACGCTTTCACACAAACCTCGCCGTCTGGCGCTCCCTGTCATTCCGAGGTATTGGACCGACCCGCGCAGAGGGTCCGACATCCATCGTTTGATGTTCTGGAGGTTGTTAATGTGCCAGAATAATAAAAAAAAAAAAAAAAAAAAAAGAAAAGCAACATATTTTTCTCTGCTTTCCAGGGAGCAGATTTGAATGATTTTGAGGGGATATTGGAGCGATCCTGCTCACTATTAACAGATATGATGTAGTATAAAGTTCTTCAAGTATGCGGCCCGCCTGGCGCACAGCTGGATCGTCTCTGGTATTATTCATCTACTGTGTTACACTGGCTTGGAGTCATTGCACAGTAGGAGAAGTCACTAACAGAGGAGAACCACAGCAAACCACATTCTGCCTGTGATTTATGGCATCGGTGGATTTCTGCCGCTCACTTTCAAT
The DNA here is from genome assembly GCA_003999625.1 of Oryzias javanicus. NCBI lineage: Eukaryota > Metazoa > Chordata > Actinopteri > Beloniformes > Adrianichthyidae > Oryzias > Oryzias javanicus. Next base: position 3,418,035 of record CM012460.1, on the reverse strand, counting down.
TATTCCTTTGAAAAGAATCGACTAAATTTCCTGTCGGGATACGGAGCAACAAAAGCAACAAAATCTTTAGATATGATGCTGAAAAACACCGTAAAAGTTCCCCTCCACGGCATCGGCGATGACGGGAAGACGCGCTTCTCCCCGTGACCTCACTGATCCCGGATCACGGCTAAGCCCTTAATTATTGTTTGCGACCAAAGCCGTGACATCACCGTGAACCGTTGGGATGAGGACGGCACGCTTTGCGGTGTAATCGCCATGACAGACTCTTTTCCTGAAAAAAAAAAAAAAAAATGGAGGCTGCTCGCCACTCGGAAGGGTACAAAGACAATTTCCTCCCCGCTCTCATTGCTCTGACTGTCTGCCGCCTTCGTGGAGGTCCCTAATTGAGATCACTCCTTCCTAAAATAGGAGTTCAAACCTCTGCGGGCTGGGAGACGGAGAGGAGAAACTAAAGCAGTAATATGTGATGAAGGCGGCCATTAAAGAGCCCCAATGATAGATGTGAGCGCGCGGAGCTGAGAAGTCTCTCTGCGTCTGCCAGCAAAACCCTCAGATGTTGACGTGTCCCGCACCACCTGCCGTCACGCCGCTGTTGACAGTGAGCGGGGAGGCGCTTTCATCCCGGAGCCGAAGGCCAGAAACTTTCACGTTTCCGATCGTCTTGCGGCGGTCGACTTTCAGCCAAAGCAGCAAAAATTTGAGTCGTTTTCAAGGACAATTCCCGCATTTCCGTCGCGGTCAAAAGTACAACTGATGGGGAGGCATCGGCAGAATCTGATTGGACGATGCGTAAACATATCAAAAATTTGTCAATTTTGTTAGTAGGGATGAAAAATGTCAGATACGTATCGAAAATTGATCGTGCAACTGCAAAACCACAGATTATGTTGGTTAAATGGTACAAAATCAATCAAAAAGGTCATAATTTATTTTTGGCAAACTGCCGTTTGTCTTTTTGTTAACATGCGATTTAACCCTGAAGCTCTATCACCGGGTGATATTTACATGATTTTCAATACATCGCATTTTTCTGAGCGTCCTTGGGTAAAGTCATATATGTCCCAGGAATGGATGGACCGAAGATCAAGTCTCCAGTATCATTATTTATTTATTTATTTAGGAGCTTTTTTGTTCTCAAATTCCTCAATTTCCTGTCATTTTCAAGCATGTTTTTAGGATCTTCCTATAATAATATTTTACATTTTCACAATTAAGAAAGCTACTCTAACTTATCATGATTTTTTTTATGACAAATACTTTTTAAGTGATGGGGTAACTTTTTATAGTATTCTCGGGTTAAACAAAAAGACGTCCAATCATAAGCTTGCTCTTCCTAAGTCAATATCTGAATACATTTCTGTCAAATTCCCTACATTATTATTTATAGATTTAAATGCAAAATGAATAAGAAAATGTCTAGAATTTAAGGTTTTTGGGTAAAAGAATCAGACTGGGCTGCTACGTTGAGTCGACTATAAAAATAGTCGATGACTAATTTAATAGTTTTTACTCTATGTTATATAGAGTGGGAGTGTAGTAAAGTTGAACAAAGTTGCACCAAAAAATTCATTTTTTTTATATTTGAGTCAGTGAGACTAAAACTGGATCTTCTGTTAAAAATAGTTTCTTGTTTCAGATGTCGACTTTATTACATTTAATAAGAGATTTAATAATTAGAATTAACTAAGAATATCACCTTCATTGTCTTTATTTATACTCCTGATTGGAAGATTGCAGGTTCGATTCCCGCCTTGCCCGCCCATGTGTCAAAGTGTCCTTGAGCAAGACGCTGAACCCCAAATTGCCTCCGGTGGAAGTTTGGCGCCAGTGTTCAGCAGTGGAGCCACCACCTGTGTGTGACTGTGAAGCGCTTTGGGCCGTTGAAGGGCGGTAGAAAGCGCTGCACAAGTATACGCCATTTATCATTTACCATCAAGTAGGAGTGGAAAGATCAATATCTGCGGGCCGGTATCGATCCAATACCGAAATATCGATATAATACCAAAATATTGCGGATCAGTTTCGATCCAATACAATAATATCAATATGATACCAAAATATCGATATTTGCGTGTCAGTATCAATCCGACATCGAAATATCGATATAATATAGAAATATCAATATCTGGGGGCCGGTATCGATCCAATACCGAAATATCGATATGATACTAAAATATCAATATCTAAGGGCCAGTATCGATCCAATACAGAAATATCAATATAATACAGAAATATCAATATCTGCGGGCCAGTATCGATCCAATACTGAAATATCGATATGATACCAAAATATCGATATTTACATTTCAGTATCAATCCGACACCGAAATATCAATATAATACAGAAATATCAATATCTGCGGGTTAGTATCGATCCAATACAGAAATATCTATATAATACTTAAATATCGATATCTGCAGATCAGTATTGATCCAATCCCGAAATATCGATATGATATCAAAATATCAATATCTGTGGGTCAGTATCGATCCAATACAGAAATATCTATATAATACTGAAATATCAATATCTGCAGGTCGGTATCGATCCAATCCTGAAATATCGATATGATATCAACATATCGATATCTGCAGGTCGGTATCGATCCAATACGATACCAACTTGAGAGCATATTTTCTACGCCACAATTACAATCTTTTTCCAGGTACATTTTAGAAAGAAATACTCAGAAATACCATTTCAGGCAGAATTGTCTTTAAATATGTCCTCTATCATCAGAAAAAATGCCACAAGAACACCTTAAAAACACACCAAAAATCCCGACTTCCCTCCATTCGGTTCCAGGTCGTCCCTGAAGTTGTGCAGGTCTCACCCTCCAAACATGCACCTTTCAGTCACGCCTGATCGTGCTATTAATCAAACGGTGACTTCCACCCCTCTGAGACCAGCCTGAAGCCCTGGGCGGATGGAAACCATCACACCCCAGGGTGGTACTGCCCCACAGCTGGGAGTAGAGACTCGGCAAAGTGCATTTTTCTTGGACCGAGACCCACAGTTGGTGCTAAAGACAATACAGACACCGGGGTTAGTCCAACATACCACTTTACACACTTCTCCTCCTCTGTGTATTTCACTGCTCTACTTCCTCTCTGCAAACTAGCCAGCTAGTATCAAAATATTTATAGTAAATCTGCAAGACATGCTGTTCTCATGTATCCGAGACCATTTAGCCTCGTGTCATTATGCGAGGTAAAACCAACACCGGAGTTACAGAGGGATATTTCACCCTGTTGTCTCTTTCTGTGATTTATGTCACACACAGGAGAGGCAGAGAACCAAAGCGAGAAAGAGACGAGCAGAAGCCCAGACTCGAAGTCGCGGCGTTTCACGTCTCACCGTGTGGAAGGACAGGCTTGGATGGAGTAGGAAAAGGATGTATGTAGGAGGGAGGGGATGTCTTATGGACGCTCAATTGCACACAGACATAAACCAATAAACCATCGCCGTGGATGGCGTTCACCCACGTCTGGAAATATCCCATTTGGAGATAAATTACACGGAGTGTTGCTCTATTTCTGGGGGTCCAGAAAGCTGCTACAAATTCAAGCTAATGTGTGCCGCATTGAGTCAAGACTCATCAGAAAAAGTACGGCGGCGAGGCAGCGACAGCCTCCGCTGTGATGGGCGTGCGAAGGCGCTCGGCGTCTCAGTGCTTTCCTGATCTCTTTCTGAACACGGTCCAGCTGGGAGCAAATCCAAAACACTCCGCCTGAACTCTGCAACCTGGAGCTGTAACTACTAGTTTGAATTCCAAGCCATTCATATGTCAACATGGCCCCGAGAAGTCTTGGCGAGGTGTTGCATCTGCGCCTTAAAGAGTTAAGATGAGGCGGCTGACGCGGCGCTTTAGCCTATTATTACTCTGAGCCCATTAGGCTGCTGGTCAGGAATGAGTCAGGAGAAGATAAAACCATGGAGCTCACCTCGTGTACCATGTCTTCAGATAGAATCGTGTGTTCTGATTGGTTTAAGGATGGACGGCATTCTCAAACTCGTCCAATTTTTCCACATTTTGCATGTACTCTGCCCCCTCGCTGATCCTCGGCTGGCGCCAGCTTCGCCAAGTCCCAACTACAGACTCATCAACTGCCGCGTCCCAAGAGGAACATCATTTACGTTGTGAAACTCTGTCCTTCAAATACAATCTTTTTCTGCGGCGAAGCTGAAATATCGTACGTCACACCAGTAAAATATCCCTCTCTGGCAGCGGGGCTGTTGGGATGTGGTCTTGAACTGACAATTAAATTGTCCTCTCAGAGTACACTCTGGAAGTCAGATTTATAGTGAATAATTTCACAAGCACTGATGATCTTAAATATTTTAACTGGATTTTATGGCTCCATAGATCACCCTGATACGTTCATTCTCTGGGGACGGAAAAATGTCCCCAGTAGTTGCAGAACTCGTTTACAGGCAATTAAAGGGGCAATTTTCTCTCACGAAAGCAACATTACCAAATGTGAACGCTGCTTTTGGCGTTGTTCTTAGATGTAATAGTGGCTATATAGAGCTTCCTGAATCTACTAGAAGACACTTCAGAAAATGTAGAATTTTCTACACTATAGGGCAGGGGTGGGCAATTGTTTTGACTCGTGGGCCAGAAAGGGTTCTAAAATTTGGCATAAGGGCCGGACAAGGAGCAGATGGAAGGAGAGATTGGGTAATCAACCTCATAAACTAAAAAAATAATATGGAATTTAGAGAAAAACATGCTTTAATTTGGATTCAAATTCACATATATTCATTTAAAAACAGAAAATTTGGGAATTTTAATTTCTAAATTTTGATTTTTGTTCTCTTTTTGGTGATCCAATGGGTTGATGTTCTTGCAAACTCAAAGAAATCCGAAAAATCACCATCTGACTCAGAAAGGAACACACACGAACGCCAGAGAAACAACACCATTCATGAGAAGAAACCAGAAATACAATGAAAATAAAACAATAATTAGGATTTTTGATTCAATGTATTTTAATTTGGAGGGCCACATTAAGTAGCTTAAGGGGCCGCATGTGGCCCCCGGGACGTAGTTTGCCCACCCCTGCTATAGGGAGAACTGTCAAGGATTGGTCTAATAAATGAGACAAAAGTATCCGAGGTAAATCCGTGACTTTGTTAACTTGTTCGGACAACCCGCTCAGCTCTAGGTCATAGATGGGCATATGGTGACCCCATGCATCAATTTTTGTTGTTTTGGGTGTCCCAATTCAGACCAACCTCCTGAGGGTTGGGGTACAGCCCTCAGGACCGGTAACCCAACCCACTACCAGTACCAGTTCTGCTTCAGTTATCCTGCCTGGTACCACGTCCCTAGGGTCGGGGGCCCGTGGCCCGGCACCCCTCGGACCAGTACTGGTTTGCAGCTCGGAGGTTGGGGACCCCCAATCTAATGGGAACAACCAGGATGTCAAAAAAAAAAACGACAAGTTGGGGAAACCCAAAACTTCAAAAAGTGGCGCGGAGGGGGCCCAAACCATACCGCCACTTGTTAGCATGTTCACAATACCTGTAAGTCCCAACATTTGCAACACATTCCTGTGACTCCACTAACTCGCCATTGTTGAGGGACCTGATTGTAGACAAGATGGCGCCTGACATCATCAGCTGGAGGGGCAGATCATACAATGTACCCTAACCCGTGGATCAGGGCTGGTCATGAAGCGTCCCGTTTCTCTTCTTAACCCTAATCATAAAGATTTACAGTAAAAATCTCAATTAAAAGCATTTCTTTCACATGACAGATCATTGCACTGAGATCTATGTTGACAAACCAGTGAGCATTGATGCTCACTGGTTTGTCACAGGGACTTCTGGGAAATTTTTAGGGCACTCGACTTTTAATAGATTCAGACAGCTCCAGGACTCCAAACACAACCTGCAGTTAGATCTTCTTGCCCAATCCTGTTAAAAAAAATACAATCCAACACGGCTACATGTTAGCCACGTTAGCATAGTCACAATAACATCCAACCTGGTTCTTTGTTGTTAAGAAAAACAGCCTCTAACTTCTGAAAATCAATAAACACAATCAGAATTCATCCATTAGGGGTGGACGATACCAATACTAGGGCTTGTAACATCGATATCAATACTGATACTTTTTTTTTTCCATTAACTGTATGATAAAACACTAGCAGGAGGGGAGGGGTGGGCTGCAGACACAGCCGCGCTTAGGAACCATTTGGTGGTTAAAATATACATAAATATGCTATCAATGGAAATACATGGCTCTTTACTGACTCTGTCCACAATAGGATGAAGCAGAGAGGGAAGGGGGAGGGGCGTCAGATTGGGCGGGTTTTACTCAAACTGGGCGCCCAACTCCATCACGCTAGTGTCGATACTTCACTGACACCCTATAATTCCCAAATAAAGGTGCTCCAGTTTAAAAACCACCCCGTCGTTTCTCTGAGAACAATCAAGGCTTTTAAGTTCACCTTATCGGGCGGAAAATACGACACAATAAAACAATGCAGCGCCACCACGGAAATCTTTTTCCAATCAATAAAAGTTTTCCTCTTAATCTTGATAATTGGATAATAATGTCTATAAAACAGTTACCCGGACAAGCCCCCAATACTTAGCTGTTCTTTTAAAGCGCGCCTCTTTTAATGCGCATAATGGGCCCATATGCATGTGGGCGTGTTTGTGTGTAAACCCCACTAAAGGGGACTTTTGGTTAGCTTGTCTATAATTTGGAGGCCCAGTGAAGACTCCCAGCAGCCTCTGACGGTTTGTTTACCAGAGGGACCCAATTTGGAGCTTCGTGATGCACGAACTGGGTGTGCGTCTGATATCGCAGCTGGACAATGACGAGAAATATGCATGAAGAAATGACAAATTAACATATTTCCTGTCTGAGGAATCCCTCGCTCCTGTTTTTCCTCATCTTACAAGAAAAACACGCCCTTTTTTCCCTGATTTTCAACTTCAGAAAAACTGCAGTCTGGCATTAAAGGTGTTTGTCAGCAGAAAACGTGACTCCTGCTTCCGCTCAGTCTAAATCTCTAGAGCATTGACTCTCCGTCTCCGTTGGGTTTCCCTCCCCCCCTTCCGAAATAGTCCTTCACCCAAAAAAACAATGCATTTCAGCTCCCACCCTGTCATTTAGCTGCGACTTTCAATCATCCGAGCCGTTTTTCTTCTATTCCTCTTTCAGAGAGAATCGTTGCAGCATCCTAAACCTCCAACACAAAAGAGGAAATGAGATCAAAATGTGACTCTAATAAAATATTCCCGCTCCTACGGGATCCTCCTTTTGCTCATTCAGCACCGGGAGACGTAAAACGCCTTTCATTGGTCTCTGTCCAAAAAAAAGAAAAAAAAAAAGGCAAAAGAAGAAGAAGAAGAAGAAGCCGAGTTCCTCTGGGAGTGAACAGAGAAGGAAAACTTCAACAAAAACCAACAACAGAAGACTGTAAGACAGCAGCCGTCTGCTTGAGTGACGGGATCCGACTCCAAACGGAGAGGATGCTCCAGTGAGGATCAGTGCAGGTATATGTTCTTTGATCAGCAGGAGATGCTGGTGGGAGCCGTGTGATTGGACTGAATAGGTGCAAACTGGAACAACAACAAAAATAACAGTAAAGTTCTCAAAAGTCACAGGAAAAGTGCTTTCAAACGAGCTGTAGCACAAAGAGACGGGTTACACTGCTGTTCACGCAGAAAACTTTATTTAAAAAAAAAAAAAAAAGCCTGAACAAAAGTTGCAAGGCAGGAAGAATCGCTATAAATTAGAGTTGGTAAAAAGTGCCTCCATTCATTTTTGTCAGCTACTTTTCAAGAAGTGATTCTTATCGGCAAGAAAAACTAAAAACTAGCAAAAAAAATGGAGCAAATCTTATATTAGAGATGTCGATTAATAAAATTAAACACAAATTCATGTTGTTTTGGTGACCACTTATTATCTATGAATAATAATAATAGGAATTCACACACAAAACATTAAAACGTTTATTTTTAATTTGTCAATCGATTAAAAAAATAATCACGATTAATCACAGTTTAATCACGATGAATCAGTATGTTTTTATATTTTTTTATGTGACATAAACCACAACTGTTCTATATTATTATGCAGACTAATTAAAAAAAACTTTTCTTCGTTTTCTGGACAAAAACAAGCGTTAAGAGATTAACTTTTCAGCTTTTTTTAACCTTTCAGCATTTCTATCTCTCTCCAGTCGAGGCTCAGCGACGCGTCGTCGTGTTACCGCGGGTCAAATTTTGTGAAAAAGTGATCTAAACAAAATAAAAAAAAAATCACAATTAAAGTACTAAAATCCAGTTTATTTATTCTGATATAAGTGTGATTATACCTGAAAGCGATAAACTGTTTCTTTGCGTGATGTAATTATTAAAGCATTAACTTGTTTTTATTAATTGCGTGAATTAACACGTTCACAGCGTTAGTTATTTTCTAAGCTGATTACATGAGATCCACATTTATTACTTTGTTTTTAATATTTTCTGTTCTTGAACTTTAAATTGTATTTTCTACATAGTAACAAATTACTTTTTTCAGTAATTGTTACAAATTACAGTTCAAAGTTTAACAATTAAAATACAATTACTCGACTAAAATATTTCCTGGATATGTCTTGTTTCATGTTTTGTGGTTTTGCAGATTTTCATTTAGTGCAATTAAAAAAAACAACATTCTAAACATGGCGCCGTGTTCTGCATCTTGATTGTCTGTAGAACATTATCAGTCAATCTCATTTACAGAATATGTTCATTTGATAAATTAGCACAAATTTTCTATCATTTCATTTTTAATCTGTAAAAAGTTTTTCTACAAAGGTTTGAACTTCTGGTAATTTTAGGACTATAATTCCACGACAAACAAAGGAGCCTCGTTACTTCGTTATGTTTTGCCAACGAATAAAATAAATGATTTTGTGTTAATTTTTTCTCCGTTAAATGAAGAATAATGAGGAGATTTAAAGGAAAAAAAGAAGTTTCAGATGCATACATGAGCACTAAAGCAGGTTTGAAGATAAGACGGTGGAAGGAAGCGGAAATATAGACGTGGATGGATCCGTGGGGAGTAAGCCTGCCCTTATTTCCCGTCATCCATTTGTTTACATGCTTTCCTGCTCGCTTACAACCCCCAAAAACGACAGCCGTAGAGCTTACACCAGATCTGACGAGGAAATCAGAGACGCTCATGGATCTAGTCGTCTAGGCCATCTGGTAGAGTGTCCATCCTGAAACTGGAGGGTTGTGAGTTCAAATCCACGGCTGAGTCGCACCAAACTCTATGATTAGGGAGTTAAACCACCAATTTGAAAAAAGAAATAGCCTTTATTTTCTTTATAAAATCGTCACAAGAACATGTTAAAATCCTGATTTTAATCGCAGTGGGTCTTTAAGTGCAAGCTATACAGAGATAAAGTACTTTCTCTGCTGAAGTGTCTTTGAGCAACCTCACCAAGAACAGGCTTGTGGCAAAAGCTGCTCATCACACAATCGTCTGAAGTCTAATGAAGTTATAGCCTGAACCATGTTCACACTTTGCATAAAGTAAATGGAGATAAGGGTTTGTTTAAGTAAAAAAAGTTAAGTAACAAGTAATGGATTACTTTTATAATAGGTAATGAGTAAAGTAATCAAATTACAGTTTCATCCAGTATATAAAATCTTAAAAAAATAGTGTTCTCGGCTTCACTGAAGTCCAAACTGGACCACAACAACCTGGCAACCCAAACTCTCCTTAAACGCAGCGGAAATTCTGCTCTGGATATTGAAAGATTTGCTTTAGATAAACAAACAGCAGCAGAGAGCTCCATTACAGGCTAATTAACATGCTAACTGTTTAGTCTGCACAACTTAAGTTTGAATTCTGACTCCCATTTCAAAAAGAATTTGTCAAAACTCGGCTCCCCTTTCAACAGAAATGTTTGAGGTTTAGCTCCAACAAAAAAAAGCAGTAAAGTTTGGTGGAAATACTCCAAAAGTCCCAGATTTGGAGGCGATATTTGTCTTTTTCTGTCCCGTCTGCCCGTCTTTGTCTCTGGAGACCACTTGACAAACGACAGCTACCTTTTCAAGCTTCCCTCCTCTCCCTGGAGACCTGTCACTATCGCCTATTCAGACTTCAAAGACTCGGCGTCCCCCCCTAAACACACCTACCCCCCCACCCCCCCCCCCCTACCCCAGCGTCTCTGGGGCGTATTTTATTTCCGCGAGCGCGCCGGGATCAGGCCTCGTGTGTGCGCCGCAGGTGGTGGCGACTCTGATTACCGCCGTGGCCAAAACGCACCGGCCCGTTTTCCTGAACGCGTGGGCGAGGGGGCAACGTGGGGGGGGGCTGTGAGGGGCAGGAAGAGGGTAAATGATGGCCACCCCCTCAGCGCCATATGGGAAGTGGTCGGACAAAGTTTTATAACCAATCGTTTCTCTCTGCGACATGAAAGGACCGACACACTCCGACCACCTTCGGGGGGTTGTGTGGGCGTCGCCGAGTGGGTGGGCTCTGTGATTTCCAGGTGTTGTGTTCACACCTCAGCTCTGGCAGGGGGGGGGGCCCTTGGTGCGTGGGCTGGTAATTTGAGCAAATTAGGGGATGGAGGGGCCTGTGTGCTATTAATGACACCCCAGCCCATCTACGGGACGTCCGTCTATTGTCTTGCACACACCTTTCTTTTTTGTGCTTGGAGTCGCCCCCCAGTCCCATCTGCGCCTTCTGCTTCAACGCCCACCCTCCCTCGCCTCTCGAAAGGTGCGGAATGCACACGCATAAACATACATGTGGACACGAGGATTGCTTCCAGGTGATAGATCGACTATTAAAGGTTTAAATTTCATTTGGTTCCTTTAGAAATCCGGAGCAAATGATCACACAGAAGAAAATATTGCAGTTCCATCCGAATAAGTTAAAATAAACGTATATATTTGGGGGTTTGAGCGGATAGTGAAAGCCTTTCAGGTTCTCTGGCGTGGCACAGAACAGGTAAGTCCTTGTGTGGCTGCACTTTCACTCACTTCCATGAAGAAAAGTCCATATTTCCTCCTGATAAACAAAAAAAAAGAAAAAGCCTCTGGATCCGCTAAAATAGGAAGAAAAAGTTTGTTGGTTAGGAGCTCGAATGGGTTCTAACTAACTGTTCTAAAAGTGTTAGGGAGCTACTTCCTCTCTGAGGGCTTATATCGGATAATTCGCTCAGCTGGAAAGTGGGAAAATCCTGGAAATGTATTTATCCTAAATGTTGATTCCTTGGGATAACTTGCAAACATTTGGACCTCATCTTCCCGTGGATGTGAGGGCGCCTGTTTCCCTTGGAAAGTTCTCCAAAACAACATATTAAAATCACAGCGTTCCCGTGACACTGGCGTTCAAACCGCCATTCACCGCATCCCGATTCTGATTGAAACGCGTCAACACTCTCTGATTACCCGCAGGAATAACGCCGAACCGCTAATAAGTCCTAATAGTTGCTCGCAAACACAAACGGCGGAGTTTCACTCCATCAGCGTGACCCTGCTGGGGATTAAATAGCGTGTTTTCCTCTGAGGTACAATTAAGCAATTCTAAATAGAGTTCCTGTGAGCGGAGAGGAGTCCTCGCTGCACAGTAGCAGCCAGTGAAGCCGATTCTCCCCTCCTGGCTTTTCCAAATTACCTACTGATGAGTGGTCTTCAAGGAGGAGGAGGAGGAGGAGGAGGAGGAGGAGGAGGGAGGATGTCTGGTTCACTTTTAAGATGTCTCCAAGAAGCAGAGCCTGTGGTTAGATCTAAAGGCAACAGAAGCTGCCTTTCTCAGATACATATGGACCCGGCAGACGATCAGAGATTTTTCGGAAAACCTTTTTTTTTCTCTTGGGATTTTAATGTCTAAATGCAATTAAGTTTGCAAGGAGAAGAAACAATATCTATTAATACCTTTAATTAGAACTTCTATTGAAGGATTTTTGAAGCTGGAAACTATTTAAATTATTGAAATTATGGAATTGTCGCATTTATGACTCTAAATATAACCGGTGGTCTCGCAGAATCACACCGCGCCGGCGAGGGGACTTTTTGTGGTCGCACTGACAGATTTACTGCTCGGAGGTTCATAAACGGGAGCCACGTCGATCGGGATCAATCAGGTGGCATCGGCTCTTCTGCCTGCTTTCAATCGTCCTCCCAAAAACCCCAAAAAGGAGGTTAAATCCGTGATTGTTGGAAAACTCTTCCACTTCTTCCAAAACATCCGAAGGGAATTGTAATTTAAACGGAAATAAACATGCTGAAAAATGACAGATTTGGCAGAATCTTCCTCCTCGATCCGGAGCGTCAGCGCGAACATCTCTGCGTTTATTGAGACAGATTAATGAATCCCAGCGGCGAGCGCCAACCACTTCAGGAAGCGACTAATCAATACTCGATTGCATGTGGGAGCGACACCAAAACCTCTCGTGCACATCTTGATCCAATGCTGGACTGTAAACTCTCAGAACCGCCGTCTGTTTACGTCTGTCAAAAATATTGCCCCCCGCTTTTGTTTTGCTTTTTGTTCTTTGTAAATCCACCGGTGGGTCGCACAAACATGCCATCCCGCTCTTTTCAGAAGTATTTATAAACATCAGATGGAGTAAATACTGGCGTTTGAGTCAACCGCCTGACCCCACGTTGTCCCCCCGCGACCCGTCCGGGGCAGTGGTACTCACCCCAGAAGAAGTTCTGCTGACACGGTGCCACCGTGCTGAAAAGACTGTTGGATGCCATAGCCGCCGCCTCTGGTTCCGGCGAGCCCCACTTTGGTTCCTCTGTGGTTTCCGTGACCCTTGACACGTCCTAAACCAAGAGCATGTCATGAGGAGGGAAAATGTTGGATCCACTAAGCATGCTATCAACGATTCGTGTGACCGCAAATAACAAAAAAAAAAAAAAAAAAAAAAAAAAATTCGGAGGCAAATATCGCCTCTGCGGATGGATCGGATGCTGTCAGACTTGCTTGGCGAGTGTGGTCGTACTTACTCGCTCAGCGTCGTCCTTGTGAGTGGTGCTGGCCGGCGCCGATTAACCATTTACGCTCCGAGTCGCCCTCAAACACAAACCCCTGAGCCGCACGTCTGTGGTTCTGTGGTTGTTTGGGAGGTGAGCGGAACCCTCACACAACCCAACAGGCACCAGCTTTAAAACTCGTCTCTTTCCTGCCCTCCATGTGCCGTCACTGGAGACCCTGGGTCACATGCCCTCCAACGTCATCACGGCACGGCAGCCGAGTGGGACAGCCTACCGTTGTGGCTTTCCCTCCTCTCCTCCGAGTTTCACCTCCCTCCTCCTCTCCTCTCCTCTCCTCTCGGCGTAGTACGGCAGCCTCTCTGGGGACCGACGCTCCCATGAGTCAGGAGGCTTCAGTGGGGGGCAGCTTGTTCAACCGCCCAGCATATGGGGGAGCGGTGCTTTCTGTGCCGCTCCTCAGCTCCTTCTGCGGGCTCCCGTCTGCCTCTGAGCTGAGAGCTGAGCTGAGCTGGGTAAGATGTGAGGGTGTGAGCGAGGCGGTGTCGGACTGGGTGTGAGCGTCTGGTGGTGTTTGTGCAAAGCATGTGCAGCAGAGCGAGCGGCAAAGGTGCTGCGTAACTACACTCTCACGGCGCGGAGCGCCGCTCCGCCGCAGACAGCACTCGTGTCATGGTGTCAAGCACTAATGCAGGAGTGTCAAACTCAATCGCACAAGGGGCCAAAATCCAAAACACACCTGAGGTCACAGGAAGAGAACAGGATAAACATTTACTGAACACTCTAAAACTGCATTTTTAAAACTTTAAAAACATAACTTTTTAACATAATTATGAACCAGATATATAGCATTACCTGCAATAATGCTAGTGTGAATGATGGAAGCTGAATTTGGCAGCGGAAGATGCTGAAATTGATAGCTAAAAACACTGAAGCTGATAACCAACTAAATTAATTAACTAAATGCAAAAATAGCATAATAAAATCTAGTATTTAGCTGAAATATTATCTAAACTCTAAAATAGCCTAAAAAACAAAAAACTAGCCTAAATTAGCCGAAACAGTTAGCTAAAGTGTTAGCTAAACTCAAAAACAGCCTAAAATAACAGATCAACGGAAAAAAAAACTAAATTAGCCAAAACAGCTAGCATGTAGCTGAAATATTAGTTAAACTCCAAAACAGAAAGAAATCATCAAAAAAATAAATAAATAAACCAAGATTAGCCAAACCAGATAGCATATACCTAAAATGTTATCTAAACTACAAAACAGCCAACACATTTTTTTAAAAAATAGCCTAAATTAGCTACAACAGCTAGCATGTAGCTAAAATATTAGCTAAACTCAAAAACAGCCTAGAAAAAAATCATTAAAAAAACCTAGATTAGCCAAAAAAGCTAGCACATACCTAAAATATTAGCTAAGCTCCAAAACAGCCAAAAAAAAATTAAGGAATAGCCTAAATTGGCCACAATAGCTAGCATGTAGCTGAAATATTAGCTAAACTCCAAAAGAGCTTAAAAAAAACAAAACAAAAAATTCCAAAATTAACCAAAACAGCTACCATGTAGCTAAAATGCTAGCTGAATTCCAAAAAAACGTAAAAAATAGCATAAATTAGACTAAACAGCTAGCATGTATCTGAAATATTAGCTAAACTCCAAAACAGCCTAAAAAAAACAAATCAAAGGAAAAAAAAATAGCCAAAACAGTGAGCAGGTAGCTAAAATGCTAGCTGTATTCCAAAACAGCCAACACAAATAGCCTAAATTAGCCAAAACAGCTAGCATGTAGCTGAAATATTAGCTAAACTCCAAAACAGCAGATTATTTAAAAATTGGCCTAAATTATCAAAAACAGCTAGAATGTAGCTAAAATGCTAGCTGAATTCCAAAACAGCCAAAAAATAAAAAAAAAATAGCTTAACTTAGCCAAAACAGCTTGTAGCTGAAATGTTAGCTAAACTCCAATAATGATCTGGAGCCTCGACTTTGACACGTGCTCTGATGGCTGCGTTTGCGTGCCGGCTGTGAGACGCGATTGGCTCAGAGAGGGGGATGGGTTCCTGTAAATACTCATAGATCATTTGTCTTCTCAGCAGAAGACAGGCTGTCACACACAAACAGCCACACTAACGCAGACGCTGCTGCCAAAAAAAATCTAAAAAAACTGGCCCACCAAGACGGAGCGCGGAGCAGGCAGGTCGGGACAATCGGGGATGAATCACACGCCGCTTCCCACAAACGCCGACACACATCCCAGCATGCTCAGCCTTTGATCAGCGATCACAGGTGTTTGTTACAGATCAGAAATGCAGACGCAAAGGAATGTTTGGAATGGAAGTCGGAGCAGCGTCAGATCTAAAGTGAGGACTGCTTCAACAGAATATCCCGTACTACAACATCGCATTCACAACCTACGTACAATTGTTAAACCAGTTAAACTTTGACCAATCGGGGACTTGCATTTAGTAGTGATATATTTTTGACTTCCTTTGTTGATTTTTTAACCATTTGAAAATTGATCTGAATAAATAATAAAATAACAACAACATAAAATAATTGTGGTTTTTGCCCGGCTGGAACTCTACCACAACTTTTCGCCCATATATCGGAATCGAGCTGTGGCAAAAAAAAGAGTCTGGAGCAAAATTTGAAAGAATTTTGGAACCGGTGTGTACCATCTTTTCCGCACAGCAAAGCTACGTTCACATCACCCACGGCAACACGTTTCAGGCTTCTACATTCAAAACTTTCGCGTTTATGCGTATTCCGGCGCTCCGTACACAACTTGGATCCATTAAATGTGAATTAAAAGCTAAACCAGTTGAACTTCTGACCAATCAGGGACTCGGATTTGGTAGTGACGTATTTTAAGTTTTTCAACCATTTGAAAATTGTTAATTAAAGAATAAAATTAATAATTGCGGCCGGATTAGCATCACACCAAGTCTTTTATATATCGTAATAGAGCTGTGATAAGAAAAGCTGAATTTTCACCGCTCAGATATTTTGTTATTTATTATAATTTCGTTCGATATTTATTTTGTTTCACACTGAACCTCTTCCAACATGCGCTAGCTAGTAACCAGTAGAATAGGTGAGGAAGCCCCTCCCTTTTTTGTCTAGCGTGAGCACCGTGAGCTAAAAACAAGAACCCAAATTCTGTCAAATAGCCCTAATCTTTAATTTAAAAAACAAAAAGATGCTTTTTAATCCAAAGCACCTTATATATGGATTAATTATCATTGTGTTCATTGATGTTGAAACTATTTTTAGAGGTTAACAGCAAATATATTTTAACGCATTTTTAACAAAGATGGACGTTTTTGTAAATATGCTAACGTAGCTAACGTGTAGCATGCCGAACTGTGTTGTTTGTTACATAATTCTAAAAAGGTTAGGAGTTTGTTTTACCGATATCAGTCTTTTTTTTTTTTTTGTTTTTTGTTTTACAAGTTGCAATCCTCCTGTACTGGAAATGCGCTACCGCGGCTAACATATAGGAATATCGCACTTTTGTAGATTTTATTTTAAGTGTCACAAACAAGGTTTAGAGTTAGCATTAGCTGCATTCCATTACATAAAATTATTTCTTCTTTATCAAAATTCTAAAAAAAAGTGTTTCCATTACAGTTTTGCGAAAAATGTCTATTTCAATACGCCCCAAATACCACCTCCTCTAAGCGTAAAAACTTTTTTCAGAAAATTGCGAGTTTTTTCAAAATTGTGGCGTTTCCATTAGGAGAATTTATTCTTGAAATTCCAATTTGCGAAATTTCAGAGTAAATTGAAACGCATCTAATGACAGTGTTTTTTAAGTATTGCAAAAAAAAAAAAAAAAAGTATAGCTATTGCTACTACGCTAATGTGGCTAAAGCCAATATGGGTAACGTGTAGCATTCGCAATCAAGTTCTATAGTTCCTGTGAAGGCTACAAGTAAACTTTGACTGCTGTCTGTCTCATCTCTGACTCGTTTGTCTCAGTTGAAGGTGCGCTTAATATATGACAAAAATGTAAAAATGGACAACAATAGTAAAAAAAAAAAACATTGTTACCAAGAATTTAGACACAGAAAAGTGTTTAAAACTTCGTCTTTTTTAGTTTTCTCATCCTCTTAATTAATAATAAAAATAATAATAAATATAAATCCTTCAGGTATTTTATCTAAAACTTTTTTTTTTTTTAACAAATTTAACTAAGAAAACTTACACACCACCTAATTGTCTGTGACTTTTTGTTAATTTTCTTTTTCCCTTACACTAAAATGCAATATAATGTTTATTGACTTTAAGGAAAATATATTCTTGAACCAAAATACTTTAAAGAAATATAGATCCCATTGGCTTAATGACTCTATAACAACCAAAATAAATGAAAAGAAATTATTTTTCTACTGCTTATTGCCTCAGAGCTGTATTGCACTGAATCAATATTTTAAGAATAGGTGTTTGAGATTTTTTTTTGCCTATTTTAATAGAAATTTATTCTAAAAAGATTGATTTTGTGGATGTTTTTCCTTTTAAGAAGCTTTCTGTGGCATAATGATTTAAATAAGTAAAAAAGTCTTAAACAAATGATATAAAATTAGCAGAAAATGTGCAGCAATTTAGAGCTTTTCATACAAAAACCTGAATTTAAATCCTTTTCCTAATGAGACTGTTGACTAAAAAAAACATACAGTTGAAAAGCATTTCCACCAGTTTTTAGCACTTTCCTTATGACTGTGCAGCTAAACTTTTCCTTGACTGGCTGCTTTGTAAATATTTGCTTTCTAAAACAAGAACATGCCTCTTGAGCTGCAGCACATGCTACAGGATCCTTTGGGAAGGTCTATTCAGATGCTGCAAACACGCCAAACATCACATAACACACACAGGACCTGTTTCCATTTAGCGCTTTCATCAATCAGCTTCACCTCCGCGCTGAAAAATTAAAAAAAAAGCTCAAAACAGCATCTTTGATAATTTTTTTTCTCTGGAATTAGCTTGCTACTCGATACCGACGTTTTTCAAGAATAATATTTAAGGTAACGTCTAAACATTTTTTTCCCGCTTTTCTGTCAGAAAACCGTCAGACGAAGTCCAGCCAGTTCCGCTGAGCCGCGATAAATTACAGTCTGACGGGGATGTAATTTGCACATCATGATTGAGGCTGAAGCGGGGAGAAGAAATATAAAGCATCAACGTCAAAGCGCGGGAAGAATGACTTCTTGGGTGGCAAAGCAGGAGATAAACAGCTAAAATCGGAATATTGTTGCAGAGTCTCACGTATCAGAGTCTGTTAAGAGGAAACGATCAATGTCTTCCCTTGATTCAGCAACAATGTTTAGCTAAAGTTTGACAAATATTGTTCTACCAGTCCGAACGCCAGTCAAAAACTGCGTTTGTAGAGGAGTGGTGTAGTTCTTAATGGTTTTAACATCACAAAGTACACGAACACATGAGGAATTATTTGAAGGCTTCATTCTGCCGTGGAGACAATTTTCCTAAATGTCAGAAAAAGAAAAGCTTTTATGTGCGGGTAATAATGTTGAAGGCTGAAATATGATGTGGAATATAATATTTCATTCATTACTGGTTCTCCACTGGTGGCCGTGCGCTCCACTTTGCCGTGCTTGTGTGCGGAGCCGGAGAGCCTGGCCTTGCTCCAAGCTCTGGCCAAGGTCTGCCCCGAGGACTGTGGTTGATGGCCCACCCTGCCAGACACTTTCACTCCTCTCCTGCCATTCAGGACCACACACCTTCAAATGGACCCCGCTTTGTTATCTCAAGCTCTCACAGAAACATAATGGAGCCGTCGTGTGGCGCACGTGTCAAAGTCAAGGCCCGGGGGCCGGATCTGGCCCTCGGGGTAATTCTATGCGGCCCTCCAGATCATTTATTGTTATTAATGGCCCGATGTTATCTTGCAATCATCATTTTTGACAAAATATATTTTTATGGAGAGTAAAATGTTGAAAGTTATTTACGGTTTAAATTTATTTATTCTGGAATAATATTCCTGCTTTTTTATTGTTTGTAATTATGTTAAAAAGTTCCAGTTATAACATTTTAAAGATGACCAGGTTTTTTAGGCTGTTTTGGAGTTTAGCTAATATTTCAGCTACATGCTAGTTATTTTTTTTTTTTGTCGTTTTTAGGATAATTTGGCATTAAGCTAATATTTTAGCTGGCTATTACCTTCTGTGTTTCCAGATATCAGCTTCCGTGTTTTTAGCTATAAATTTCAGCATCTTCAGCTTCCGAATTTATCTTACAGCATTAGCACTAGCATTCAGCTACATGTGAGCTGTTTTGGCTAATTTAGGCTTTTTTTTTTTTTTTTTTTATTTTAGACTATTTTTAAGTTTAGCTATTTTTTCAGCTACATGCTAGCTGCTTTGGCTAATTTAGGCTTTATCAATTGTTTTGTCCATTTTGGTGTTAAGCTAATATTTCAGCTACATGCTAGCTGTTTTGACTATCTTAGACTTTTCTTTTAAATTTTACTTTAGGGTGTTTTGGAATTAGGATAATATTCACACGTCAGCTGTTTTTGGCTAATTTAAGTTTTTTAGGATATTTCGAAGTTTAGCTATTTTCTCAGCTACATACTAGTGGTAACCTGTGGTAGCTGTTTTCAGGTACTAGCTTCATTCTTGTTAGCTATTAATTTCTGAATTTTAAGCTATCAGCACTAGCATCTTCATCTTACAGCATTTGAATTATCTGGATTATCATTATGCTAAAACGTTACTGTTTCAAAGTTTTAGAGTTTGGCTAATTTTTCAGCTACATGCTAGCAGTTTTGACTAATTTAGGCTTTTTATTTTTAGTTTTTTACAATAGTAAGAAGTATAGCTATTTTTTTTTTTAGCTACATACTAGCGGTTTTCGCTAACCTAACTTTCTTTTTTTAGTTTTAGGGATAATTGGGCAATTACTAAGGTTTTTTAGGCTATTTTGAAGTTTGGCTAATTTTTTAGCTACATGCTAGCAGTTTTGGCTAATTTAGGCTTTTTATTTTTTTATGATATTTTGAAATTTAGCTGTTCTTTTAGCTACATGCTAGCGGTTTTTGCTAACCTTTTCTTTTTTTTTTTTCTAGGGCTAATTTGGCATTTAGTTAATATTTTAGCTAGCTATCAGCTTCAGTGCTTTCAGGTACTAGCTTCATTGTTTTTAGTTATTAATTTCAGCATCTACAGCTAGCAGCACTAGCATCCTCAGAGACCAAATTCAGATTACATCATTCCGACTAGCATTATTGCAGGTAATTCTATACATCTAGTTCATAATTATGTTAAAAAGTTACGTTTTTAAAGTTTAATAAATGTAGTTTTATAGTGTTTACCCTGTTCGGCCCACGACCTGAGGTGTGTTTTTGGATTTTGGCTCCTTGGGCGATTGAGTTTGACGCCCCTGGTGTAGAGGGACGAATGGAGCAGAACATGCAGATTTCGTTGCTCGTGGAAAAGGTTGTCCAGAAAAATATTTCGAGTTTAAATTAACCTAGACGGGAGCAGACACACGACATTATTAGAAAAGGAAGGGCTTATTAATAGAGCTCATGGTTTGTGTACTCTGATGGCCTCCGTCGAGCAAACAGGCAGGTACAGTGATTCGCTTCAACAGGCGACATCTGTAAAACACCGAGGCAGTTTACACTGCGGCCAAGCCCGAATTAACTTGCTTTCATTGGAAACAAACACCACTTGCAATCAGCTTCTGTTGGCTGCCCCGCCGCTGGTGTGAACGTAAATATCTCCCCGCCGAGGCCGAAGCTGCAGGAGCACGCAGAGGAGTTTGTCCAAGACTCACGGAGGAGCAGAAACCCGATCCGGGACGCCGCGTCGCCAAGAGGATGTTGATGTTCTCCGCGAATTGTTTGGTGAGCTCGGGTACGGTTTAACCTTAATGAAAGGTAGATATTTTTCTTCCAGAGTCCAGCGGTGGTATCTCCATCTTCCAGCAACTTAAAGCTCTTTCTTGTGGTGTCTGGACAGCTGTTTTTGGAGTCACAGCTTTGAGGAAAAATAAAGTAATAAGGGGAAATGTTTAATATTGGATGGCGCGCACACAACCCAAACACGCATTAAAAATAGCTCTTGGAGTTGTGATTACATGAAATTGCATAAAAGGGGAAAGTCAGATCATCGGCGGCTGCAAGGAGAAGACTGTGGCTGACCACCGAACAGACCCCCCCACTTCCAACTCCCCGTTCCTCATTTTAATCAAGGGCACAGTCCAGGATAAACACTGCCCACCTACTCTGGAGTTCAAACAGCGAGGCACCAGCAATGAATCCTGAACGTCCAAACTGAGTTAATTTGTGTGCTAAGTAGATGGAGCTGGACGTTTGGAGTCTCGTTCCTTTTGGCGCTAAAGTCCACCTCTGTGAAGCACATGCAGGGGATATGAGTTCTTCAGAGAAGCGACCACATCTGAAGCTACGTAAACATGTGACGATCATAGCCCATGGTGTTCACACTGAACAAGCAGGGAGGGGCTTCTTCTTTTTCTACTGTTTACTAGCACATGCCCGCCACCTACAGGTGGAAAAGGGTTGGTTCCAAATGTTTCACTTTAAGGACTGTTAAAGAAGAATTATCTTATCTAACTCTACGATTACATGTTTGGATAGTGTAGCATGATGGGCTTCATTCAGATGGAGTTGGGACAGGTGGGGGGTTACATGGAGCATAGACGACCTTTCATCCAAGGAGGGACTGGGGACTGAGATGAGCCGGGGGCGAGGCCCACGACCACTGACAGGAGCATAGACGACCCTTCATCCAGAAGGAACTGGTGACTAGATGAGCCGGGGGCGAGGTCCAAGGCTAACGACAGGAGCATAGACGACCCTTCATCCAGAAGGAACTGGTGACTAGATGAGCCGGGGGCGAGGTCCACGACCACCGACAGGAGCATAGACGACCCTTCATCCAGAAGGAACTGGGGACTAGATGAGCCGGGGGCGAGGTCCACGACCACCAACAGGAGCATAGACGACCCTTCATCCAGAAGGAACTGGGGACTAGATGAGCCGGGGCGAGGCCCACGACCACCGACAGGAGCATAGACGACCTTTCATCCAGAAGGAACTGGGGACCAGATGAGCCGGGGGCGAGGTCCACGACCACTGACAGGAGCATAGACGACCCGTCATCTAGATGGAACTGGGGGAAAGCTGGGGGGCGAGTCAAGCCAGGGGCGAGGTCCACGACCACCGACAGGAGCATAGACGACCCTTCATCCAGAAGGAACTGGGGACTAGATGAGCCGGGGCGAGGTCCACGACCACCGACAGGAGCATAGACGACCTTTCATCCAGAAGGAACTGGGGACTAGATGAGCCGGGGGCGAGGTCCACGGCTAACGACAGGAGCATAGACGACCCGTCATCTAGATGGAACAGGGGGAAAGCTGGGGGGCGAGTCAAGCCAGGGGCGAGGTCCACGGCCAACAATAGGAGCACAGACAATCCACCTGGAATGTGGAGTGGCAAAAATGGACAACAAACGAATCGCACTGCACTAAACAGAAGTACTGGAGAACTAAATGTATAATAAATGATGAAGAACAGAGGACAGAACTTCAGTGCACCAGCTTATAACTTCTAGAAGCCTACGACCAACTAACTGATGGATGGTTAAGGACCCCTCCAGAACTGGTACTGTGTCCACCCTCCTGCAGAGCTCGGGTTGGACATGGAGCGTGCCCCGCCACTCTTCTTCGGTTGAGTGGCACCCTTTTTCCAAACCTAACCCAGTACCACATGCAGACTGAACCTCAGGACGCAACCAGTACCCTAACCCTAGCCCGGTCCACATCTGGAACCAGTACTGATCCAGTCTGCATCCGGCCGGTACCGGGACATGGACCGCACCAATAAGTACCGGACTCTGTATCTAGCCTGGTCCGTATCAGGAATCGGTACTGAGTCTTGAATCGGAACTCAATTCCCATTCACAGATCTGCATCCGGGACCGCACTGCCCCTGGCGGGGCTGTATGGAGTGTGCATTTACCCCGCCCTCTGATGGAGGGCAGGGTTCGAGCACTTGTCCTCCTAACCCTAACTTTAACTAGGTACCAAACACAGACCGAACCTCGGGACGCGGTCGGTACCAATACCCCGGAACTGGTACTAATCCACGCCAGGTACAGAGTTAATATCAGGGTTAGGGTACTGGCGGGGTCCCCGTCCTGATACCGATTGGGGAGCTTCAATTTATTTGGAACAGCCAGCACGTCAAAAAACCAGTTGAAGACCCCCAAAACATCAACTTTTGTCACGTTGGGGTTCTTAACATCAAAATGTGACGACTTGAGAATCAGAATGTGGTGGTAAGGTCACTTGTTGAGGACTCGCCATGAACTGGACAGGATGCTGGAGCGGGATAAACACAGCCGCTAAGTCAGCATCATAATTACCCCGCAGGACAAGGCCGACAGTCACGTCCCGCCTTCAGGGGCCGATGCCGTCACTCCCGTCTGACAGAAGTCACGTGTAGCGGGAGCATCAACTCTGGACCCGGGGGGGGGGGTGTCCCTTCAGCCAATCACGACGTGAACGAGCCTCCACATAAGCTGTCCATTATGTGTCTCAGAGACCGGTTTTCTCCGTTTGGAGAACAAAGTGGGCTTGATAAAAGCAGACAGCTCCGCGCAGAAACAAGCTATTACGAGGTGGAGTTCGGCGCTGTGTCACTGACAGCAGGGCAAAACAAAAGCCTCTGTTGTCTCCTCCAGCCCAGTGGGTTATTATTATTTGTTTTTTTTGATTCTGTAGGGCTTTTGTGATGGATAATTGCCTCCTCACATGATTTCTTAATGCTGTGACTCGTCTTTCAGTCCCCGTGTAACACAATAACAGGACAGAAATCACAGGGGAGTCTAAATCGGAGTTTTTTGACATTGTTTAGAAGTGGTGGGGTTTTTCATTGTGGTGTATAACTTTAGGAAGATGTATGAGCGGGACTTGAACCAGTCATAATACAGTCTGGCTGGGAAGCCAGCTCACGGAGTTCACGTCTGCATTGTCTTACAAAATCCCTTTGAAAGGAGCAGTTTTTACTTTACAGCCGAATATCAAAGTGCAGATCAGACTTCAGGCAGAACTTCAGATCCTTCCCGATTGAGCTGCTAAACCTTCGTCTGTAGCATTTAAATGCAGTATGTGTTTAAAGGGTGTTATTTACCCTTTGGAAAATTATTTTTTCGCCTTCATGTTCAAAGTGTGCAGAAATAGCCTACAAACGTGTCTGGATTCAATTGTAAACAGTGTTCTTCACTTCAGAGCCGACTTCTCAAAGGTAACCTCGGGGCATTGTGCGTTACAGAGGCTTTCTTCTGAGTCAGCAGAGATCAACCGAGGACAAGCCGGCGGAGGAATGCGTCTACCTCATGAAGACGGAGAAAAAAAAAAAAGCTTCAAACAGAAAGCGCCGGTCACATTACGCTTTAACACGTGCCGTCAGAAGACGAGCGCGCAGATTAGATTTACTCGTGAAAAATTAGAGGCCGCTCGTGCCTCTGGGAGTCGTTTTTATGGGCAGGCGAGACGATCAAACTCCCAGTTACAGAGAAACGTCTCAACGAAAAATTCATTTAGTCACTTAAAATCCACCAGAACTCAAAAAGTTTAATTAACTGTTATAGGATTCCTGCTGGGGTAAATATAACAACACAAATAATAAAAAAATGGAAAAAAACATTTTTGCATCTCATTCAACTCTTACTCACATATATATATTTAAAATATGCCAAAATGTGACCTTAGTTGTTTTTTAAGAGCATAATTTGAAAATTATCTCTTAAAGTTAACGGTAAAAAGCTCTAAAAACAAATGTTTTTAAGAAAATTTGTCTCAGTCCTTGGAACCTGAAAACGTCCATTTGTTGCATTTCTGGTGTCATAGAAATTTAGTTTAAGTTTCCCCTTAACTGGTTAAAAATAAACAACTTTAATGCTTTCCAAGTAGAAAAACATTTTCTGTTATGAAAGGAGAAGATCATGTGTTTTTGGGATGTTCATCACTGATAAGATGGTATTTCCTTTAAGTTCTCATTTTGGTCCATCGTTTGTTTAAATTGCGTTTTTCTGATCATTTTCAAAAATCTTTTATGTCAGAAGGCACCTGATTGGTTCCATGTCAACCAACAAAAAATAATTGAGAATAATCGTTATGAAAACCTTTTTTATTTAGTGGAAATTGAATTTAATTGGACATCTCAGCGTTAAAATAACATTTTTTCTTTTTTTTTTTAAGGTATTAGTCTTTACAAAATACAGAGATAAACTTTAAATAAACATATTATGAAGCTATTGTTGCACAAACTGGTTTAAAACAGAATTAATAGGAAACTAGCTCCAGTCAGTCCCTAGTGGTTATTTGGGGAATTACCAGATATAAATAGAAAACCTTTTTGGGTTTGTACATGTTTGTAATTCTGACATGTTTATTGTTTATTTTTGTAAATCTACGCATTTTTCTCAACACTTTAAGGGTCAGTTAACCCCTTAATGCCTGTCATCTCATCCCATATAAGCAACAAACCACTTTGAATCCAAAATTCCCAAAATGTAGTTAAAAGCAAAAATATAAGGGATTTTAAAAAATATATATATTTTTTAATATCAGGAAACAAATTCAGGCATTACAGTAAATTCAGAAAAATATTGATTTATTCATCTTCTTGCCCGCTTAGTCCTTTTTTGGCTCTTTATAATGCTAAAAAATATTTATAATATTTACATTTTTAATCAGCCATTTTCTCTGTTTATTTTTATGGGGATAATATAATTCATGGACCTGTAACATTGACTGTATATGACATCCCCTAATTGATTTCCCAAATGAAGTTTTTTTTTTTTTTTTTTTAACTTGTCCTGTCCAACAGCTGAGCCAACAGATGTGGGCTGAGAGCTTCTTGTGTTGGGCAGATGTTACTGTCACAACAGGGATTTATTGAGTATAAACTCCTGTTGTATTTAATGCTAAACTTTATTTATATTGATTATGTTTTATTTTATTTATTTATTTTTCTTTGTCGTTGGACCGGACGGAAAAAGGGAAGAGGGTGGGGGAGGGGTGGGGGGGATAAGATGGCAACAGAGGGAAGCAACATCATAAAACAACCAGGACTAAGTGATAAACTAGAATGGGCGGGGCCTGTCTACACACACGCTCTATAGTTACACACACACTTGTTGGCCAAAATAGTCTCTACATTTAAACTAAACATACTCACATATACTATACATATACTACACATGTACGCAATTCAGCTATAACAGCAGCTCACACACTCCATCATACAAAACCCATTCAGATAAAGACTTTCATTCTGTCACACAAACGGTTAGTGCTCAGGTGAGTGTTTATGTTTCACTGAGGTGGGTGGTGATGGAATGTACTCAGGGGGAGAGCGCCCGGCCATCCCACGCCAAGACCCCCCGCCGGGGCAGCAGCTGCAGCCAAGATCCCCCAACACCCGCCGTGGAGCCGCGGAGAGAGACCGCCCGCCGGGCAATCCCGCCGAGCACCCAGACCGGGGCACGCGGGACCGCCGCAGAGGCCCCCACACCCAAGAGCAGGAAGGCACAGGAACACGGAGAGTGCAGGCCCCAGCCCAGCCAGAGGAGCAGCCCCCCCACCCCGCCAGGAGGGCCAACGCGGGACCCCACCCCCGGAGAGCCCCCCAACCCCCGAGGAGCAGCCCACCACCACCCAGTGGCGCAGAGGACCCCCCCGCCCCACCCCAGGTACGAGCCAGGGCCCCCCAAGGGCAACCCACCCCACACTCCAGACAACCGCCTGCCCCCACCGCGAAGGTCCAGCGGAGAAGCAGGGCAGAGGCCGCCCACCCCCGCCGAGCAGAAGAGAACCCAAGAGAAACAGAGGCCCCAAGGAGTGATGTACAAAACAAGGCCCGACCAGGCACACCCACTGATGGAGTTAAGGAGAGGACTAGCTCTCGAAAGCAGGGACCGGATCCCGCACCACCGAGACCTGGACACCCCCCGGCTCCGATGTAGATTGATCCCCTGCTAAATCTCGGGGATCCCACTCCCGGCGTGGGGAGGAGACTGCCGGGCCCAGGAGACCGGCACCCAAGAGACTAGACCACCAGGCCGAGGTTCCCCGCACCCCCGCCAGGGATGGGGTAGGGGACAGAAGGTCGAAGGTCCCACCTTCCTTGTGTGATGCGTGCGTGTTTGCTTGTTAGAGTGTATGTTTGTGGTGTTAGAGGTGTGTGTACTAAAGGGGTGCGGTTAAAATTGGTGAGAAGGCCTTAACAGGGCATCTCCTGATTTCTCGCAGAGATGCCCCGTCACCCTCCCACCAGCGGCCCTACATGTCTATTCCCAAATGAAGTTAATACGGACACCGCCATGATGGAGCCAGACGATGTCGGTGAACAGTGATTGGTCCAAGTTGGTCTGAGTCAACGTTTCTATGGCAACTTTTCTGACCAATCAGGAGTGACCTTGTTGGAAGTCCACGCCCAGATCCATTGAAAGTGGGCTACACAATCATTTACTGGGGCATCTGATTGGCCAGTTTATAACTTGGATCAGGAATGGTTATTCTGACCAATAGAAAGACAGAGTGATATCAGCTGTTTCATTCTTAATAGAAGTCTATGGGATTTTGGCTTCCTGGAACCAGCGGGCACAGGGGGCCACTCAGTCCGCTTCTATTATACAGTCAATTACCTGCAACATGCTTTGTGTTGAGATTGTACAGAGGAAATGAAAGACGACTTTAAATCAATTAATGTATTTATATATTCAATTAAAACTTTATTTGAGGCTAATTTGGTTATGTTTAATTTGATCAACGTTTTAGGCTAATTTAAACTAATATATGAAACTACATACATACATATTTCTGAGAAATCATTTTTTGTTTTTGTTGCTTAACCCTTGTTAAGAATTTGTCATTTTTTTTTCACGTGTTGGAAATAAATTAATGATGATTTAAAAAGCGATATGAAGGCCCGGTCCCACAGGATCTGACGGCCATACCACGGGTAAAAAATTTGGAAAATCTGCCACACGACGTGCTAACTTTATGCATGTTCGTGGAGTAGCAGTGATCCAGGCGCTGGAGTCCATTCCACTGCCACTCCACTGCCAGAACACTGCTTAATCACGTGTAAGCATGTCCTCCCACGCTCCGCCGCTAAACAGACGCTGTAAGCAGTCGTACAAACACAGACTGGCGTCCAAGCGTGTGTGCCGGTGTTCGTTCAACGGCCCAATCTTGACTGAAACTACTGCTGCACTTCTGTTCCATGGCCATTGCACTGCTGTACCACTGGTACCACACGCAGTCACCCGTGGTCTAAATTTTTGTGCAATTCAAACATTTTTTTCTGCGTAAAGCAACTTTTGTTCTGCGTCTATTCCACTGCCACATCTCGACCATTGCACTCCCAGTCCACTGCTAACAGCGTCTGTACCACAGGATGAAACGTTTTCCGTGTTCCAGCAGTGATATGGCAGTGAAAGCCGGTGGGATCGAGCTTTAAGACCCTATAGAAGAAATAAAGCTTCAAATTATGCAAAAATATCTCAAAATTTGGTGCACTTCCCAATAAAGTTATCCTTGTTTGTGCATTATGAGTGTGGATACTCTCAGGGGCGGAGCAAAAACTTTTGAAACAGAAGACTTTGGAAGGGTGGCAAATGAGAACAATAGAGTAAACATTATTATTATTATTATTTATATAATTCAAACATTGATGATTTCTTAATATCTGTCAATAATGATGCTAATATTGACTAAAGAATTTGGGGGCGGGGCAAAGCTTTTTGACCCCTCCCCTTTACGCCCTGTAGCTCCACCCCTAGATATTCTTAATTAAACTTTTAACAAATTACTCATCATTTTCTGAGGTTCTCACAGAGAAGTCAAAGACCTTAAACCAGGGGTGGGCAAACTTTTTGACTTGTGGGCCACAAAGGGTTCTAAAATTTGGCATAAGGGCCGGACAAGGAGCAGATGGAAGGAGAGATTGGGTAATCAACCTCATAAACTAAAAAAATAATATGGAATTTAGAGAAAAACATGCTTTAATTTGGATTCAAATTCACATATATTGATTTAAAAACAGAAAATTTGGGAGTTTTAATTTCTAAAGTTTGATTTTTGTTCTTTTTTTTGGTGATCCAATGGGTTGATGTTCTTCAGAGGAAAATGCGAACTCAAAGAAATGCTGCATTTATGTGGTGTAGGAATAATCCGAAAGATCACCATCTGACTCAGAAAGGAACACACATGAACGTCAGAGAAACAACACCATTCATGGGAAGAAACCAGAAATACAATGAAAATAAAACAATCATTAGGATTTTTGATTCATTTGGAGGGCCAGATTAAATATCTTAAGGGGCCGCATGTGGCCCCCGGGCCGTAGTTTGCCCACCCCTGCCTTAAACAGATCTTTCAGATGGAGATTTCATGACTGCACAACATTTTAGTTTATTTAAAAAAAAACGAACTGATGGAGCTCTTAAATAATAATTATCTTGAGATGTTGTAAACAGACACAGACAGATTTTAGCCTTTTTACCCCGACAGCCTCCAAAACATTTCCTAAAATCTAAAAGCAGTCCGGCTGCAGTGCCTTCAAGAGCACAGTCACACATTGTTGCCTCTCCAGCACTATTTTACAGATGGCGGTTTTGGGATGTGTAGCTGTGAATTACAATGACTCTTTTTTTTTTAGGTCTCCAAACATTCCTCCAGCCTCCAAGATGAAATGCTGGAATCTGAAGCACGATGCTAATTTGAAGACAGAATAAATCTATAAATCTGACTCGGTCTCTTGCCCGGGGATATACAGCCATGATAATTACAGGTTGACTCTGCAGACATGCAGACATCTCTCATCTGTTTTGCTAATAGTATAACCAGCAGGCTGCTACGTGCTCGTTCAATGTCTAGCAGTCAGGGTAAGCAGAGGTAAGATCTAACAATGATATCATTATATTGGTTGGCTCAAACTTCATGGATATGACAGAGATTTACCGCACTTTGAAAAAAATATATATCTGGCTTTTCTTACGAAAAGTATCCATTAATTACAATTAATTTATAGTTCTGAAACAAATGGAAGAAAAACATATGGAGGACGGCGTTCTGCGTTTAACGTGGCGTCTGCTGGCAGCCTGGATTAAAACGTATTTCAGGACACACTGCAGGGCTTTGTGTGTCCCGTTCTAACCTGACGGTACGACTTTCTGATGAAGATCTGACAGCGAAGATCCGGGAGGACAGCGCTGCATCTGGTAGTGCTTAAGTCCTTACTTTGCTGCATCCTTCAGACTCAAACGCTCCAACAAGTGAGGGTTCGTGTGAATTCAAACCCGACGTGCGGCGCCGCCTGGAAGAATCGGCGAAGAGGTCAGCGGCCGGACTCACTGGTCCGGGAGAAAACAGGTTTGATGGTTGTCGCACATTCCAAAAAATTCCAAAAACTTATTTAACAAAATTCAGGAATAAGAACAGACTTTTTATCTTGAAAAACACATTATAATAGTGGAATAGATAATTAAATATATTCAATACCATAACTCATTGATGTTGATTAAATCTAGCATATTAGCGCTACTTAACAGCAATTATTCAGATGACTAGGCCAAGTGGGCACTCGGTGGGTTGGCTTGCTTCGCTAACCGGCCTGTGGACGGCGTAGCATGCTAGTGAGCTAGCAAGTTCCGCTGTATCAAGCTAGCAAACTCTGCTGTAGTGAGCTACTCTGTAGCGAGCTAGCAAGCTCCGATTTATCGAGCTAGCATGCTCTGCTGTAGCAAGATACACTGTAGAAAGCTAGCAAGCTCCGTCTTTATTAAGCTAGCTCGCTTCGTCTTTATTAAGCTAGCAAGCTTCGTTGTATCAAGCTAGCAAACTCTGCTGTAGTGAGTTCCGCTGAAGAAACCTAGCAAGCTTGGCTGTAGTGAGCTAGCAAGCTCTGCTGCAGCAAGATACACTGTAGAAAGCTAGCAAGCTCCGCCTTATTGAACTAGCTAGCCTTGTCTTTATTGAACTAGCTATCTCCATCTTTATTGAGCTAGCTAGCTCTTCTGTAGCATGCTAATGAGCTCCACTGTAGTGAGCTATCAAGCTCCGCTTTATCGAGCTAGCGAGTTTTGATGTAGTGAGCTGAAAACTCTGCTATAGCAAGCTACGCTGTTGCAAGCTAGCAGGTTCCCCTTAATCAAGCTAGCAAGCTCAGAGAGATTCGCTGTAGTGAGCTAAAGTAGAAAGACCACGCTAACAAGTTCCTCGTCAATCCAAGCACTTTGTAAAACTAATACTCCATTCAGACCAGGTTCAGAGACGCACGTTCAAGCGACTATTTCCATAAAAAGTCTTTCTAAACGTTAAAATAGGCGCATTTCAGGCTTCCGTGTTCAGATTTATTGTTTGTGTTTTTTAGGCCCGTTTTTGGTTAATGAACGTTCACTGAAAGCAAAATCAGTTGAACTTTGACCAATCATGATCTTGGATTTAAGTATGTGTAACGTCCTTTACAAAACACGGAGGTACGAACCGTGATTGTGACGGACAAATTAATAATTCTGGACGGAAAAGAAATGTGAAAGAAAAAGAATTCACATTTCGCACCAAGTCTCTTGCAACTTCTTTTATTATCAGCAATATCCTAGAACATATCCGACATGTTTTAACGGAAATGTTTTGTTTTCATCAGCTGTGGTCCAGTGTGACGTGCTTAAAATCACCAAATCACTAAAGTTTGACTCCGCCTCCGTCATCCAAGAAGACTGGAAGGTCGTGAGTTCAAATCCCGGCCGAGTCATACCAGAGACTCCACAAATTAGAGCCAGTGCCTCCCTGCTTGACTCTCAACATTAAGAGGTTGGATTGGAGGGTTAAACCACCAAATGGTTACAGTGAACAAATTTTACACATCTAGGTGCGTGACAACTAATGGGACTCCAACTTTAGACCAGAATTTTGGGCTTCTGCGTCCGAAATGCATGTGATCGTATGTTTTTAAGTCTGGTCAAACGCTCTAGGATTGCACACTGAAAGTTCAACCAGTTGAACTTTTAGACGGTTTTAACTTTTACAAAGTTACAGTAAGTCCAAGATCATAAACACTGATTAATATTTGCGATTGGTGTCTGATTGGATTATTATGACACTAAAGACGGAACAGAGCTGTGAACACAGCAAGATTTACTGGACTTGTGCCGCTTTGACTTTGTCCTCCACCTAGCGGGAACCGAACACCAAAGAAGAAGAACTCCCTCCATATGTTACTACTTCTCTGGCACTATTTGGTGAAACCGCGTAGCGCGTGTTCTTGAACAACCTTGCCCAAACTATGCAAAAATTGCAAAAAATTACTTGTACTCCAAAAAACATGGTGCTCCTAATTCCCACTAACACTCTCTCCGCCCAGTCTACCCTCTGCATCGTAGGAGTTCATCAGAAGCGGTTAGACGTTGTTTTTGCAAGGTCAGACCTTTCCGGGTATTTTTACGGCCTCTTGTTTGCACACCTGGCGGAATTGTGAAAGTTTGTCTTGGGTCATGTGTTGTTTACCGATCCCAGGGCCCACAGGTGACCCCATCCCGCCAACCAAACGACGGGGGAGGTGCCGCCACTTGCGTGGGGCGACTTCCAGAGTGGCCAAGGCTTGGAAAGGAACCGAGCTCGCAGACCGGCCCCACTCTGGCTGCGCCGGGACGGGAGCTGTCGGTTGGCGAGGAGCGGGGGGTTGTTGGCAGAGCGCTGCTATGTTTTCAGAAGCACAGATTTCTGGCAGCGCCGCTCCGTACGATGGGGGGAAAAAAACGCCTGCTGTTAATGAAAGCCAGCAGTGTGTCTGCACTTGGACTACAACCTGAAAGGCATTATGTAACCGAGATACCGTAAACAAGACTTTAAATTGTCTCTCAACAAATAATCACTGCTTATTTTTTGATTTTGAAACCATAAATGTTAAAAAAGCTTTCTTTTTTTGCCTTACTTTTCTTGTTTTGTTGTAAAATTGCACCTAAAATGATTAAACAAGAGCTATAAAAAAGCTTTATTGAATTTTCTGCATGTATGAATGAATCCAATATTTGCTCAGGAATATATTAGGATGGGATGATTTAATGCCCACACTGAAAAACCTTCTTGTGTGCCAGAGTTCTGCACTTTTGGTGGTCTTCTTTAAGAGATCTGACTCCAAAACGAGGGGGGGGGGGGCGGGTTAGGAGACCACGAGGTGCCTGGATTGAAGAGCCACTGAGGGGACATGAAAGTGTGCAGAAGATGGAAGGGGACTGGGTGGTAATTACTCCTCATCACGGCAAATTTCGAAGGGGTGATTAAACTGTTGAAAGCCTCGCATGTGAAAGATTTACGGGTTTTTTTTTTTCTTTCTTCCCCAAAGGAGTCGACGCGGGGTAGCAACCTCTTCAAGTCTGCAAGCTCCACCTTATGGAGTCCACTAAAAAAAAAAATAAAATGACATTTTGATCTAAAAGAAATCCATTTATTTACTTTTACTCAAACGACTAGCATAGAAAATCGCATTTTCCAGCGTATTAAACAAACAAACTTTTCCTCAAAAGGAACACTTCGTCTGTATTTCACTTCATATTTCACAGTTACTGTCAACTGTCATAAACTTAAAAATAATATTTGTCCTATTATATTTTCCTGTGTGTCATTAAATTTGACGAAACATTCAGACGTGTCTTTGCGTTGTACTCCGGGATAAGCAAACACTGAAATAGATATTCTCCGAAGGCGCAGCTGAAGTTACAGCATGAGGGGAATGAATCAACGCGGCAGACTTTCTGGTTTTCTACTTGAACGTGTCGCAGCTTTCAGCTGCTGCTCATGTTTGGATTAAAAGCACGACGAAAGGAACTCTAAAGTCATAAAAATGGATTTGATCCGATTGTCACGCATGAAACTTTTAGGTAAAAGATAAAAGTATTGTTTGCATTTCTTGACATTAAAGCGTTCCCAGAAGTCTTTTAATTATAATTTTGACATTTTTAAAGCCTTTTTTTTTAACAAGTGTCGTTTTCTCTGACTTTCTGCAGAGCGGCAGGAGCTTATTAGAAATTCACCTTCAATTTAGGGGCGGGACCATCGGCAAGAAGCAACCCCGCCCCTCTTTCTCTTTCTGAGAGCTCTGTGTTTACACACTCTCCCACTAGCTTACAGCCCCCCTGACAACTCGAAGCTAACTTTACTGTACATGGATCCATTTTTCTGCATCCGATTCTTTTTCAAATTTTTTTTTGTCTGTTCCCGATTCACGATTTTTATTTAAAAAAAACACTCAAAAATGCAATTTTGAGTTTTTAAAATGCCAAAAGAACATGACAAAAACTATTTTTATCGGAGTGGACTAATAGTCATTTTCTATTATAAAAATATCTTTCATTTGAACCGAGTGTCCATGGTAAAGACACTGAACTCTCTGGTGAAGGTTCGGTTGTGGAACCGCCATCAGTGTGTGAATGTCTGTGACTGTAAAGCGCTTTGGGCCTTTCAGGAAGGTAGAGAAGCGCTATACGAGTATACAACATTTAAGTTTTTGCTCAAAGCAATGTTAGTTTAAGGTGACAAAGAATTGACTTCAGTGTTCAGGGGGAAATAAAAATCTCAATTAACTACTTATGGAGCCCCTAAATCAGGGGTGGGCAATTGTTTTGACTCGTGGGCCACAAAGGGTTCTAAAATTCGGCATAAGGGCCGGACAAGGAGCAGATGGAAGGAGAGATTGGGTAATCAACCTCATAAACTAAAAAGATAATATGGAATTTAGAGAAAAACATGCTTTAATTTGGATTCAAATTCACATATATTAATTTAAAAATAGAAAACTTGGGAGTTTTCATTTCTAAATTTTGATTTTTGTTCTCTTTTGGGTGATCCAATGGGTTGATGTTCTTCAGAGGAAAATGTGAACTCAAAGAAATGCTGCATTTATGTGGTGTAGGAATAATCCGAAAACTCACCATCTGACTCAGAAAGGAACACACACGAACGTCAGAGAAACAACACCATTCATGGGAAGAAACCAGAAATACAATGAAAATAAAACAATAATTAGGATTTTTGATTCAATGTATTTTAATTTGGAGGGCCACATTAAGTAGCTTAAGGGGCCGCATGTGGCCCCCGGGCCGTAGTTTGCCCACCCCTGCTCTAAAGGGACATTAAAGTAGAAAAAAAGCAAAAAATTAATATTATTAATGTAAAAGAGAAAAAAAACTTTGTCAACTGGTGCTCACCAGTTAGTAACAAGAAGAAAAAAATTTTTTTTACTTTAATTTTTAGAAAAAAAAAAATCTTTTTCAGTTTCTATCTGGTGTGCACAAGTTAATAACCATTAAAAATACGTATTTACTTCAATACTTCAATTAAAAAACCCAACTTCTTCTTTTCTTTTTTTTTACTTCGATGCCCCTTTAGGGGCTCTGTCCTCACCGACTCAAATTTGATCCACATATTTTTTTAAAATAGTTAAATAAACTGTGTTAAAAATAACTATTAAAAACAAATTCTTAATTTTTTTTAATCACTAATTCAATCAACCAGCTAAAGAATTAATAACACAGATGTGTTTTTTATATTTTTACTACAAAGTATTAAATGTGTTCCCAGACAAAAGTGTTTGTGATTTCACGAAGGCAGCCATCTTGAAATGAGCAGGAAAAGCTTTTCTACTGCCCCTAGTGGATGGATGAAGAACTACAAGGAAGAAGTTTTTAAGGATTATAATGGATCTAAGAAATGTTTTTATTAAATTTGATAAAAACTGGTCATTTGTGAAACACATTTATTGTGATTTACATTTAAAAAACATTCAGAATTTTTTTTAAGTGAGTGATTGATCATTTCACTGAAAGCCAAACAGCTGCTGGAAGTGAACTTTCTTTATCCCTTTAATACGTCTCATCGGAGTTCCTGAACTCATGCAGAGATTCTGTCATGTATCAAGAACTTTTCTTAAGTTTTCAAAGAATAGAAGAAAAAAAAAAACACATATTTGACATTTAAAGCGTTTGATTCCTTTTTATGTGCAGGATTACATGAAAGGTTGTGACATTTATGGTGAATCTCGTTAGAGGGAGCGGAGGATTTAAAGATTCACTTATTGGACTAAACGACCTCCACAAATATTTATTCAACCACTATAATGTACAAAATATCCATTTCTTTGAACATAAAGAAGGTTTCGTGCTTAAAGTTCTAGGATTCACTTTTATTAAAGAAATAGTGAACCTTTTTAGAATTAAAATAAATCTTTTTTTCAGGTTTGCAGTATTTACTTCCAAATAGATTTTTTTAAATTGTGTTTTTGATTAGCTCGCCCATCATAAAGTTCAACGGGCCGGTTAAACGTCCCGCCCTTTCAGCTGTAAACACAAAGATGGATCCTGACAGATGCTCCCAGTGTGTAAAAATGACTGTACCAATGAGCCTGTGTGACAAACCATCCACTCATCTCTTTTCTAACAAACGCCCCCATTTTTAATTTCAGTTTACGACAGCTGCAAGATAAAGTATCACCAGGACAGATATCGGCGCTCCCAGAGCCGAATCACGAGACGCGATGACTACCCACCGACTGAAGGCATGACTGAATGTCAGAGCTGCTGCCAAGGGAGGGATATCCCCCGCTAAACAATATGATATCACTTAATCCCACTCCCATTCCCCGCTGCGGAGCCCACAGAGGCTTTCCACAGAAGCGGCGATGACGACTGCTGATGAAAGAGAGCCGGGACTCGTCGGGTTCTCTGAACAATCTGTTTGAGGAGCTGTTGAAGTGCAGCGGAAAGACGAGCAGAGCACTTATATTAAAGTCATTTTTCATACCGACCTTAATTCATATTTTAAAAGATGATTTCCTTTACTGCAGTAGCTGAAAAATAAGATGGTAACAAGATGAGAAAAGCAGTAACAAAAGACTAAAAAAATGTTTCCATTTTTTTGTGATCAGTTTCTGTTGATTTATTTTGGAATTTCACTGTTTCCTCTCTGGATCCTTCACCATCTTCCAAAAATACCTCCAACAGGTGAGATTCAAACTCCCAAAACTGAATTGGAGCAAGCCTTGAACGGGAGTCGTGTTGCAGTTCCTCAAAAGACCACTAGAGGCAGTCAAAGGGGAGATATTTATCACTTTGGATTTGAGATAATAAAGCACGTCAATTTTGAAAGAAACTTGAATTTATCGTGTGAGTTAGTTTGTGTTTATTCGCATAATTTTGATTTAATAAAAATGTCAATTGCTAAATTGTGTTTGTTCAATATTTATAGACTTTCGATAAAGTTTTGTCCATGTGTGTAATGAAAACGCAGTTTATGTCACTCTTATCACTTCTCAAGTTTGTTATGCTGCTTTTATTGTCCTTTCCCTCATTATTTCTGCAGCAGAAGTAAGCCAGAGCTTACTTCCCATCATCCCTTTGTTTACACTTTCTCCTGCTAGCTTAATCAAGTGTTGTTTGTACGTAACAGCTACAAGCTTTTTCAAACTGCATTATTTATTTATTTTTTGCTCCTGATTTACAACAATTTGAATAAAGAAATACCAATTTTAAGCTTAATTTTAATATGCATCATGAAAAACATGCCACAGTATCGGTATAAATCACCAAAATCAACATTTTTATTGGAGTGTCTGTTGGAAATTGAATTCGGGTTGCTGCAGGTTGCTCCTCAGTGATCTGTTTGCTCTACTTTTTTTTATGTTTGTTTATGTTATGTGTGGGGTATAGTTTTTCTTGTATTTGTTTTATGTACAGCACTTTGAGCTGTTTCTTAACTGGAAAGGTGCTATATAAATAAAATTAATTTGAATTGTAAATGATTTTAAAATAAGAATAATGGAACTTAAATATGTCATTATTCTTTTTTAATTCATATTTTTTAATTAATATATTTACTCATTCCTTTTGCCTTAGCTGCTAAAATTTTATTGCAAATTTTGATTGAAATGTAGGAGTGTGTACTGGCGATACGATACGTGACTCTTGGTACGATATATATCGCGATATATTCCAAGACTGTGCCAGAACACTTTTTTTTTAACAGTATGGCTTAGAAAAAAAAACTACATGAAAATGAATTCCCTTTACATTCTAATCAACAAATAACTCATTAAATATCGTATTCTCAGATTTTAAATCGATACAAGTATCGCCAAACAAAGTATCGCCAAACAAAGTATCGCCAAACAAAGTATCGCGATTTATTGCCGAATTGATTTTTCCCTACACCGCTATTTTAACTACATAAAGATAAATATTCTGATTTAAAAACAACTGTGTGTGTATTAGAGCTCAACTGTGTACTTAAGTAGGGGTGTGGTTATTTGATTAGCAGGTGGGCGGAGCCAAAAAACCTTACGTTTAATCTATCCTATACTATCACTACCCTTTGGCTAATATAGAACAAACTTCTGTCACATTTAATTCCACCAGCAAGAGTTATAAATCTGTTCACATATGCATATTTGCAAATGAAAATATCAGTTTGTCGTTTTTCCTGCATCACTTTTTGTTCATCTATTGAGAAATATTTGGTTTGTTTTAATCCACTCGCCTGTTTCTGGATTTCTGCCTCCAAAGATCTGCTGTATTAATATTTATGAATGAGAAATATTTATTGTGATAGTATTAAATATATTGGATGTTTTAGGTTGTTATAGGCGTGTTTTGTAAAATTCCAACATACATGAACAAGTTACACACACACATTTGTCCACAGATTGTAAAACATAAAATGTATAAAAATATGATAGTTTGTTATTTGTTGGATCTTCAGTGCAGCTTTTTGTAATTTTTATGCACATGAGGAGAAGACTTCACAAAAAAGAAACAAATTTGTAAAAATACAAATGCAAAAACTTTGTTTTTTTCATCTTGTGTGCTTGAATTTATCAAGAACTGGTAATTCAGACTCCCAAAAATGCAAGAGACTCAAAGCTTTTCATTATGCTGCATCATGAACGCTATAGAAAGCTACAACAAGTTGATTTTGAAAGTAAAAAAGTCAGATGAGCTGGAAAAACAGACACTTTTATACACAAAGGATCATTACCACAAATCAATACAGCTGTGGATGATTGTCTTCCTCAATCTTGTGTGACTGACAGAGAAAACCTGAAAACAACACGACAAAAACCAAAGAGTGTCACAAAAACCCCAAACTAGAGTGAATAATCAGTATTTGGTAATAGAAAAAATATATATATATTTAATGGTTTTTGGGCATTTGTTTCCTATATTCTGTGATTACACAATTACATTTTGCACAGTTAAGTGAAAATAAATGACAAATTTAAACTGATAGATCAAACAGAGGAAACACAATCAAGACTAAGATCAGGCAAACTGTACATAAACTTGTTTTTCTTAAGATACACTGAAAAAAGAGATGTCCTAAAATAGGAAAATGACAGATTTTAAGAACTGAATCAGTTTATTCATACTTCAAGTGATTTTTATTTAACAAGAAATGTTAAAATATGATGAGAAAAAGTAGAAATGTTCTCAGAACCATTAAAAAAAGGAAAAGATGGGCTAAAAGCTAAATATTAGACATAATTACTTTAAATTAAATGTTATATAGACTTGTAATCTCCTTTTTTGGAAGTTCCACACAAATAGTTTGTATTTTTTGAGTTTTGATTAAAATTTCTGTTAATTTTGATCAAAGTGACATAAAACGAGTGTAATATGTGGAAATACTGAATTTAAAACAAAATGTTTAAAAAAAAAAATTCAAAATGGCGGTTTGGTGATAGCGAACAGATGGATGTGAGTTTCAGAAACGGAGGTTATTTTCTGACCACGCCCACTTTCCTCATATGTTCATCTCCTATGTTATAATATTTTCTTCAGCTCTAACCAAGGATACATATATTAGAGGTCAATCATTTTCCTTAAAAAAAATGTACGTGTAACAGGAGAACGCCATTTTTGTGAGCTCGCCACGCCCACGCCGTTCAATATCCACAACTTCTAATTCCAACATTTTTCCAGAGCAGCTTCCCATGCAGTGACGCCCGGGAAAGTTTGGGAAATAATGAGTTTACGTTCATAGCTGGTAATAAAAGTTTTTATTTTTTATTTTTTTAAATTTAATTCAAGATGGCGGTTTCGTCCCGAGGTAAACGAAACTCCAGGAGTGGCTGTAAACTCAAAAAAGTGACATTTGTGTGAAATTTTGTAAAAATCGCTGGAACTATAATTTACTTTTTTACCCATATTGTGGAAAAACGTGAAAATCTGAAAATCTATTATTTGGACACAAAATGGCTGACAAGTTGTAAGTTGTGCGGGGAATCAAATATTTGTAAAAATTACAGTGAAATTTGAGTTTCTTGAGTCTTACATCAAGTTTGGAACAAAACGGTTTTATATCATTTTAATTCTAATTTAATAAGAGAAAAACTTAAAACCTGATACAATATCTTGACTGTTTAAAGACAAAGTTTGAAATCAGTGTTTGATGCACAAACAAATTAAACTCAGAGATGTTTCTTCTAGAATCATTTCTGCTGTCTCCATAATTTCTGTATTTTCCATAGTAGAAGTCGTAGTTTTTATAGTTTATAGTGTGACTTATACTCAGGAATGACTTCTTTGTGTTTTTAATAGGCTTATATATTTGTTATTTCCCTGTAAACACCACTAGAGGGTGCTGCATTTGAATATTTACTACTGACAGTGGAAGAAGAAGTCATAGATATTTTTCTTCCGCACATCCAAAGATTAGTATTCTTGAGTCTATTTTATTTATTTTAATTGTTCTGAAACTTTTCTCCCAAAAGTGCGACTTATACTCCAGAAAATACGGTAAACTATTTTAATTTTCTCTGAATCAAAAATGACTCAGACTCACAGAAGGGCAAAGCCTCCACTGCAGCTCATTTAAAAGTTGAAAGACTCTCAGTCTGCAGTTTCTCCAACTTCCGGACTATACAGGTCAGGGAAACCTGCCAAAAGCCTCCCTGCATATTGGGCCCACGTGTTACGCCGCACATCAATGAGCAACATTTGATGTTTTCTACCTCCTCGCTTCCCCTCCTCTCACCTCTTTTTTTCCTTTGTCTCCGGGTCCAGATCGTGATGGAGAGGTTCATCCACCCGGCATGTGTTTGCCATCGGCTCCGTGGCGGCGGATGGACAGTGTGGGCTAATCACGATCTTTGATCCTCCGTGAAACCCTCTGGACTCGCGTGGCTCTGGTTCCCCCGCGTCGCTGCCGCGGCGGAGCGCGGATCTGGAAGTCATTTCTGCTCTTATTACTTAAGCCTCAGTGTATCCCCATTGTCTTTTCAAGTATTGGAAACGGCCGTGTGCTTCTGTGCGCTCAGAGCTGCCGCTTTCCGAGCCAACTTTCTTTCTGCTTCGCCCCTTTTTTTCCACTGCAGCCAATTTTTGATAAGAGCTTTAATTTGATGTCAAGTCT
The DNA here is from genome assembly GCA_003999625.1 of Oryzias javanicus. Classification (NCBI taxonomy): domain Eukaryota; kingdom Metazoa; phylum Chordata; class Actinopteri; order Beloniformes; family Adrianichthyidae; genus Oryzias; species Oryzias javanicus. The sequence goes on along the minus strand of CM012460.1, from coordinate 3,376,599 downwards.
GCACGGCTTCAGCCTGTTGGCAACATCCTTCAGATTTATTGGCGATTTTCCCGTCCGCCGCAGTCTACGCACATCCAGGCGTCAAGGTGTATGTTGACTCGTGAAAATGCACAATTACAGCTTAGGAGCCTGGGTTTGGTGACGGTGTCATCCTGTAACATCACACCGGCCCAGCTCTGGATGTCACCGGGGCAATCACCAACACCTCAGCGGTAATTAGAGTAAGACTTAGGCAGGGCATCAGTCACGTTCATGTTCCAGTGACTCATGACCCCCTCGGTGTAGCCACGCAACCGCACACACAAAAGTGGCTGTCGCCCACACACACGTGGAACCAGTCAGCAGACACTGAGCCCGGCCTGGTCTTAAGTAAGATATAGAAGCTTTGAATGGATGATCTGTTTACAGGGAGAGGGGGGGGAGAAGAAAAAAAGTGTGCTATCATGTTGCCAGATCTGGAACGCATTCGTGTTGATGCCTCTCCGGCATTGTCAGAACCTGAGGATCAATTTGATGTAGAACAGATGATTCACGAGGCAAACACTTCAAAAAGCTGCAGGGAGATTTAGATGCTTGAAATGTGAATGAGCGTATCATTGTTCTGCTCCGTGATGGCATCCAAGAGGCTCCGCTGCTGCTGCTGCTGCTGCTGCTGCTGCTGCAGAGCGTTTCCAGCAGCCCCGGTTCACTGAAGGACCAACTTCAAGCCAACAGTATGAGAATAAACGTCTCTGCAAGTCAAGACTTCAAACATCTGACAACTTTGGTCCAGAAATGTTCCCGGAAGACGCCTTTCATTACTAATTCAGTGTTGGCATTTGTCTGCGTTTTGTATTTGTTGAACTAGAAATGTTTTCCTCAAAAGTGTGGTTTGGTGATAGACCTGCAGAAACCTTCGTTCATTATGCTACATCTACATGTCTCCACTGCCAACTCGTCATATGTGGGCGTACGGTTTGGGCCCCTCTGCGCCACTTTTTGACGTTTTGGGTGTCCTTGACTCTTTGGTTTATGACAGAGGTCAACAACTATTAACAGTAAAAGAGTCATTTGGGCTCGTTTTCTACTGATCAAAACCTAGAAGAAGCCGCATTGACTTACGTTAGCCTTTAAGAAATTTGGATTTGCATTCATAACCTTATTTTTTTTCTAAATAAATGGGAATAATATCTATTTTTGGCACGAACAAAAGCAAAAAAAATATATAAAAAGAAACTAGCATCTCTCAAAAAGGTATTTTTTACATTTTTAACTTTAGTAGCAATAAAGCTAGCTTGTTGCTTCATTTCTATCTGAACTTCAAATTAGCATAACATTTCTCTGTAAATTAAATCAGCCAAAAATTTTAACATGTTGCTGAAATAAAAGCTAAACTCAAAATTAGCCTAAAACCCCCAGTAGATAAGAAATTAACTAAAATAGTTAGCATATTGCTAATATATTAGCTAAATTCCAAATTAGCATAAAAAACTAATAATCTGCCCAAAAAAAGCTAGCTTGTTGCTTAATTACTAGCTGAACTCCAAAATAGCCTAAAATTCCTCAGAAAACTAACTTAGTCAAACTCCATATTAGCATAAAATTTCTCAGAAAACTTAGTCAAAAACGTTAGCATGTTGCTAAAATATTAGCTAAACTCCAAATTACCATAAATTTCTCAGAACATTTAGCCAAAAAGGTTAGCATGTTGCTAAAATATTAGCTAAACTCCAAATTAGCATAAAATTTCTCAGAAAACTTAGTCAAAAACGTTAGCATGTTGTTAAAATAGAAGCTAAAATTTTAAATTAGCCTAAAAACTCCAGTAGGTAACACATTAGCCAAAAAAGTTAGTATGTTGCTAAAATAATAGCTAATCTCCAAATTGTTCGCAATTTACTATTATTTTATTTTTTTTCTTTTCATCCAGAGAACCACCATGGAGAGATCAAAGAGCCACATGTGGTTGGAGACCCCTGGTTTATGACGTGCTAGCTGTTCCTATTGAACCACAGGTCCCCTACCTTTGGGATGCAGTACCGAGTTGGGGTACCGGTACCAGTGTGGTCCACGTCCCTGTACCGGTCCGGTACGTCCGTGTCCGGAGAGTTAGGGACTCCTAAATAGGGTATGCACTTTTTCCCTGTTTGTGGCCCAGTACCAAGCGGCCCCCAGACCGATACCGGTTCACGGCCAAGAGGTCGGGGCCCCCTGACTTCATAGGAAAAGCCACCACGTCAAAAAACGACGAGTTGAGGACACTCGTAACGTCAAAAATTGGCCCGGATGGGCCTGAACCATACGTCCATATAAGACGAGTTGGGAGTGAGAAAGCGCTGGCTCAGAAACGTGCGTTCGAGCAACCATTTCCAATGAAAAGTCCTTATAGACGCACATAAATGTGGGTTTTGAGCTCCCGCATTCACACGTTTACGTTTTAAGTCCCTTTTTGGACACTAAGTACAAAGGCAAATGGGCACACACTAAAAATTAAACCCAATCAAGGACCAAGCTTTGGTTGCACTGAACCTTTCGATTCACAGAATGCCAATAGATCATGGAAGAGAAATTACTTAATGATTCTTGACAGAATTATATGACAAGTCTTGTATGTACAGGGATAGAGCTGTGAAAGAAAAAGCTGACATTTTTCACTGAGTTTTTTCCGACTTTGCACTAGAATTACTTTTTGTGTTGTCCTGATCTGTGGAGGTTCATAGAGAGGAGCGTCTCCATCTCAAGGTGTGTGTTTTCCAGTTTCCTCAAGGGTCATGCACCCACCTTAACCCTTTAACTACCCAAAGACTTAAAAATAAATAAAAAAAGTTTATTTTTTTGCTGCTTATTGCCTTGGTACGGAGCCCCTAAAGGGACATCAAAGTAAAAAAAATATGTTTTTTTTTTTAAAATAAGTAGAGGTTCTGTTTAAAAAAAAAATTGAAGTCTTTCAAGACTTTGGGGCTCTGTAAAAAAATTCAATTTTGCAAAAAAAAAAATATATATATATATATATATATATAATATATATGTGTCACAGATCGGGAGACAGAGACCCAGATGCAAGGACCAGACTAAGTTCAGGTGAACAAAAAACAGGTCTTTAATAACAAAAAATTACCTCAACAGAGGGAAACTAAAGGTGCTGCAAAACTATTTAAACTAGAAAAGCCCATGAGCACAGGGGAAAACATACAAAACGAACCAACACTGAGGGAAGAAAGCAGTCAACTTAAATAGGGAGCAGCCTAATCAGGTAAGTGCAGACAGCTGTGTCACCTGCTGCAGATCACAGGTAGGACCCACAGACTGCCTGCACAGAAAGCAAAGGTGAAATAAAACCAAACCAAACACACATAACATAACTATATATATATATATATATATATATATATATATATATATATATATATATATATATATATATATATATATATATATATATATATATATATATATAACTATTATGCACCAGTTACTATCTGGCGCATAATAGTTACTATCCAGAACTTTTTTTTTACTTTAATTTTTACCAAAGAAAAAGTTCTGGTTAGTAGCTGGTTCACACCAGATAGTGACTGTTTTGTTTTTTTTTCTTATCAATAGTAAGAAATGTTCTGGTTCCTAAAGGATGCGCATCAGCCATATTTGATGGACATCCGTTACTAACCAGAATTCTTTTTTATTCCTATCATTTCAACTTTTTACTTTGATTTTTTTTTTCAATTTCCCTTTAGGGCCTCCGTACTTTGGGGATTAATACACAAAATCTTATTTCTTTTTAAAACATGTTTTCTACATTTTTCGTTTGGTTGAGTGGGCAGTGAAATGGTTAAGGAATGATAATCATGATAATTATGTGTGGCGAGTGTATCGTTAATCGTGAAGGATTTGTGAGGGTAACGTAAGTTACAGGCAGATGACGTACGGTGTCCTCACAACAGGTTTTAGTCATTAGAAAGGTGCGAGTACAGACCCTTTACTGACTCTCACCCTGACCGGGTGATATGGAAGTACATGTAGGATTACTGTAGAAAGTCTACAGAAACTACCCTCTGATTGTTTAATTTCCTAAATTCACCAGAGGTTTCACATCTAAGATCTGAAATTACAAAGAATACGGTCACATATCCCAAAATGCAACAGTGCATCCGGTGCATCAAGGAGGTTTTGAGAAAAAGTTGAAATTTTAAAGTAATTATACAATTTATCTCCAAAAGTTCACATCAGTCATTGGCTGCCCAGATATATTTCGAGTTCCTGTCCAGCGAACAGGCGATGATGACACCATAACCAAATTGGGCGGCACCAGCTCTGACTCTAAATGTCTTCGGATGGTGGCCTTCCATATCAAATGCCACAAGCTGCCCAAAAGCCCTGGGGTTTTTAAAAAGCGGGCTATTCTTTACGCCTGATGACCATGTCTGCATTCGTGACCACGCCAACGATTTTCAAGTAAAGTCTTGACGATTCTGCCAAAGCCTCCCCATCGAGGGGTTGCAACCTAACGGCGTTATTAGCATTAATTCAATCTTTTCCTTTACTTTTTTTGGACATTAAAGCTGGGAGACGGTAGGAAATCCGTTCACTTCAAGAGAAGAACAGTTTTACAAAATAAAATAAAAAAACTTGGCAGCTGCTTTTAGACTTTTTCCCATCAAACAGACATTTTTATTTAAAGCGCTGTTTGTGCACATTAAAAAAAAGAGAAGCACAGACCATATCCTGTTTTTCAGGGCGTCTTTACTGGCTGCTGAGGCAGAGGCGGCACATGGCACTGCCCGTTCTGCATATCAGAGGAGCGTGGAGAAGGGGCAGCATGTTTAGTCATACATTAGGGCGAAGGACACTTAAGTACTACCTGATGTTAGCAGGAGTGCATGTGGACGCAGTGGGGCTTTTTTAAGGCGTGCCTCAGAAAGTATGCACAATAATTTTGCCATTTACTGCGGTCTTATGATGGTGCACTGCCGCTGTTATATTGGTTTGGAATGTACCATTCTATTCTGAGAGAGACCACTCATTGGGCACTCCAGCCACAAGCCCACTGGTGACTTTTACAACAAACTGGGTTTGAAGCAGCAGATGAAAGCGGGAAGCGCTGACATTTTTGAGATGGTTCTCCTTTACGACAACAAAAAAATGATGAACAAGCCTTCAATTTCACCGCAGCATTTCCTCTATTTCCTCCAACCAATCATCCTGTTGGGATTTCCAGGATTTCTGTATCAATCCTTGAAAGTAAGATAGTAAGAATGCAAAGCAGTTAAAAAGTAGTGCACAATAAATAGTTAAGTGGTGCACACTAGATAATAAGTGGTGCACACTATATAGTTAAATGGTGCACACTGGATAATTGGGTTCAGGACTCCATTGAAAAAGACATCTGTGGATCTCAATGGGATATTTTTCCTGGTCAAATAATGGTTAAACAAAAAATAAAAAAGATAAGTAGTGCACACTAGAAAGTAAGTAGTGCCCACCAGATAGCAAGTGGTGGAAACAAGACAGTTAATGGTATTCACCCGATAGTAGGTGCTGCAGACTAGATAGTTAAGTGGTTTACATCAGATCATAAGTGTGCACACCAAACAGCAAGTGGTGCACACTAGATAATAAGTGCTGCACAATAGATAATAGGTGATGCACACCAGATGATAAATGGTGTGGAGTAGATTATAACTGGTGCTCACTAGATAATAAGACTGCACACCAGATAACAAGTTGTGTACACTAGATTGTGAGTTGTGCACACCAGATAGCAATTGTTTCACACTAGATATTAAGTGATTTGATACAAGAAAGAAATTGGTTTCCACCAGATAGCCAGTGGTGTACACCAGAAATTAAGTCTGCAAACCAAATAGTAAGTGGTCCACACCAGATAGTAAGTGGAGCACACCATACAGTAACTGGTGCACACCAAATAGTAAGTTGTACAAGCTACATAATAAGTGGTGAACATCGATTAGTAAGTGGTGCACACCAAATAGTAAGTGGTGCACACCAGATAGTAAGTGGTACACACCATACAGTAAGTGGTGCACACCAAATAGTAAGTTGTACAAGCTACATAATAAGTGGTGAGCACCAAATAGTAAGTGGTGCACACCAAATAGTAAGTGGTGAACACCAGATAGTAAGTGGTGCACACCAAATAGTAAGTTGTACAAGCTACATAATAAGTGGTGCACACCAAATAGTAAGTGGTGCACACCAAATAGTAAGTGGTGCACACCAAATAATGAGTGGTTTAGACCAAATATTAAGTGGTGCACACCAAATAGTAAGTTGTACAAGCTACATAATAAGTGGTGAACATCAAATAGTAAGTGGTGCACACCAAATAGTAAGTTGTACAAGCTACATAATAAGTGGTGAACACCAAATAGTAAGTGGTGCACACCAAATAGTAAGTGGTGAACACCAGATAGTAAGTGGTGCACACCAAATAGTAAGTTGTACAAGCTACATAATAAGTGGTGCACACCAAATAGTAAGTGGTGCACACCAAATAGTAAGTGGTGCACACCAAATAATGAGTGGTTTAGACCAAATATTAAGTGGTGCACACCAAATAGTAAGTTGTACAAGCTACATAATAAGTGGTGAACATCAAATAGTAAGTGGTGCACACCAAATAGTAAGTGGTGAACACCAGATAGTAAGTGGTGCACACCAAATAGTAAGTTGTACAAGCTACATAATAAGTGGTGCACACCAAATAGTAAGTGGTGCACACCAAATAGTAAGTGGTGCACACCAAATAATGAGTGGTTTAGACCAAATATTAAGTGGTGCACACCAAATAGTAAGTTGTACAAGCTACATAATAAGTGGTGAACATCAAATAGTAAGTGGTGCACACCAAATAGTAAGTGATGCACACCAAATAGTAAGTGGTGCATAAAAAGTGGTGTGCACCATTTACTTTTTATTCAGTGCCCACTAAGGGACTCCATAAAATAATCTGATCATGCAGAAATTAATTTTTACTTTAGAAAAATAATGATAAGGTATCAAAATCCCACATAATGAGGGTATAGTTATGTAAAATATAATTTTTTATGGATTTATTTGAGTTTTTGACTCTTAATTCAGATGTTTTAAAACATTAACGTTCTACTTGATTAAACACATAGATAACATAAATTTAAACCTAATTAGAAATAACTATTGTGATAAGGTTTTTTTTTCCCAGACGATATTTTGATTGCAATCTTACCACAATTAAAGGCTCACTCGACTGTTCACGTTTGAGGAACAATCCCTATTCTGTGGCTGAAGGTCCCAATCATCTGTGTGAATGGCGTTTGTAATTACAGAGCAGAGCAGCCGTGTTTAAATGGCAATCAAGTTTGCAGTTTTTCTCATAAACCGTATAAACCGTCAGAGGCTGCCATCTGAAAGAAAGCAAAATAAGCATTTTTTTTTTTTTTTTTTTCACTCCCTCCTCCTTCTTCTTGGAAGAGTCCCTGCCAACAGCTCCAACAAAATAACTGCTGTGGTGGCCCCCGTTTATTTTTCTGGACATAGTTCATCGATGGAATTTCAGAATTAACTGACAGGCTTAAAAATATTTATCAAAGGCAAAAAAAAGGGGGAATGTTAGAAAAAAAAGGGACGAGCGGAGAAGAAGCGTCTGTCGTTCGGGAAAACTGAGCAAAGAAACAAATAAAAAATGCCGGATTTACTCCAACCCTCTGACTGACCACTTGTCAAACTCTGAACACTATAATTATGACTGCCCACAAGGCAGAGCCGTTATTAATTAAAATGATAAACTCTGACTCGTGTCTGATGTTACATCAGTGGATCTTAATTATTGCGGAAACAGAAACACTTTGAATACAAGCCCTTTAGCTCTAGTATTGATCGATCGTGCAACACTGGTAATAGTAGCTGCAGTAGTTATGCTGCCAGTACAGTCCAGCTATAAACCTCAAAAGCATTTCATATGCGCACTGGCTTTGATTTTGGAGCCTGAATCGGGGAATAATAGGAGGCAGACACACAGCCACACAAAGGCAGCGCGCCTCTCTCGGGGGTCCGGATCCCCGGCTGAGGTTGAGGCTATAAGGTTGGGGTTTCACTTAAGACGGAGCGGCGTGGAGATTAGTAATGAAAGGTCTGGATGGATGAGGAGAGTCAGAGGCGTGTCGTCCTCGCGTGCAGGCTGACCCTCACCTCTGGATCACAGAGATGCTTAAGCAGAGACCAAAACGGAGAAGGCCGAGCCAAGTCTATGGAGGTACCGTGGGGGGGGGTAAGACACTGGGAGGGTGGGGTGACTTGAGGTTGTGGTTGGCTCTTTTTAAACAAAAAAAAAGTCCAGCCAACTTTTTCTCATTTTGCTACATGCAGTAAGTTCTTTTTTGGAACACAAAGCAAATTTAATTTCCTCCAAAAATGCTAAATACAACTTTTTCTCCTTTTTTTGTGTTTAAAAAAGCCGCCCGAAGAAGATCTGTGGCACCTTTACAACATCTGACCAACTTCCCAGTAGCAACACCAAAGCAATAACAGAATTTCTGTACTTTGAGTGAGATGACACAGCCCTAATGCAGCTGCAATAAAGTTAGAACATCAACTATGCCTGATTTATTTGAAGTGGAGGGGAAGTGTTTAATATCAGACACATGGTTTCAATAGATAGCTGAAGTTTGGAGCCATGAATTGCAGAAAGATGTCAGATGCCTGCACAGGAATCGGTCAGTGATATAAGGCAGACGCAGAGTGATGCCATATGAGGCTCCTCGCTTTCATTCGAGCTCTGTGATAGTTAACTCCATTAAAGATAGATATTTTACAGGAAACACCTTGAAAGTTTAGTTTTCTGAATTCTAAAACTTGTGAAATTCCTCAATTTGGCTCCGATCTTTAGAGAATTATTTAAAGGATCTAAACAGACAAACTTCATCTAAACGTAAAACAATGGATGGAGATTCACATGAATGAGTTTTAACAGTGTTAAGTGAACTCTTCAGAAAAAGGTAGTCTAGAATAGGAAAAGAAAAAAAATTACAAGACAGAAGTAAAATTATACAGTTCTCCTACAGGGACATTTAAGTAAAGTAATTCGTATTTCTTGTGCACACCAGAGAGTTTCTAAAAAAAAACAAATACAGACAGCGAGTGTTGCACACCATATAGTAGGTGGTGCAGACAAAATAGTAAGTGGTGTGTATCAGATAGTAAGTGGTGCACACCACATACAGTAGTAATTGTTGCGTATTAGTGAGTAAGTGGTGAACACCAGATAGTACATAGAGCACACCACATAGTAAATGGTGCATACCAGATAGTAAGTGGTGCACAACAGATAGTAAATAGTGCAGACCAGACACAGTAGTAAGTGTTGCACATTAGAGAGTAAGTGGTGCACACCAGATAGTACATAGAGCACACCAGATAGTAAATGGTGCATACCAGATAGTAAATGGTGGAAACCAGATAGTAAATGGTGCATACCAGATAGTAAGTGGTGCACACCAGATAGTACATAGAGCACATCAGATAGTACATAGAGCACACCAGATAGTACATAGAGCACATCAGATAGTACATAGAGCACATCAGATAGTACATAGAGCACACCAGATAGTAAATGGTGCATACCAGATAGTAAATGGTGCATACCAGATAGTAAATGGTGCATACCAGATAGTAAATGGTGCATACCAGATAGTAAGTGGTGCACAACAGATTGTAAGTGATGCAGATCAGATAGTAAGTGGTGCACACCAGATAGTACATAGAGCACACCAGATAGTAAATGGTGCAGATCAGATAGTAAGTGGTGCGTACCACATAGTAAGTGATGCACACTAGACACAGTAGTAAGTGTTGCACAGTAGAAAGTAAGTGGTGGACATCAGTGGTGCAGATCAGCTAGTAAGTGGTGTACCAGTTAGTAAGAAGCACAGACCAGTCAGTAAAGGGCGTGTACCACATACTTAGTGGTGCACAACAGATAGTAATTGGTTCAGACCAGATAGTAAGTGGTGCGTACCAGACACAGTAGTATGTGTTGCCCATTAGAGAGTAAGTGGTGCACACCAGATAGTGAGTAATGTGTATGAGTTAGTAAGTGGCATCTGTTTGCACAAAAACCTTTTTTTATTTTTTTATTTTAAAGCTCATTTTTGGACTCCATAAAATTATTTGTTCATGCAGGAATTCATGTGACAAAAATATAATGATAAGATATCAAAATCTCACATGAAAAGCTTTTATTATTTAGAAAAATTGTTTTTTGTATAGATTTATTAGAGTTTTGGACTTATGGTCTTCAAAATAACAGTTTTTAATGTTACAAACTATATTTTGAGTATTAAAGTAAATGTTTCTGTTGTCAACCATACAGAACAAAACTCTTTTTAATAATAGTTTCCTTATTTCTTGATCGTTGGCTGCATAAAGTTTACAAAAATATTTATGTCTTTTTGGCCTTAATAAAAATGTTTAAATCATGATTAAATTTGTTGTTGATTCACCGGTTAAATTTGAAACTTGAAATACATAAATTCCAGAGATGTTTACATCTGATTTGCATGACAGGCCTGAAAGTTCAGCCTCTATATTTTCATGTCTGTTTGTGCCTGACAGAAGAGGATCAAATGTCTGCAGTTCTGCTGAAAGTCCAGCTGCAGCGAGAAGGCCCACCTTTTTTTTTTTTTTTTTTTTAATTATTATTGTTGTACATGAATGCTAGTAGCTGTGTTTTCGTACGCTGCCATTTGCAGTTTATGGTGATGACTTGTGTAATCATTTCTTAGTCAAATATTTTCCTTCCAACTCGCTGCTCCATGAAATGGATAAATAAAAGTCTCAGCAGCTCAAAACAAACTGCTAATGATGTTTGGGAGAAAATCCTTTAACTTTCTGCCCAAAAATTATATTTAAAACAATATATATATATTATTAGTAAATCAAATTCACTTCATAAATGCATTTCTTTGTTTAACACACAGAGTAGAACAGTAAATAAATGATGTTCAACCAGATGTTTTGTAACTAAAATCTATCGTTTTAGTTAAATTAGTGCTAGAAATGTATTTATGTTTAATGTATGATTAATTCAAAGTTTTATTGCTACCAAATTTTCTAACAGCGTCACTGTTCAAAAGTTTCATTGATAAAAACTTCTGTGTTTAGCCTCATACGAATCTAAGTTTGTTTTTCACACTTGAACTATTATTAACCATTGACTGTATAAGAGAGCTGGACCGAGTGAGTGTGACATCATCCATAGTAAATGTTTCACTTCCAGCTCGAATCAAATTAAGTCAATTCCGTCACCATTTTTTGGCGACACAGATGCCACCATGTTGGAGCCAGACGGCGTCCATAACCAGTGATTCTATAATGGGGCGAGAGCCGGGCGTGGCAGCCAGATGGCTGGCAGGCAGTAGCTCTGATTGGACAACCCGTAAATGTCTCTGAACGTTCATTTCAAATTCCACCAGCCACCCAATAACCAAGGGATTTCTAAAAAGTGATTCTATTCTATTCTATTCTATTCTATTCTATTCTATTCTATTACATTATAATTTTTACAATTAAAAAATACACATTTTTATACGACACGCCTCCCAAGAAAGCACAGCGTTCTGTCTTCTTTGTGTCCGTTTCTATGATGAATTTCGTCCGGCATCAATCCCCATTTGGACCCGTGGTGAACGGAACCGTCACATTTGCTCATCGCAACGCCCCCGGCCCACGTCAGCAGCCCTCGTTGAGTGTTCGCACTGCTATCGATTTCTAAAACACGGACGGTGGCATCATCCCGTCATCACCGACTGTGCCGCAGAGCGGTGTGTGATGTCACACGGCCGCCGCCTGTGTGGACCTTTCATCTATGTTACATCAATGTACCTCTATGTTGATGTGTTTTTGCTCGTACTTCAATTCTACTGCGACAGATTGAAGATTCTTGATTTTTTACTTCATCCCTGAACCCTCCTTATGTGTCTTTTCTGGGGATTTGCGTGGCTGCTGCCCACCAATGCGTCTTGGATGTGTTATCCAGAAGTTTCCATTGGGATTAAGAAAGTGTGATTGATCGGATGATTTTTTTTTGGGACTTTAAAGACCCTCCTATCAGTCAAAAATCTCACTGCTGCCTTCCTGCCACCCACCTGCCACTGGACTGCCACCCACCTGCCACTGAACTGCCACCCACCTGCCACTGGACTGCCACCGTTCAACCTGAGTTCCCACAGACCGGTGTCAAAAAAACCTTAAAACCTCCGTGGCCACTCCAGGTAAAAATGTAGCCTCCCAATTACAAATGCCCCCATGCGGCCGAATTTGCCGCAAAATGTGCATTTCTGTCGCCACTTGGTGACATTTTGGGATTTGTGATCGTCGTCTAAATTAAACAGATTGCTTCTTTCTTAAATCTAACAGCCCCGTACTCTGCGGGGGAGGGTAGAGCTACCGCTTCCTTTTCTTTGAGACCCCTCCCCCTTCGTTGATTGGGTTCACTGGTGTTTTTCAGGGGTCGGGGGAGGTCGACGCATATGTCACAGAGTGCATGTGCTAAACTTGACCCCGTTTGGCTTTCACTCCAACGCCCTTCTGACTCTCCCGCTCAGCCTCAGCTTTGAATAGAAAACCTTTCCATGTTTTTTTTTTGTTTTATATGAATTAATCTTTATTAGTATATCATTTTAAAATGCCATTAGTTAGTTGTTGACTTTTTTAACTGTTCAAGTCTACAAACACTTAAAAAATGAAGAGCTTGGAAAACAAATCCTACATTTGTATTATATGGAGCTGAAACTTTATTTACAAAAATAAGTGTAAATATATATATTTTTTGAATATATGTTGTAAAAATGTTTTAAATCAAATTTATTTGACATTTTTTAATCCGTTTGCAGCCTCTTCTTGATTCTTCAACTGCAAAGTTTTCCATTTCTGTCATCAATTTTAAAAAAAATCTCTTGTGTTTCTCTGGATTGAATTCCGATTAACCGCTCTTGACTTTCAAAGCGTTCTCGTCAGCTGCACTCATTTATGCAGTTCCACACATTCACACCTGGTCGCTCCACGGTCAGCGGCCGCTCCGCTGCAGCGCCCGCCACGGGTAAACACGCTAACAACGGCCATTCCTGCCTTTCGTCAACTCTCTGTTCTTTCGTTTCCAGAAAGAAAACCTTTTTTTTTTTTTTTGTGCATTATGTTTTTTTTCTTTGTGGAAAAGCATAAGGGAGGGCCACAGTGTGTGGGCGTGGGACGAAACGCTGACACGGAGTTTCCTTCGGATGCGAGAACGGCCTTCGAGCGAGCTCGGAGGCGTTGTTGAGACTACGGGGAGACGGTGCCCTTGTTTTCCTCTGGAGGAACCGACTGATCAGCGGCCAGTCCGCTGGCTTTTGAACGACTGTTGTCTCTGATCCGGACCAAAGCCCTTTGTGACTAAACAAATGGAAGAAATTACCCAACTGGAGTGAGTTATAGATTTTCCCCCTAGAAGTTGCTGGCATTTATTATATTACAAATGCCTTTATGTTAGAAGCAGAAATTAAATTGGGAAGTCGTAAAACTGTACTCCCAGACTTATGGCAACAGGCTCCATTATGCTGTTAAACAGAAACACACATCTGGAGGGGTCAAGCATTTTGATTTCTGCATATCTTTATATCATTTTGAATCTATTAGCTTCAGCATATTAGTTCAACCTGGTGAGCCCACAGATGCTTTTCTTTCATTTTCATTTTTTTTTTTTTACTGAGACTACATTTCCTGTAGTGTCAAAAGGGCTCCAGGCGCAAGCCTTTGACTTCAGCTGTTACATCTGCTCTACATATTCATCCCAGAGCCTCTTTAATTCCTGCTCTGCGCCCACACACACACACACACACATGCACAGAAAACACGCCTTCTTCCGCTTCAATGAACATTCACAACTTTGTGCAAACAGACCTGAGGACACAGCCAGTGGAAAATTCAGTTAAACGCCTCGAGTTTACATGAAAAAGGGAAGCGGTTTCTAATATTGAGGCTGTAGCATCCAAAACGCCTACAAAACCTTTCTAATTTTAACACACTTGCTTGTTAAATGTATAAAAAGCTGTCTTATGTGTTACTTAAAGACAGAAAAAGTCATCCTGATAGGAAGTAACTCATTATTATCCGGTTAAATCCAGACTTCCTTCTCTGTCAAAAAGGCTATACATCTTAAAATATGTTCTCTTTAATCCAGGATTAAACTTTCTGATGCTGCACCGATTGAAAAATGTCTCATTACAAGCTAAGAAGTGAATAAATTGCTACCCAATCCGTACCAAAAACCCACCGCATGCACAAATCATCCGTCTCTTCCTCTGGTTGCTAACATTCTGTCAGATAAATGAAAATTTCTCATGATGGAGGACATATATAAAACAATTTCAAATTAAAACTGCATCCCAGAGTATTACTTTATTCAAATCGTGTTGGATCAGGAGAAGTTGAAAACCAGCGGTTTGAAAAAGCTCGAGTTTATGACACGTTTTCTTCCGATGCATCCACTTGCAGACAAATAGATCCATTAACATCTTCATTTTCCTAATCTGGGCTTCCATCTGCCTCAAAACTTTACGTTCCCTTTTTTTTTGATGCTCTGCTAAAGTTAGCTTGGGCTTGTGAGGTGCTATAAGCTAGCAGAAGAACGTATAGACAAACACTACATCCAGAATCATTCACTGGTCTCTACATGGCGTTCGCCATTTTGTAGTGCTATCCAAATCTGCATTTCAAAATCGATTAACAATGAAATTTCCCCAAATTCTCTGCGAAAAACCAATGTGCTTTCATGCTAACTAGATTTTGTCATGCGTTTCCCCTGGGCTGATTGCCACTCCTCCCTACATCTGAATCCTTTGTTTTTTTTCACTCCCCTTTCTGTATATAATGGGTTCCTTCCCCTCACTTCCTTGAGCATTTGTTTGTCATCCTTACCCACTAATCTTGTCTCCCATTCCAGGTTCTTGTGTGTTTTTTTGTGGAGTTTGGCCTTAGTTAGTTATGGACTTTGACCTTAGTGACCGTTCCTGTTTTTTCAGCCTTGTGCTCTTCCTTCGTTTTGGATTTTGTTATTAAAAGACACTTTGATTTTGGAGCTCGCAGTTGTCCTGCAATTGTGTCCTCACACCAAAGCCTGACAGATTTGGGAATATAGACCACAATACATTACGTTTGCACATTTTTTGTGGAAAAAAAAAATATATATATTTTTTTAAAGGTTTCAACTATAGAATCTTCAACGGTTTCATCATCAGAAATTCTTATACCTTTTAGGTTTTCACTTTGTGAAATCAGTGACGCCATACTTACAGTTTAAAAATAAAAAACAGTTGTCAGTATGGTTCCATACTCCTACATCCAGCAGTGTTTTACTGATAATTCAGTCTTTAAATCTCTAATTTTTAACGCTGATA
Organism: Oryzias javanicus; assembly: GCA_003999625.1. NCBI lineage: Eukaryota > Metazoa > Chordata > Actinopteri > Beloniformes > Adrianichthyidae > Oryzias > Oryzias javanicus. The sequence continues at coordinate 3,361,195 of CM012460.1, read as the reverse complement.
AAAACGCATATGACAAAGAAGATCCATATTTCCCTGAAGGACAATCAAAAATTAAAGCCGCAAGCGGCGTTGGATGGCCCGCAGTCGTTACCCGCCCTAACCCTCGCCGCCTGCCCTCCCCCTCTCCGCAACCAGCCCTCCCCTCGCAGCCCGCCCTCTCCTTCCCGCTCGCCACACGCACCGCCGCCGCCCCCGCCGCCCGCCCCTACGCACCACTGCCGCCTTTGGCGGTGACCTTTGACCCTGAACTCACTTGCTTAGCACTCACTGTGGAACCCTAAGTCCCTCCCTATGCTTTCTGTACAGCTGGTCTGAGATGAATGTGAGAAATTGATTAAAAAAGCACTTTTTTCAAAATGGCGGCTTTTCTGTTGGTTTTATCTCCATAGCAACCATTTTATGTTTTGTTCGTCTGAGGTCACCGAGCAGTTTGACATCAAGATCATAAGGATCGGAAAAAGTACACCTTGGATTACCATAGCAACAGGGGGTTATTCGCTAACCACGCCCACATTCCTTATATGGTCATATTCTATGTTATTATGCCAGTTACAGCTTAAGTCTGGGATCAACATATTAAAGTCCCATAGAAATGCATTGAAATATGAGCGTGTATTAACACTACGCCACTTTGCGAGCTCGCCACGCCCACGCCGTTCAAAATCTATAGCTTGTGACACCATTTTTCTTTTGCCAATGACTTCCCATTGATGCCAAAAGCATTAGAAAACGATTGAAAAAAGTCCCTGCAAGTGAAATGTGATTGAAGCTAATGCTAACGCTCGTTTTTTTGTAAATTCAAGATGTCGGCCACTTCCCAAGGTCAAAGGTCAACGAAACTTTAGCGGTTGTTGGAGACTCGTGCTAGCGGCCTGTGGGTCAAATTTCGTGACAATCGGACAAACTAAACGTTCGTTTCACCTCTCTGAAATCCCAAATTTTCAGATTTCGAAACAAAATGGCCGCCAAACCGTAGGTCGGGGAGACATCCCATAATAATGTAAAAATAGCCATGGTTATATCCAACAAAGGTATGTGGTTTCGTTTGCGAAATGTGAAATAAAAATTGAAATTGCTGAGTCAGCACTTTTTTCGCGACGGTTTTTGCGTACCAGAGGCGCACCGTACGCATTTCGGTTTCGTAAGTTATGTCATTTCGTGCAGCTTGGGCCTCCGGACGCGTGAATACCACTTTTAGGCAAATCGGGCAAAAGATGTTCGACCTAGCTAAAACCGTGTCTTTCGCGACCTCGCCAAAGGCACGCCATTTCATATTCTACAACTTCTAATTGCAACATTTTTCTCACAGTAGGCTCCCATTAATGCCCAACTAAGTCACATAACAGTTGATAAAACCCCCTAGGAGGTATTTCTTTTTGTAGCTCGTAGCAAACGTGCTTTTTTCGTTAATTTCAAGATGGCGGCAACTTCCCAAGGTCAAAAGGTCAATCGAACTTCTTGGTGTTTGTAGTCTCTGGCTATGGACATGCTTGTGAAGTTTCGTGAAATCGGACAAACAAAAGTGTCGTTTCCCATATTGATGAAAACCGTGAAAAACGCCATTTTTCAGTTTTCGGCGCCACATTGCCGCCAAGGCGTGGGACGTCTGGCCATCCCATAATGATTTCAAATGTTCTTGGGCTTATTCCCGACACGGGTCATTGGCCTTTTTTTTGCGTATTTCGAAATATTTTTTTTTTGGCCCCATAATCGATTTTTCCCCATTCATTTTTTTGGCGAGAACGCTCGCCGTGATGTCATCGTTTGGGGGGGTCGTCGTTCACTTCAAAATAAATTATTTTACAATTTTCCCTACGTGTGGTGCGATTTTGAGGTACTTTTCGTTCATGTGGCGGGGGTGTAATTTTGAGTTAAAGCGGCAGTAAGAAAGAAGAAAAAAAATTAAAGCCGCAAGCGGCGTTGGATGGCCCGCAGTCGCTATCCGCCCTCTCCCTCGCCGTCCTCTCCCTCGTTACCCGTCCTCTCCCTCGCTGCACCCACCGCCGCCGGACCAACGCCGCCGCACGCACGCCGCCGCCGCACGCACGCCGCCGCCGCCGCACGCACGCACGCGCCTCCGCACGGGCCGCAGCCGCCCTTGGTGGTGACCTTTGACCCCGAACTCACTTGCTTAGCACTCACTGTGGAACCCTAAGTCCCTCCCTATGCTTTCTGTATAGCTGGTCTGAGATGAATGTGAGAAATTGATTAAAAAGCACTTTTTTCAAAATGGCGGCTTTTCTGTTGGTTTTATCTCCATAGCAACCATTTTATGTTTTGTTCGTCTGAGGTCACCGAGCAGTTTGACGTCAAGATCATAAGGATCGGAAAAAGTACACTTTGGATTACCTTAGCAACGGGGGGTTATTCGCTAACCACGCCCACATTCCTTATATGGTCATATTCTATGTTATTATGCCAGTTACAGCTAAAGTCTGGGATCAACATATTAAAGTCCCATAGGAATGCATTGAAATATGAGCGTGTATTAACACTACGCCACTTTGCGAGCTCGCCACGCCCACGCCGTTCAAAATCTATAGCTTGTGATACCATTTTTCTTTTGCCAATGACTTCCCATTGATGCCAAAAGCGTTAGAAAACGATTGAAAAAAGTCCCTGCAAGTGAAATGTGATTGAAGCTAATGCTAACGCTCGTTTTTTTCGTAAATTAAAGATTTCGGCCACTCCCAAGGTCAAAGGTCAACGAAACTTTAGGGGTTGTTGAAGACTCGTGCTAGCGGCGTGTGGGTCAAATTTCGTGACTATCGGACAAACTAAACGTTCGTTTCACCTCTCTGAAATCCCAAATTTTCAGATTTCGAAACAAAATGGCCGCCAAACCGTAGGTCGTGGAGCCATCCCATGATAATGTAAAAAATAGCCATGGTTATATCCAACAAAGGTATGTTGGTTTCGTTTGCGAAATGCGAAATAAAAATTGAAATTGCTGAGTCAGCACTTTTTTCGCGACGGTTTTTTGCGTACCAGAGGCGCACCGTACGCATTTCGGTTTCGTAAGTTATGTCATTTCGTGCAGCTTGGGCCTCCGGACGCGTGAATACCACTTTTAGGCAAATCGGGCAAAATATGTTCGACCTAGCTAAAACCGTGTCCGTCGCGACCTCGCAACATGCACGCCATTTCATATTCTACAACTTCTAATTGCAACATTTTTCCCCAGTAGGTTCCATTAATGCCCAACTAAGTTACAAAACAGTCGACAAAACCCCCTAGGAGGTATTTCTTTTTGTAGCTCGTAGCAAACGTGCTTTTTTCGTTAATTTCAAGATGGCGGCAACTTCCCAAGGTCAAAGGTCAATCAAACTTCTTGGGTGTTTGTAGTCTCTGGCTATGGACATGCTTGTGAAGTTTCGCGAAAATCGGACAAACAAAAGTGTCGTTTTCCTATATTGATGAAAACCGTGAAAAACGCCATTTCTCAGTTTTCGCCGCCACATTGCCGCCAAGGCGTGGGTCGTCTGGCCATCCCATAATGATTTCAAATGTTCTTGGGCTTATCCCCGACACGGGTCATTGGCCTTTTTTTGCGTATTTCGAAATTTTTTTTTTTGGCCCCATAAACGATTTTTTCCCCATTCATTTTTTTGGCGGAAACGCTCGCCGTGATGTCATCGTTTTGGGGCGGGTGTCGTTCTCTTTAAAATAAATTATTTTACAATTTTCCCTAGGTTCGTGGAAATTTTGGTGACTTTTCGAGTATGTGGCGGGGGTCAAATTTTGGCAAAAACATTCCGTAAGAAAGCGGAAGAATAATAATGAAACAAAGCAGAAACAATATAGAAGTTTTTGCTCCTAGGCCTGTGTGTGTTTTTGTGTATGTCTTTTTTTGTACTACACACTGGTCGGGTCCGTTTGGGCTTAGGCCGGTTCTTTGAGGCCTTTTTGGGGCTTTTTACGTTTTTTCACTCTAAGCAAAAACAATATGGTCCTTGCAGTCAGTAGACTGCTGCTGCGGGCCATAATAATAAGAATAAACATTCGAAAAACAATATAGCAATTTTTCCGGTGAGTTCACTGTGGGTGTGTCTTTTGTCCTGCTACACACTGGTCGGGTCCGTTTGGGCTCAGGCCGGTTCTTTGAGGCCTTTTTGGGGCTTTTTACGTTTTTTCACTCTAACGAAAAACAATATGGTCCTTGCAGTCAGTAGACTGCTGCTGCGGGCCATAATAAAACAAGTCCAGCTTTTCTGAGTCTGCGTCCTTCCTGGGCTGCATTTGTGGTGTCCAAATACAAAGACTCCTTCAAATGCAGCCAACGAATCCGGCCTTCTTTTTTTATGATTTCAAGGATCGGTCCGCTGCATGGTGCCCACATCCCAAGAGGCATTGCGGCTGAACTTGGAGTTTTTGGTTTTCACAGTTATTATTAAGCATTTTAACATTATTTTCAGTTAAAAAGTGCTTATATATCAGTCTCGGCTCATGTGCTAGATTCTATAGTTGTTCGGCCAAGTTGTTAGTTAAATGAAAATGTAATTCTTTAAAAAACAAAATTTTTAGGGACTAAAGAACGGACTACAGCTGATTTAGTGTGCAATATAACCGCTGAAATTATCTGAAGCTTGGATTCACAGCCATTAACATTCAGTACACACTCTACCAAGGACCCGCGACAACGACTCAGAATTTGGTCTTTTTTTATTGCCAGCATGATTCCATTTTGGAACATTCGTAAACATTATTTGAATAAAATCGCTGACAAAATAGAAAAGCTGAAGTGCAAACTTCTTGAACCGGCAGTCCTGCAATCATGTCTCGAAAAACACCAGGGGGAAATTAGTCATTTCAATTAAATAACTGCTTTATTGTGTCATAGTTTAATGGAACCAAAGATACGAGCCAATGTCAAACTTTTACTGCTTGATGTCTTTAAGAAAAACAGTTAAAAAAAAATGGAAAATGTAGTACAGGGTGGGAACAAATAGCCTCATATGACTTCTACAGAGGAGTCACTGTTAGATTGAAAGCTTTTTATCTTCTAAAAGTGTTCTAATCAGTTTGTCTTTTCCATGTTGAACTCGGTGTTCCCACCGAGTCATATTATTTCCATATTGATGTCGGCGGCAGCCCCCGCGCTTTGATCTGCTGCCTTGTTCGGAGCCTGATCCTGTTATTGCTTGTCCCTGTAAACACTTTGAAGTGCTCCGGGATTAGAAGATTGCGGACCCAATGAAAAAACAAACAGCTCTTTACACAGATTCATTTATAAGACCCCTTTAAAACACACACACAAAAATAATTTGGAAACAGTAGATGGAAGTTTACTCTGTAATTTTTGGTAAACGTGGAGCCACTGTTTATGGTTTCTGACAGAATAAGAGTCGCAGTGATTGAACTTGGAGCGTGTTTAGCCTTTGAAACCCAACATCAGCACACAGTAACCATCGTTCTGCTGACCGGTTGCTTGATGTGGGAGAAGCTAGAAATCATGTTCGGTTCACTTTGTCTGAATTTGACAATGAAATTGGAAACCCTGAAGCGTTTGCCATACATCACTCCATCGTTTTTCTACTGCTTATGCAAGACCGGGTCGTGGCGGCGGGGAATGTCTGAGAAAACTTTTCAAGACCATCCTCGCCTTAGCCACCTTCTCTGACTCTAGCGGAGGAATAATAAAGGTTTCTCAACAGAGGTGGGAACAAGTCATTGTTTTTCAAGTAAGTCTCAAGTCTTTGTCCTCAAGTCCAAGTCAAGTCCCAAGTCAAATCATAAGTCAAGACAAACAAGTCACAATTTGAGTCACAAGTCAAGACCAACAAGTCTCAAGTCGAGTCACAAGTCAAAACCAACAAGTCACAAGTTGAGTCACGAGTCAAGACCAACAAGTCTCAAGTCGAGTCAAGACCAACAAGTCTCAAGTCGAGTCACAAGTCAAGACAAACAAGTACCAAGTTGAGTCAGAAGTCAAGACCAACAAGTCCTAAGTCGAGTCACAAGTCAAGACAAACAAGTCCCAAGATGAGTCAAGACCAACAAGTCCTAAGTCGAGTCAAGACCAACAAGTCTCAAGTTGAGTCACAAGTCAAGACCAACAAGTCTCAAGTCGAGTCACAAGTCAAGACAAACAAGTCCCAAGATGAGTCAAGAGTCAAGACCAACAAGTCCTAAGTCGAGTCAAGACCAACAAGTCTCAAGTCGAGTCACAAGTGAAGACTAACAAGTCTCAAGTTGAGTCACAAGCCAAGACCAACAAGTCTCAAGTCGAGTCACAAGTCAAGACAAACAAGTCCCAAGTTGAGTCACGAGTCAAGACCAACATATGACCCTCGGCTTGTGATTGACCTCAGCCTGTCTGACCCTGATTTAGCTTGAGGGACTTTTTGCTAAGCTCGGCTCCTGTATTCCTGGCTGAGCTAATAAACGTGCAGCAAGTGGAACCAGTTGATGTCTTAATAAAAGTAGGTGGAGCCTGCTGACCCCCACGTCCAAAACGTTTGATTGTCAGTAGCCCGCTTTCAAGGGGTTAGGCTGTGGACTTCTAACAACCACTCCTGTCAACTCAGACCAGTTCAGACAAATTACTGCTCACTGACGTCGTCTGTCTCCAACATGGCGGCGCATGATGGTGACTGATGGCTCCATTTCTCAAAGAAAAAGAATGAGTTGCATAAAAAAAAAAAAAAATCTCAAGTTTTCTTCCTTTTTAAATCTCCTGAATTCTCTCTTTTGTCCAATAAAGTGAATTTCTTCTACTTCGGTTCGCAGTTTTCTTTTCATAGTGCTAATCTTTCATACGTCCTTCAAAGCTTTCTCTTCACCGTGACGAGTGAGGTTGTTGCTACGTTCACACTGGCTCATTAACCTGAATTCAAATCGCCACTTTCAATAAAAATGTGTGTATCTGTGCATTTCGGTTCACATTCTAAAACTAACACACACACATCGCTACGCAAAATTTTAAGTCCGTTACAAATTACAAAATATACGTACAAAATTCTGGTTCAAAAATTAACTTTGACTAAGAAAATGACTCAAACTTGGTAGTCATGTATGAGTAGCATCCCTTATAAAACCTGGAACAAGATTTACAAGATCTGCGAGAATCTGATTAAATTCGCCTAATAGAAACACCACAATTTTTTAAAGAACTCGCATTTATTAGAAAGAAAACGTGTTTGCGATTGGAGGAAGTGAAATCAAAAGCTTCGTATCAACTGGAATTGCTGGATGCGTCATCTGTAGCCTCCCGGTCGCGTACCGCTCCATGGCCTGAAGAAGACGCCGACGTCTCCTTTGATAGATGATGAGCGCTAGTGCCGTGGCAGAAATGTGAATGTATCTCGTCGTGTTATCAAACAGAAAAAATGATCTTTATTTCTTTGATACAGATGAACAGGCTTCTCATGCATGTCTGTGTCTGACTCAATATATTTGTCTCCGTTCGCCAAATTTTTACCTTTTAGTTAAACGACTTTAAAAATACCTGTTCTCATCCATCGCCATGGTTTTGATTGGCTTATCGTCGGAGTTGGTTTGCTGGATTGGGATTTAATGGAAACAGTGTTTCTAGAATTTCAATAGTTTTGCGCAGATGTGTCATGGAAACGCTGTTTCTCGAATGCATGTTAACGAGAGCCACCATCATTCTGACTTTTCACGTGCACCAACGTGTTTTTGTGTTTGGGCGAAGACGAAATCCTCCGTACAAGTCGCTGAGACAAAAGATTTATCAGGATGGTTCCATTGAAAATTCAGTTTTCAGCTTGCATGTGAGGCCAAGAAACAAGTTAATAAAAGACCTCAGTTGAAGATCCACATTAGTTCTGGAACATAACAATAAGCAATAAAATGATATCTGGATCTGGATCTGGATCATTTCACCAATGAAATGGTTATTTATGAGGTGATGGTTCTTGACATAAATTCCATGAAAACCCTTTATTTTGTTTCATTTTACAGGATGTATATTGCATCCTTAAAATGTGAATGATCGAGCAGATTGATAAAAAGTAATGATTCATAGACCAATAATCGAATGAAAATATTGAAGATTGTTGTGCCCATCTGTTATGTCAGTCCTTTTTATTGCTGTCATAAAACCAGTAGATAGAAAAAACAAGAAAGCAGATAAATCCCTCCCCCCCCACACAAAACAGGAAAAACTCAACTACACCCATCCATAATTTAGCACGCTACCCAAGAACAAAGATCCTTTAAAGTGTCCCCTCTCCAAAAATAAAAGTCAACAAAAGCAGGAATGTGTTCTGGTTTCTCCGGCCTTTGTTCTTCTCGTGATATGTAAAGCGTTTCTTCTCTTTCCTCTTTTATGAACGCCTGTTAACAGTCACACAAATCCCCACCGCAGTTGTTTCATGACATTTCGTTTCTTGTCATTCTTTTCCCCTTCATCGTTCTCTAATTGGCTTCTGTTTGCATCTCATGTGGTCTCCGAGCCCCCCTGCCTACCCCAATGTATGTGGAGACTTGTTCGGCGGAGGGAAATATGGTTTAGCGGCGGTCTCGCAGATGTTGTTGGGCAGAGGAATTATTATTTTAAAATTCTGAGCCGGCAAATGTCTTGATTTTTGGTTTCTGAGTGTGGCTGACCTCATCCATTTCACTGCACATTTCCTGCCCCTTTTGCCACTTGCTCTGCGGTGTATCGCCCTTCATCTTGTGGTCTCTGTCTGACCGAATCACTAAGTTTGTAAATTGTACATCGGGGCAGACAAAGGAAACCATATCATTTGGAGTGCTGAACGCAGAGCCGCAGTAATAAATGAATGGTGTGCCACTTTTCAGTGAAGTGGACTAACAGTTGTAAGACACAACAAATACACTTAAATACAAGTTCATGGAGAAGAAACTGTTGCTGCTGCAAAAGAACCAGAGATCTCGGTGACACATGAAACAGAAACTACATGAAATAAGCGGACGGTTTTTGGTGGGAAGGAACTATGGTGAAAACCCCCCGAGCCCAGATGGTAAATACCACTGGAATACAGATAAACAAACATCTATGACAGTTAAAGTCAGGAGTTTTGTTGTGATTGGCTGCCAGGGAAAGTTAGCCATTGGTTAGCTTTAGCTCCAGTGTTGACATTCTTTAGACTAGTGTTTTTCAACCAGAGAGAGATCAGCTGTGCCGTGGGAAATTACCCATTTTCACTAAAAACGGGGGCTGCCACAAACGATTATTTTAATAGTCGACTAATCGATTGTTTTTACAGATTAGTCGACTAATCGGGTCATGTGCAAAGTGGATGTAAGATGCAGAAGTTGATAACCAGCTAAAATATTAGTTAAATGCCAAATTAGCCTAAAACATAAAAAGAGCCAAAGTTAGCAAAAACAGTTAGCATGTGGCTGAAATATTTGCTGGACTCCAAAATAGCCTAAAAAACAAAAAATAGCCAAAATTGACCAAAATAGTTAGCATGCTACTTAAATATTAGCTAAACTCCAAATTGAAATAAAAAAGGAAAAATCTTCAATTTGCTGAAAAACAGCTAGCATGTAGCTGAAATATTAGCAAAACTCCAAATTAACCTAAAAAACAAAAAAAAAGCCTAAATTGGCCAAAACAGTTAGTGTGTAGCTGAAATGTTAGCTAAACTCAAAAATAGCCTAAAAAACAAAAACAAAAGCTTAAATTAGCTAAAATAGCTAGCATGTACATTAAATATTAGCTAAAGTCCAAAATTTGTGATTTTGTGTGTATTTTTACCTGTCTGTAATCTGAATATATTTTATGATTTTACAGAAAGTTTTAAAATTTTTGTTTTTCTATTTGATTTATCAATATAAAATAGTTTACATGCAAATAAACTTGAATTTATGTCTTTGTTTGAGACTAAAACTTTAATTTGAAAGACACCTTTTTTATGGAATTTGCTACAGACCAGGCAACTACGGCCCGCGGGCCGGATCCAGCCCTCCTCCACATTCGGCCCGGCCCCCCAAAACACTATCAGAGGCGCATATTAATTAATTTTTTTTTCTCAATGTGGCTGATCGAAACCCATATAAAAACAGGATTTTTTATTCCATCCTTCTGCTGTCTGAACTATCTGAACATTTATTAGTTTCTTTATTATTAATTTACTTGCGTACTTTTCTTTTGAGGTCTATAGCTCTTTCAGCCCATTCAGCTATTAAAATATTCAGCTCTTTTTATGCTAGCTTTTACGACAGTTTTAGCATTTACCAGGGATTTCTTGGCTTTTTGGAGAATAGCTCATATTTCAGCAACATGCTAGCTGTTTTTGTCTAATTTAAGATTTAAAATTTTTTTTTTGTGGCTATTTTGGAGCTTAGCTAGCATTTCAGCTACACGCTAGCAGTTTTTGCTGATTTAGTTTTTTTGCTTAAATATTTGACCAGTTTTTTAGGTTTATTTGGAGTTTAGCTAATACTTCAGCTACATACTAGCTGTTTTGGCTAATTTAGGCCTTTTTCAATTTTTAAGGCTAATTTAGAGTTTAGCTAATATTTTCTAGCTTAACGCTAGCAGATTTTGCTCAAACATTTTACCAGTTTTTTAGGTTTATTTTGAGAAATAGCACTAATACTAATACTTCAGCTAAAATGCTTTAGTACTGTCTTTAGGCTTAATTTATTTTTTCAGTTTTTAGGCTATGTTGGAGTTTAGCTAATATTTCAGCCTCATGCTAGCTGCTTTGGCTAATTTTTTTTTAGTTTTTTAGGCTAATTTGGCACTTTGGTAATATTTTAGCTAGCTATCAGCTTTAGCGGTTTTAGGTATTCATTTAAGAAACTTTAGCTATCAGTATTAGCATCTTCAGCGGCCACATTCAGCTTACATCATTCACGCTAGCTTTATCGCAGGTAATGCTATATATCTAATTTTTATAATGTTTAGTATTATTTTTTTTCTATAAAGATTACAGAAATTTAAAATTTGACTAATTGTGGCTATGTGTGGCTTCCTGGAGAGACATAAATGTTTACGTTTTGGCTGTGACTGTTAGACTTTTTCGTTACCCAACATCAGAGAAGAAAACAGTTATGTGGCCTTCACAAGAAAAAGTTTGGGGACTCCTGCTTTAAAATTACTGCAACTCACCAAAGATATTAGCAATTATTACAGTAAGTGGGTGAAGGTTTCATTCATCTCGATAGATTGATGAAGTCACTTGGAGTCAAGAAAGAAGATTTTAGGTCCAGTTCCTGAGTCAACTTCAAGACAATTGTTACATTTAAATAAAGAGAATGAACGGACGTCGCATAGCAAAGATGTTACGCACAGGAAGTGAAACCAGAAAACTTTAACTGTGTTTGGAAATGTGTGACTTTACATTCCAGCACACAACCCCAAGCTTGTAAAGCCAGTAAAGCCACCAACACAGACAGTAACCTGGAATAAAACAAGCCTCTCCAAAAACACAAACACACTTTTTACTGGAAGAGTGAAAACACGCAGAGAAAAACAAGTGGGCTAAACCGCTTGAGGAGAAAAAACTCGTCCTATACAATCAGGGGTGGAGATCTGCCACAAGCACATTCCTGACTTAATACTAACTTCATCCCGGGATAGTGCGATCCCTTCAGGTCTTCTGAGATGAGGATGAGCAGAGGGAAGACGTCAGAAACATGACTCAGATTAAAAACTGTGCGGTTTTTGTCCAGTTACAACAATGTTTTAAAAATGTTAAAGATGTGAAAGCATCAATTATTTAATAAATGGTTTTATTTTGATATTTTTGTTCTATTAAATGTCAATTTTGAACCAGTTCTATTTTAATACATCAGGATTTATTGTTTTTAATTCGGAACAGCTAAGAGGTGTAGAGGAACTGAGGTTCTCTGTCAGGTTAAAAGGTCATTTAAAGTAACAAAAGAAGAGAAAAACGACCTCCGGGAAAGGAAAATAGAAGCAAACGCGCCAAACGAGGAAAGACATGAATGTATGGAATGCATCTATATCTTTATTAATAGTAAAGATGTTTAGGTTGATACTTTAGGAATATCTTGTGGTAGCACCTTTGGTTTGGATTTATTTTAGGATTTCAGAAAACCACATTGGCCATGAGAGAAATCCAAAATGGCGGCTATTTTCAAATATGGCAGCCATATGTAGGGTAAAGGAATAAATATGGACAAATTAGTTAGGCAACCCTCTCTGTTCAATAGTGTTGTTCATTTTTGGATATGTATTTTTTTTAATAAGTGATTCTCCAACACCTAAAACACAGCATTCAGCATGCAGAGTGTAATACTCTGTCTCGCCTCAAGAGGGAGTTTCCCTAAACTGAGCAGCAGGCAGGGGAACTAAGTTTAACCTGGCCTGCCATTGAATTAAACATCGACGAGACAGAGATTGAATGTGTGCTGTATGTCTGTTCCAGGTAAGCTGCATAAAAGAGATAAAATAGATAAGTAAAATGGACCACAAGAGGGAAGACAATACAGAAAGTTGGCCGTTGTCTGTATTATTTTCTGTCGCTGTTTGTACGTAAAGGTTTTCTTGTAATTAGCTATATCGCTAGCACTTAGCAGCTAAAGCTAACACACGAACAGGTTATTGTGGTGGATGTGGAGTTCTGAGTATGTAGTTAGCCATGGTCACATGGATATAAAATGGAGAATTGTTCATGTATTTTGCTGATAAATGTGAAAAACTAAGTTTAACCTGGCCTGTCATTGAATTAAACATCGACGAGACAGAGATTGAATGTGTGCTGTATGTATGTTCCAGCTTTTCACTAAAGGCCAAAAATTCCAAAAAACCCACATTTGTCCGGGCCATCCTTCCAAGTGTGCAACACATAAAATCAATTGGTACAAATCGTCTAATCGCAGCTCGACTATTCGACCTTGAGACCGTGTCACTGTGTCGCTACGTAGTTTGCACAAATTGGTGAATTAGAAAAATTTCACAGATGAACGAGTGAACCATGTTAAAACTACGGAAGAAGTGCGGATGAAGAACACGTAAACACGCACGTCATTGAATTTCTTTACTTTGACAGTCGGAGTCCTTAAAGAACACGGACATCAATGAATGACGAATATCACGCATGTGTCACGAAAGACCAAAATTACACATGGAAAATGTCCAGAGCGGGAGTGTGACACGGCCTTATGCGCAATTATCCAAAAAAGAAGAAAATCTATAAGATCACAGGTTAAAACACTGAAATGGTCTTACTTGTGTGACGACATACAATAATACGGATCCACAACTTTGACACGGACTTAGCTTCATTTTCATTAACATTTTGGCGTAAAGGTTCCAAATCGAAGAATTAGCTTTGAAATGTTTGGTTTAAAACAAACAAGACCAAAAATATGCAACTTAATAGTGAATTCCTCTGGAATTAAAATTCTTTTTTTAGACGTTTTCACATTATTTTGGTTTTATTTTTAGATTCATTCATTTCTCTTTATTAAACACACATTTGATCTTTAAACAAAAACAGTTTGATCCTTAATTTTAGATTAAATTTACTGAGAAATGAGTTCTTAAACAGAACTGAGAGTTCATGCTGGACCTCAGTTTGATCACGTTTAGGTCTCAGAAAGTCAATTAACCCCAGAAATATGGAATTCTTGAGTAAAAGTTTCATGTCAGACATACACGAAAGCTTTAACTAAAAGTTTAATTTTAGTTAAAGATTTATGATTTTAAGATTATGATTTTAACCATAAATGTGCATGAAAGCGCTACACAGGATTTGAGAGGATTGGTTGGACTGATCCAGACGTAATGTACAAACATCACCTCAAACCATGATAGCACTACCGCCATGCTTCATGACAGCTATAATTTTATTTGTTCAATTACAATATTTCCTTGTTTTTTGGTCAAACAGCAGAGAACTAACACAGAATAACATATTTTCTACTAATATTACATACATTTTTATTATTAGAAATAATAAATTGGATAGCTTTATCTTTGTTTTTTAACCTTTTAAATAATTATCTTCCATGCGAGAAATAAAAATCGCAAATAAAATAAAATAAAATTTTAGTTTAATCAAGTGAAAAACTATAAATTTACTAAGGAGTAGAAGAAGTAACTGAGGAAACAAGTGGAACCGACGCGCTTCCGCGGGAGGACAGGAAAGAAGCAAAGCGAGCTCTCTCAGGGGGTCAAGGGTCACATTTCTGACACGTGTAGCGAGTTGAACCTTTCACTTCTAACAGAGGTCACCGCCGGGAGTCCTGCAGCAGAATTAATTTATTGTTCTGGCTTACAAGCTGCTGTTGGGAGCTCCTAAATCTCTGCCAGGGCTGCAGAGCCGGATACTTCCTGCAGTGGGCAGATTTTTATTTTAGTTTTTTCCTGGTAAAGTCTTCATCCTGATCCTGAAATGAAAAAGACGAGGCGGGTTTCATTTCAGTCTGTTTAATGGTACAAACTAATGTATATGAAACGCCGTCACCTCATAAAGCGCTGCAGTTTTCCTGCTGGTGCACCTACTTAAGGCGCCACACAAGAACCTTAACATGAAACTGGAGCGCTGCAGAATCCATCCAGGGCTATGACAATGACCTGTGAATGTAGAGAGCTGAACCAGTCATCAGACGGTCTGCGTGTGGGCCGACCCGTCCAGAACGTCGTCATCAGACGGTCTGTGTGTGGGCCGACCCGTCCAGAACGTCGTCCCTCTCAACCTGATGAAGTTTAGTGACTCGAAAGTCATTTTTAACCGTCTGGAATCGCTGCGATTTGGAGTTCTGATGAGGCAAAAACACACAAATAATTCTCTTTTTTTTTGTCTCTACAATGCACTGCAAAAAAAAAACTTAAAATAAGTTAAAAAAATTATTAAAATGTAAAAACGTTTTTTTGAAAAGGCCAAAAAAAATGTGCAAAAAATGGTCTAACCGAGAATTCTCCCTTTAAGAAAATACGTTCTAGTCATCAAAACACATTTTCTTGTCTTAGTTTGATTAATGTTAGATTGAAATTAATTTTCTTTCTTTTAAATAAATGTGTTTTTACTTTTTTAAAATTGAGTTTTTATGTTCAGATTTGGACTTAAAAAAACATCTGGTTTCATTTAAAACATAGTAAGAGTGGCGCAGCTCAAAGCAAAGTTCAACCTGACTAGTCATGTAAAATACATGAAGAGCATTTACTGCAAAAAGAAGTATTACAATAATAAAAGAACACTTAAAGAAATAAAAATCATAGAAAAGTTGTCAACTATTTCATCTTTTTTTACCTATAAAATGTAAAACACAAAAAGAGAAAACTGTTAGAATTAATTAAAAATATAGGCTATAGAGTCCAAAAATAAGTACTTTTTGGTAGTTATGTGCAAATACTTCCGACTTTTTTGTTTTTCTGAACCTAATTGTAGTTTACACTGTAAAAAGTAAAACATTTGATCTATTAACAAAAGTTAATACATTTAAAATCATTTGAATTTCCTCAACTTAAACATTAAATTTGACAAACACAAATATTTTTAAATGTAACAAATTGCAGAATTCTTGTTAATTGATCCAATGTTTCTCTTTTTACAGTGTATTCTGATTAAAGTGACAAAAAATTAAATGTAATGTATTTTAAATGCAAAAAGTTGTAAACAAGAATCATAGTACAAGTTGGCTCATAAATCCTAATATAATCTAAAACATAAATCTATTAATTTGTTTCTAAAATAATGAATGTCATGAATGAACTCAATGAAACACAAAATTCAAGTGTAATTCGCTTTTTTTGCATCTTAAATAAAATTTTTTATGTTTTACACTAAAAAAAGTGAAAAATTAGATCAAATAACAAAAGTTATTGTATTTGTTACATTTAAAATTTTAAGTTTTCATCCAATTCAATTTTGACTTAAAGGTTTACTCAAATTTAATTTGCCAAAATTACAATTTTAAATGCAACAAATTCTTAGAGCTTTTGTGAATTGATCCAAAGTTTTACTTTTTACAGTGTATTTTCATTAAAATAAAAAAAACCCCCACAAACATAATAATTCAAATTAGCTCATTTTAAAATCAAGTGAGGTGAACAAAACAAGAATCTCAAGTTATTTCATAAATCCTAATAAAATCTAAATCTAAAACATATTATTTTTGAAAAATAATGACATGAATGTCGATAATGTTCTTTAAGAAAATACTGTGTAATTAAAAAAATTAGCGTCTTAAATCAAGTTTCTTTATTTTACACTGAAAAAAGTGAAACTTTTGATCATTTAACAAAAGTTACATTTAAAATTATTGGTTTTTATCAAATTTGATTTTTAAGTTGATGGTTTACTTAACAATGTAATTTGATAAAAACAAATAATTTGAATTGCAGAGCTTTTGTTTATTGATCCAACGTTTCACTTTTTACAGTGAATTTTGATTAAGGTGAACAAAATAAAGTTAAAATTACACATTTTTAATCAAAAAAGTTGAGCAAAACATGTGAAAAACTATAAATTACAGTCTATTTTTATGTCTTAAATAAAGTTTTACTATTATAAAAAAAATTGAATAAATTGAGAAAAGTTTTCTAAATTGTTACATTTAGAAATATTAGTTTTCACATAATTATTACTTAAATAATTTGATTAAAACTAGCATTTTAAATGTAAAAAATGACAAAATATTTTTATTAAATGATCCAATTTTTTCAATTTTTGCAGTGTAAAGAGTTTTTAATGATAATTCCCTTATATTAGCTCTTCACAAGAAAGAAAACAAACATATTTTAGAAGCAACTTTTCTAGATTTGTGCAGAGCGTGACCTTTAAGCAAACCTTCCCGATTGACGCCTGCTTGCATTTTTTCTTTTTAATTTCAGCCTTAATTTGACCACAATCGCGGCCGTAACCGTCGGTGTTCCTCGTTG
This sequence comes from Oryzias javanicus, assembly GCA_003999625.1. Lineage (NCBI taxonomy): Eukaryota > Metazoa > Chordata > Actinopteri > Beloniformes > Adrianichthyidae > Oryzias > Oryzias javanicus. Next base: position 3,344,403 of record CM012460.1, on the reverse strand, counting down.
TTGTGTAATAAACGGCGTGTCAGTGTGAGAGGTAGCGGCGAGCAGCGTGCTGATGATAACCTCAAATGAATCCTGCTCTCTCCACCCTCGTCCACAGTTTATTAGTTTAGGCCAGAGGCCACTTGTAGCCTTGCAGAGTGGACAGTAATTGTGTGCGTGCTCCTTAAGCACCGACCGCAGCAATAATAGACTGAATTATACAATAAATTCCCTCCAGATGTGCTCCCTCCACACCCGCCCATCCACTCCAATTTGACAGTTCGCACAGCCGCCGTCGCACGTGCACGCAGATGTATACGCAGAGGCTGAGTGTTTGCATTGTGGGATTGTTTCCATACAGGCCGCGGCGCTGCGTTTCCTCACTGCCGCTGTAATTACAGGTCGTATTACCTGATAGTGTTTTGCTAACCTCCTAATAGATGTCCTTCTGCCTCGGAAACCTCACAGAGAGTCCTTTCAATGAGAGGTGGGCTTTTCGGATCCAACAGACGAGGAGGTGGCGTCTCCACGCGAAACAAAAAATAAAATAACACCAAAATGATGTAACGCTTGATGTTTTTTTAATTAAAAAGCGTGGCAGCGAAAGGGCGAGCAAACGCCACCCAGCGCTGGAATCCGAGCGTCTATTTCTGTCGCGTGGAGGAGGCAGGAAATTAGGAGGATGAGGACAGCGAGACAAAGAGCGAAGGAAAAGAGCGGTCGGGATAATTATTATGTTCAGAGCTGCAGAAATGTGGGCCGGTTTTATGAAAGTGGGGGGGTTTGTGTACCTTCAGCTGCTGCGTCACAAACTGAGGATGCTGCTGCCAGCCTCAGCACCAGCCTCAGCACCAGCCCGCACACTGCCACCAAGTGTTCGAGGACGTCAAATCCTCTGCCAGGAGCTGAATGACACGTTCTCCTCATGTTTGGCTGATCTGGAGAATTTCTCTGCTCTCATTAAACAGAAGAATGGGAGATTAAAGAGTAGCTGCTGATCAAAAAGAGGATTTAAAGCCGATTTATGCAGATATATTTTCTGTAAAAAAAAAAAATCTCTGGTTAAAAAACATTTAAAGAAGTAAAAAAGATTTATGTCCAGAAAAAATAACAGAAAAAAAACCTTTAACCTCATCCAACCTGATAAGAAACAGAAATAAAAGCCTAAAAAATGACTTTTTACCATAAAAGGATATTTGCATATAACATAGAAATGTGAGATGAAAACAAAGAAAAGAAAATAAAGAGTGAAAGGGGAGATGGAAAAAACAAAAATGCCCAAAAATGTTTTGGTGAAATAAATGTTGGAAAAAATAAATGTGCAAAATTATTTACAAAAAATCAGAAGATACCCAACAAAAAAGGAAGTTAAAACAAAAAAATGCAATAATTTTCACTAAAGATGCAAATTATTTTAAAAAACACACAATAAAAAACAATATATCAAAGATAGCATAAGAATTGCAATAGATTAGTTGGTGGACGGACATTGAAAAAATACCCAGAAAACAAACAAACAAACAAAAAAAAATACCAGAAGTTATAAAGGATTAAAAACTGTAAATATTTGTTTCAAAGTAGCAAAACTTGAACAAACAAAACAAAAAAATCTTCTTTTGAAACAGAAACTGAAAAAGTACAAAAATAAGTAATAAAAAAGAGAACAAATGAGAAGACTACAGAGCTCCTGAAGGGACACTGAACAAAAAGAGCAGTTGGTCTGGTTACTACCTGGTTATAATCTAGAAATTTTCCTTTTCTTTTTTATTAAACTTTTTTTTCTATATTTAAAGGTAAAAATAAAATCTGGTTAATAACTGGTGTGCACCAGATAGTAACTGATGCACACCACATAGTAAATTAAAAAAAAAAAAGTTTTTCAAAAAAAGCAAAAGAAAATTCTGGTAACGATCTGGTGCACACCAGCTAGTAACTGGTACTCACTAGATAGTAACTGATCTGCAACAGATGGTAAATGATGTGCGCCATCTAGTGTCTGATGCACACCAGATAGTAACTGATCCGCTGCAGATAGTAACTGATGCACACCAGATCATAACTGATGGATACCAGACAGTGACTGATGCACACCAGATAGTAACTGATCCGCTGCAGATAGTAACTGATGCACACCATATAGTAAATTTAAAAAAAAAAAGTTTTTCAAAAAAAGCAAAAGAAAATTCTGGTAACGATCTGGTGCACACCAGCTAGTAACTGGTACTCACTAGATAGTAACTGATCTGCAACAGATGGTAAATGATGTGCGCCATCTAGTGTCTGATGCACACCAGATAGTAACTGATCCGCTGCAGATAGTAACTGTTGGATACCAGACAGTGACTGATCAGCACCAGATAGTATCTGATCTGCACCAGATAGTAACTGATCCACTGCAGATAGTAACTGATGCACACCAGATCATAACTGATGGATACCAGACAGTGACTGATGCACACCAGATAGTATCTGATCAGCACCAGATAGTGACTGATCTGCACTAGATAGTGACTGATCTGCACCAGATAATAACTGATGCACACCAGATAGTAAATGAAAAAAAAAAGTTTTTCAAAAAAGCAAAAGAGAATTCTGGTAACTATTTGGTGCACACCATCTCGTAACCAATGCGAGTCAGATGGGAACTACTTACCAGCTAGTAACCAATATGCACCAGATAGTAACTGATCTGCAACAGATTGTAAATGATGTGCACCATCTAGTGTCTGATGCGTACCAGATAGTAACTTATCCGCAGCAGATAGTAACTGATGCACACCAGATAGTATCTGATCTGTACCAGATAAAAACTGATGCACACCAGATGGTAAATGAAAAAAAAAAGTTTTTTTCTAAAAAAAAAAAAAAAAAAAAAATTCTGGTTACTATTAGGTGCGCAACAGCTGGTAACTGGTGCACACCAGATAGTAATTGATGCACACCAGCTAGTTATCAATTTGCACCAGATAGTAACTAATGTGCAAAAGCTAGTAATTAGTGCTCACCAGATAGTGACTGATCTGCACTAGATAATAACTGATGCACACCAGATAGTAAATGAAAAAAAAAAGTTTTTCAAAAAAGCAAAAGAGAATTCTGGTAACTATTTGGTGCACAACAGCTAGTAACTTGTGCTCACCAGATAGTAATTGATGCACACCATCTCGTAACCAATGCGTGTCAGATGGTAACTGGTACTAACCAGATAGTAACTGATGTGCACCAGCTAGTAACCAATATGCACCAGATAGTAACTGATCTGCAACAGATTGTAAATGATGTGCAAAACCCATCTAGTGTCTGATGCGGACCAGATAGTAACTTATCCGCAGCAGATAGTAACTGATGCACACCAGATAGTATGTGATCTGCACCAGATAGTGACTGATCCGCACCAGATAAAAACTGATGCACACCAGATGGTAAATGAAAAAAAAAAATTTTTTTCTAAAAAAAAAAATATTCTGGTTACTATTAGGTGCACAACAGCTGGTAACTGGTGCACACCAGATAGTAATTGATGCACACCAGCTAGTTATCAATTTGCACCAGATAGTAACTAATGTGCAACAGCTAGTAATTGGTGCTCACCAGATAGTAACTGATCTGCAACAGATGGTAAATGATGCACACCAGATAGTAAGTTATACATTGATGCACAGCAGACTGTAACTGATCCACACCATATAGTAACTGGAATTATTATTTTTTTTACTCACATTTTTTTTAAACTTCAATTTTTCTTCCATGTCCTTTTAGGGGCTCCGTAGAAAGTTGACATAAAAAGATTTAAAAAAAAAATACTCAAAAATAGAAATCCTTAGTTTAGACTGGGATCTGACAGCAGATTGAATATCCAGTGTGTTTATTTCGTCTTTTGCTTGTTTCTCAGAGCCAACCATTATCCAGTTAACCGTCGGCAAACCCCGGCTGAGCTTAAAGCCACTGGCAAATTAACAGTAAACATCATCAGTTCTGCTTTGTGTCAATATTTTTCAATTCTAACTCTTTGAAGCGCCTGAAACTCGACTTGTGATGTCTAGAAATTTTTTTTGATCATTTTTTATTATTTAAAAAAAAAAAGAAAAATTGTTTGTATTTTTATGACAGTTTGTGGGACGTGTGTGGGCGTTTTCATCAGCGCCGTAGCATCCATATGGCAGCCATTACCTGCGCACATGTTTCTGTCTGAAGGTTGAGCTGCCGGGTTAAACAAATCCAGGCGGGAACCATCAGCTGTGGCGCGGCCGGCACGCCGGGCTGACTGCCGATGCACCGAACGGACCGGAGAATTACAAGCTTCCTCCGGTTCAGATTCTGGATATGGAAGTGATGTGTGGCTTCTGCTGAAGGAAAAGTTCTCCTGGTGGAAAAAAAAAAAAAAAAAAAAAAAAAAAAAAAAAAAGCACGACGTGAATCATTTTTCATGTATGAAGTTCCAAACTAAACAGTCGTACAGTCTCCACGTCGAGAGTGGAATTTGGTAATTATCTGCCATAAAAATGCTTCAAGCAGCATTTTGGTGTGAGACGGGTCTGTGGAGCTGTCTCCCAGCACCGATGGCACGGAGTTACAATTCAGGCGAGTTTATGGAGTCTGATCCAGTTCCTCTCCCAATCAAAAGCGTGTGAGATTCCATTTATGTTTATTACATTTCCTGTTTCTCACTTCATCACGTCACGATTGAAACTGACAGGGTAATTATCATTTCACCCTAAATTGATCCCAATCCATGTGGGCTCGCTCCAAACCCAGAGACACGAGAACCGGGGAGGGGATGGAGGCATTCGGGGAGCGTTTGGCGACGGTTCAGTCATCTGCAAGACGTATTGCTTGAAGGGTGGAGATAGATGGAGGGAGAGAAGTGGAGACGGGAAAAAGGAAGGCTTGGAGATTGCGTTGCGGGTGTTCCCTTGATGTCCCCCTGACAGGAACCAGATTGGGAGCCGCTCGGCGTCGGCGCTCTGGCTTTTTATTCGTCTGGCTCCGACGGGTTTTTCCTGGCCTGAACAGACCCGGTTCTGACATGCTGTGGCCCGCTCGTGGAGCCAGTCTAAGTGGGAATAACAAATGCTCGAAAAAAAATCAAATAATAATAATAATAATAGCCCCTCGAAAGGAATGGAGAGGAGTAACACAATCTGACTATTGTTCGACGCCGCCGAGCAGAAAGTCCAGAGACATTTTACTGGCTCCAATAAAGAGCATGTGGTCCCTGTCTTAGAGGAGCCCTCCACATCGACAGACCCGCTCCACGGTAGTTTGGATGGTTCCGTATCATGTATTTTCAGTTGTGTGGCTTGGCACGGCTTAAACGACGCCTGTCGCTCATTGTGCTTTCGCTTGACTAAAAGTAGTACTTTGTGCTGCTTGTGATGGCACAGAGAGCCGAGCGCTCTGATAAAAGGTGCCTGTGAATAGTAGCAGACAGCTTATGTGCAATTTTATATATGCAGGAAAATATTTGGACATGTCAGAAACAAAGTTATTTTCTTTGGAACATCAGAATGAAGGTTTTTGTGTAAGAACGTACAGATTTCAAGTTTTAACCCTCGTGTTGCCTTGTGGGTAAAAAGTGACCCTTTACCCTGATTATTTGTTGTAAAACTAACGTATCCTTTTCTAACTTTGTTTATATTGTTTGTCTATAATTAGAAAAAGTGACTCTTTGTTTTTATTTGTGTTTTGCACAACGGGGATACAAAGACCCTCTTTATGGGTCATTTTGGACCCATGAATTATAAATTTGTTAAAACACTTTGTAACTCACAGATGCAAACAGACACACAACTACACCTGCACACGGAGAGACACCAAAACACACACCTCTAAGCCTACAAACACACCTGCACACACACACTTGGACAGACTCACCTACACCTGTACAAACACCAAAAAACAAACACCTATAGACACACCTGCACAGCTATAAGGTCACCTGCACAGCTATATATACAACTACACACACACTGGTACAGACACCCCAACACCTGCACACCTATAGACACACCTATGGACACACCTGTGCACCTATAGACACACCTTCACGCCTTGGGCTGGCGCAAGCCAGGAAATGCGCTTTATGAATAAAATTGAATTGAATTGAAAGACACACCTGCACGCCTAAAGACACATCTATAGACACACGTGTACACCTATAGACACACCTGCATATCTGTAGACACACCTGCATGCCTTTAGACACACCTATGGACACACCTGCACAGACAAAAAACATTCAAGTAACACCCAAGTACACAAAGACAAATCTGCATAACTACACAGCTAAAACACACTACACACATTTACACTGTCTGACCCACACACTTACACCTAAAGATCTCATTGGCACATATACCTACACACACGCACACGACATTTACACACACAGCTACACACTTCTGCACAATCAGACCTACACACATACACAACAGTTCCCCTAAGGCTGCATGTGGGTCAAAGTCAAAAGTTCTGCTCCTGGAAGAAAGACTGTATTTTAAAATCTGAGTTCTGCAAATGTGAGAAATTCCTCTGCATCCGCCTGTTGACATGTTTCAACATTCATGTGCTAAATAACTGAAATTGAAGAATTTGTCAAAAAGTCAAAGTAACATTGTTTTATCGTGTCAGGAGAAAGGTACGTCATTTATTTGTTAAAATGTGTTTCAAACATATTAATAGGATTCAATACATGATTCTTTTTCTGATCCACAGGACACGGGGAGTAAACACATAACGATCAACCAGACAAGCCAGGGGTTCCATTCTGGTGCGATCCTGAAGTGGCGGCGGCGGCGGCGGCGCTGAGTGAAGTGCAGAAACACGGTCGGGTCTGTGCTTAATCAGACCTGTTTTTCACTGTTCTCCCCGGCTAAAGGAAAACGTCTGGTCGTGGGTGGCTTCGCTGGGTCACTGAGCCCACAGAGTGGAGCATTTCATAAGAAAGAACCCACTTAATTCTGAACCATACATGGCATTAGCTGATTTACATGCGGACAGCTATCATTTTGTGAGGCTCTTGACAGTGATAAATGAGGTGTTTTACCTAATAGGTAATAAAAACAAATTACAGGTCTTAAGAGAAGGGATGTTCTTCATTTGGCTCTGTTTTCTGTCTCTTGGAGGCCAGGGGCCAGATTGTTTCCATATGATTGTAGGCTTCATTTGTTAAGACTGCAGACAGAGATTAATAACGACGTTTGCTGATGACCGTATACTTTTTCTCAAAGGTTAATGAAAGTAAAAAACGGAAACTTCAAGGATGAATAAGAGTTTTATTTGCGTACGTGGAGATGTGTGCCTCACCAGACTATTATTATCATTTATATAGACTTTTGCTCTGTCCTTTTATATTATATCTCCCTGAGCAGCTGTAATTTATATCTTTAAATAGCCCCTTTCACTGTTTTCACAAATCAAACTGGTTAATTACAGGAAACTAGAGTCCCTCTACTATTAAACTTTGGTGTGAACATAACTCATGTTCATTTTCTTAGTTATAAAAATTGCTCTGATGATCAGTGGAAAAAAAAAAGATGTAGATGTTAAGTTGTCGATCGAAATACTACCCTAAAATCAAAACTTTCAATCATGGTCAGAAGGGATTCACCTGGATTTCTCAGAGGGTGAAGGTCTGACAGCCAATGGGAAATGACAAATTACAGTCCAGAGATGCAAACAAAACCGTGCTCTGACAAGAATTTTTTTTTTTTTTTTTTTTTTGCTGGTAGAAAAAATATTAGCCCAAACGGTACTTAGTATGTGAGAGTGTGTTATTCTTAACGGGTTCGAATCACTACTGGATTCTGCAAGTCCCAAAGAGCTCATATATAAGCGTTCTCAAGTTTCTTCAGCTGAGCGTGAAAAAGTTTCTCCCCCTTTGGTGCAAAGCGCTCCTGAAGGGGGAACAAGGAGCCTCTATTCTCTATCAGACGCGTGATGAAGAGGACGGTGCACGGGCAAAATAATGGACCTTCATCTGTGTTTGAAAGAATCTCTCTGGATTTAAATCCAAATGTTTGCTCGTTTCTCTGATATGTGCAGAAAACGTGGTTTCAAGCCTTTTTTTTTTGTTTTTATATTTTAAATTCAGATTAATTCAGAACCACATCATCAGTTGGAGTTCATGTGTCTAAAGTACCACTCCGAAAATCTTTTCATCTATTTCCAATGCATTAATTACTATTATTATTAATTACTTAATTATGGTCATTTTATTGGACATAGTGTCTGCAGATCGGCATAGTCGTGTGCTTATAGTGGTCAGTGTCCATGTTCCTGGTTCTGCTACCAAGATCATTTACAGCTCTGTTTTTCAGTGGAAAAGCACTGATTAGGTACTTGAAGCACCCCCTAACTGGTTTGAACTGGTCTGGGGCTCCATGTGGGTTAATGTAACGAGCCGTCGAGCTTTAATAACGAGGTATAGAAATGTAACATAATATAAAAGTATTAAAAAACCTTCATGGAACAGAGTGCAAAAGCCCTTCAGCTGAGAGCTGAGAGTTCTCTGTTTACTCTGAGCGTCGATGCTCAGCTAGCATCGAAGCTAGCGGCTGATTACCACGAGCTCAACATCATAGTTACTAGCTAGGCACTATAAGCTGAGTAATGTAGTTAGCGGCTGATCACCGCTAGCTGGGCAATGAAGTTAGTGCCTGATCACCGCTAGCTGAGAGCTGAAGTTAGCGGCTGATCACTGCTAGCTGAGCAATGACGTTAGCGGCTGATCACTGCTAGCTGAGCGTTGAAGTTAGCGGCTGATTACCGCTAGCTGAGCGATGAAGTTAGCGGCTGATCACCGCTAGCTGAGCGACGAAGTTAGCGGCTGATCACTGCTAGCTGAGCGAAGAAGTTAGCGGCTGATCACCGCTAGCTGAGCGATGAAGTTAGCGGCTGATCACTGCTAGCTGAGCGTTGAAGTTAGCGGCTGATCGCTGCTAGCTGAGCGATGAATTTAGCGGCTGATCACTGCTAGCTGAGCGGTAAAGCTGGCGACTGAGAAATTGGGTTTTTGTGTTAGCTTTGGGGGCGGTGCTGCCAGTGCAAACTCTTCCTGGAAGGGGTTGTTCTCACTTTGTGACATCATCTCGTGAGAACCCGCTCTTTTTCTGGTTTGGGAGGGGCTGGTGCTCAAAAAACAGTTTTTCAGAGGAATGCTTAGAAATCTGTGATCAGATCATAAAGTGTACCTTAACGAGCATTTATGCAAATATTACGCTGATCTGGCAAAACACGCGAGGATCTTACGATCCAAACGACAGATCCAGTCCACATGGGTTACGAACGCCAGAATCTTTGTCAAACCACTCGGACCACCGGACCTGACGAAGCCTCTGGAAATAAGATCCATGAAAGACTTTGAGAACTGTGGGATTACGCATGTTTGAACCTCCAATTCAAGCAAAATGTGAATTGTGGACTCATGAAACCGTCGGAACCGTTGAATACGAACTCTGACCCGATTCTGAAGAACTCGAGCACAATTCCCTTGAAAGAAGACCTTCACAGTCTCTCAGTCAAAACAATGAAGATGGTTTACGTGGCCTTAAACCTGTTCCTAAACAAAGATGTAGCTCTGGTCTGAATACAATCTGCTCAAACTGTCTATAATGAGAATATTTTGAAGTTTTCCATTAATAAATCATGATTTTTTTTACTTAGCACTTTTTCATAATAATAATTGTTCTTTGATAAATGAAATCTGCTTAAATTGTCTTTTTTAATAAGAATATTTTGATATATTCTCCTGCAGTAACAAATGAAGTTGATTACTACTTGATATTTTTTGAATCTTTAATGAGAATGTTTAGATTACTGTTGATGAATATTATAAATGATTTGTCTATGGATGTTTTTGAAATTCTATTACATCACTGATATTATTGATCTTTTATCACCTGAAACTATATTGATATTTGATTTTAAGTCCTGAACCGGATATTGACAATTCATGTAGAGAAAATGGTCGAGTCGGGGTGGATTATATAAGTTCGCTTCCTTCCACCCCCTTTCAAGCGATCTATTCGTGATTTATTATGTGATGTTATTCCATGTATTATAACCTGATTGCTTGAAATAAACCATTTCATTCATTCATTCATTCAATCATAATACCACTTTGTTGTTGTTTATAGAGAAGAATGAAAATTATAATACCCCTAAAAGCTGAATAAGTTGATTTTTAATGATTTAGGTCCTTTAATATATGCTCTTCATCATCTTAAAAATGGTAGAAGAACATGTCAAAAACAGCATCTTTATCAGAGTGGGTCTTTAAAGTAAGTAGCAGCAGGAGGAGGGTGGTGGTGGTGGTGGTGGGGGGGTGTTAGTTAGGGGAGAAGGTTGGTGGAAATTGGGTGTGGAAGGGTTGAAAGAGTCTTGGATGCAGCGGTAAGTGCCAGGGCGACACGTTCTGTTGGAACAGGCTGTGCTGAGTGACGGGAGAGCGGCTTCGGCGATGTTTAGAAACACCAGTCGACCAGACTATTGCGCCGGAGCCGGGGTGTCTGCACCCCCTCCGAGTAGGACAGCACACCCAGCCTCAGTGCACGCCACTCGTGCGTGCCGCCTCCTGCGAACCCGATGGAATCCTAAACAGAGTGGACTTCTCCTGACTCGATGATACTGAGCCTTTCTGAGCTCCAACATTAAAAGAACGACAGAAGAGAACCTGAGAAGCTAATCGCTGTGTGTTGTGTTTAGAGGTGGGATGGGGCAGAAATGCTAAAATCATAACGGGTTTCTTACCAGACATTGACTGAACAGATTTTATTGATCATAAACATTGATGTTGTTAGTAAAAAAGTAGTACTGTCATGTTCTGCATCAGTTATCTTCTATGCAGGCAGCTGTGACTCCGCCCATTCTCCTGTGGATCCCGCTGAGCAGTCACAGCTGCCTGCACAAGTTTTGTCAACATGCCTCATGTAAATGAAAGCCCTTGGATTATGTCTGTAATGTGCTTTGATTCTTTCCTGCATCTGGGTTTCTTCCTGATTGCTCAAACGTGACAATTACCCAATTAAAAAAAGGAAATGGTGGACACAAGTGCAGGCAGCTGTGGCCTCCTCTACCATGAAAGGAGGAAGGCGGAGCTTCAAAAAGTAGTTTTAAACAACCAGAGAAAATTGTTAAAAATATTCACTTAGTGATGCAACCTTAAAAATTTAAATATAAAAATCTTTCTTTAAGGCAACAAAATGATCTTAAATTCATTAAAATGTTTTTTTTTTTTTTTTATGAATTTGAGTTTTTGATTTGAAATAAATAATTTAAAAAAAACACACTTATGTGATCTAATCATCTCGGATCACATGGGTCGTACCTATGTCCATATGTCCAATTATACAGAAACACAAACTATCGTAGGTTGGAAAAGGGGTGTAGTGGTTGGCACTCTCGCCTCACAGTAAGAAGGTTGAAATCCCAGATTGGGTTCATTCAGTGTGGAGTTTGCATGTTCTTCCTGTGAATTTGTGGGTTTTGTACCGACGCTTTGGCTTCCTCCCACAGTCCAAAAAACTCATTTATAGTTTAATTAATTATTCTAAATTCTAGGTGTGTGTGGTTGTGTGGCCCTGTGATGAACTGGTGACGTCTATCCAGTCTTCACCAAACAGTCTAGTGAACTCCTTCCACTCTGCAGAAACTATGTCCCAGAGAAGGACACAAGTTCTTGAATTTCTGGATGAAAATGACATAATCATAATTTACCATCATTGAGAATGCTTTCAAAATAGCTCTGCAAGTAAATGATGATTCATTCACAGTGTGGTCAAAGACTGACCATCCAATGGTGTGGACGCCACATTTCTTGAGTAGAAAAACAAAACCTTCAGTAGAATCTTATTTTCTTTTGTTTTCTGATCATTTTATTGATCTTTTCTCTCAAATCCCAAACATGATAAAATTGCAATTACATGATGTTCTTGTAGAGGTAATTTTGTCCACTCTGTGAAAACAAACCAAACTGAATAAAATGTGCAGCATTTATTGGTTTATCCCACCTGGATTTTAGATGCTTCTCTGGTCAAAATGTGTCTTTTTTGGACTTTTTACTTAGAAATAAAGGGATATGGAATGCACAGAACCCATTTCTGTTCCACTGATGTCACCAGTGCAACAACCAAACCCTCAAATGTTGCTTCCAGACCCGGATGTACAACGTCCTGCAGTTCCTGCAATCACCAGTAGAGGCAGAAACGAGCAATTTAATACAAACAGTCAACTTTGCACCTAAAATAAATGTATTTATTTCTTAAGCTATATTATGTTTAAGGCTCGTTACAATTTTTTTTTGTTTAATTAGATGCTTAAATTTATTAGAGCTCAAAATGTTAAAGTTTTATTTGTGTTTGATTTACTGGTAAATGGACCAATAGATCAGCTTTAAAGAGCTTCAAAATGTAACTTTTACCACACAGTTGCTGCTAAATTGGGAAAATGCATGTATAGATTTTTTGTCCCTCAACTGAAGTTTATTTACAGTATAAAGTGACCAGTCAAACAAGCTCAAAATCTTAAAAACATCAACTACAAGGTTAAAAAAATACATAAATAATAACATATTTATATCGAAGGTACAGATTCTACTAATTAAAGTTCCTTAATGGTGGTTACAAGTAGATTTCAATACACTATTCGTCTCCAAAGTGATGAAAAGTATCAATACTGAACATCTAAAAACACAATTGTCAATAGTTTTCTTAAAAACTAAGTTTAAACAACAATGGAGAAAAGTTTTGCATTTTAAGAACTTGTGGTCCAAATCTTCTTCTCGTTGCTTCTTGAAGTCCAAGCCGTGGTTTGGAAGCCACCGAGCATGCTCAGAGCTTCAACTGGTTTTCGTCCAGTTCCACATATACATGTAACTTGTCAAAGATTTGTAAACAGAAAAATCTAAGGAGCATCGAGGATGCGAGACGAATTCCTTTCAAGAAACCCACCGATGTTTGTAGAGACGATGGAGAGACTTTAAACACAGACTTTGATTGCCAAGATTTGTTTATTTCAACCAAAATGGCAACTAAAACCCCGGTTCTTCTCCAAATCCCGACTTCTGACGGGGGGAAAATCCCCTTTGTATCAAAGTCAAACTTCTTGTAATTCTGCGACTGGTGTTTATTGAACTCTGATTTTAATGTTCCATTTTTATCGCGGCGATTACGATTGTTTAGCCATCATTCAAACCCAGATTTCCCCTCGTCTGTGAGAGTGTAAACATTGCAGAAGAAGTTCTCCTCTTTGGAAAGAAAGTCCGACTGGATCTGAAATCCATCCGTGTTTCTTTGACCGCTTTTACACGATAACCTCAGTTTACTTTAATTAAACTAATCGCCACTGATTTTTTTAGTTTTTAGAGCTTAGCGCACACGGCGTGTTATCGCAGAGTTTCCTCGACAGCAGGAGAGGAAGGAGAAGCCGGCGGAGGTCAGGTGTAAACACGCACAGCTGGCCGGCAGATGTTCTCCGGCGGGACCGGCTCTTTCTTCCCCCCCTCTCACCTGATCCTCGACTAATACAGCAAACACAACAGTGGAAAGTAACACAATCGTCTCAATAATGCCCCGAAGAAGCTGTGGTCGCAGCTGAAGCGGCCTCGGGTACACGGCTGGTGAGTGTGGCCGACCAGAGAAAGTTCTGGAGTGGTCTGGGAGACTCTTTAAGAGGATCTGTCAGTGAGAGCATCCACCAGCCCAGCGTGATTACATTCCTCTCACCCTGTGCTTCCTTTCCTTTTCCTTCTCCCTATATTCCTTTAAACCAGGGGTGGGCAAACTACGGCCCGGGGGCCACATGCGGCCCCTTAAGCTACTTAATCTGGCCCTCCAAATGAATCAAAAATCCTAATTATTGTTTTATTTTCATTGTATTTCTGGTTTCTTCTCATGAATGGTGTTGTTTCTCTAACGTGTTTTTTCCAGAATCAGATGGTGAGTTTTCGGATTATTCCTACACGACATAAATGCAGCATTTCTTTGAGTTCACATTTTCCTCTGAAGAACATCAACCCATTGGATCACCAAAAAAAAGAATAAAAATCAAACTTTAGAAATTAAAACTCCCAAATTTTCTGTTTTTAAATGAATATATGTGAATTTTAATCCAAATTAAAGCACGTTTTTCTCTAAATTCCATATTATTTTTTTAGTTTATGAGGTTGATTACCAAATCACTCCTTCCATCTGCTCCTTGTCCGGCCCTTATGCCAAATTTCAGAACCCTTTCTGGCCCACGAGTCAAAAAGTTTGCCCACCCCTGCTTTAAACTGTGGATTATTTAAGATCCACGCTGCAGGGTTTATACAGAGACGACCAAATATGAGATCAAAATGGATGAAGGCCAACCAATCAGCTATGAGGACAAACAGAACATTTACATACTTGAATTTTATAGAGAATGAAGAAAAAGGTCTATTTGGGGGAAAAAAAAACTACTTTTTTCAACATGTAAGGTCCACTCCAATCAGCTTTTGACGTATTTTAACCAAAATAAAAAAAAAAATACTGCAGTTTTTTTAGGACATAGTTTCTGCAGAGCGGCAATAGTTGATTTTAAAGGTGCGTATTGACAAAAGTTTGATACAATTCATATCATGATATATGGCTCACGATACGAAATCTTATGCAATACGATACATATCGTTGTTGCATGGCTAACGATACGATATCTTATATGATACAATATTTTAAGAGTATGACTTGGAATAAATAAACTCTACTTAAATAAGAATACACATTTTATGAAAATAAAATTGTACAATTAATTGTATTTCGTGATCACAACGCTAAGCAGTGAAACTGTGTCGGTAAATTAAGAAATATTTGTTCTTGAAGAGGGCAATCAATATTGTCTGATTTCCACAACAAAACATTTTTTATTTAAAAAAATAAAAAAAACACTACTTCCCATACTACTTACCAGTAGTATGGGAATTCGGTGGAAAGCCTTTGCTTATTATTCATAATTCCTTTGTGTTTATACTCTCCCCTGCTAGCTTACAGCCCCTCACAACCCTAAGCTAATATTAGCGGTGCAGCAAAATAGCCACAGCATCTTGGAGCTATGCAGCTTTTTTAGTTTTGGGTAGCTCAGAGAAGGAAAACCGAGTCGTCTATGGATCTAGTCGTCTACAAGCGGATGTATCGGAATAGAGTGGATCGCAGAGACTTTGACCCGCCTGTTGCAGTTTGAGCTCTTTTTCAAACAGCATTTTTTTTATCTTGGCAATAGAAAAACTTGATTTAAAACTTAAAATAAATTCTTTAATTTTTGGTTAAAGGTGTTAGTTTGTTGGCCACTAAACTAAAGTCTATGTAAACGTGTGTTTCGTGCTTTCAAACGTCACGATGCAAGTTCCTACAACCAATTTTGGGCTCTACATACTGTACGGAAGGAACATAAATTAAACAAACATTTGAAGCTAAATTAGGTCAAACTTTGACCAATCAGGGACTGATTTGTCAGCAATGCATGGATGGCGTCCATTTTAATTCACTGAAATACCACAAAAGAGAAATTCATATTTGTAGTTTGTGTCTGTTACGACTGTAGCTGTATTTGATTTTCTTTTTTCTTTTTTTGTGTGTTTTGTTTTATTTCTGTCAGAGTGGGACATCTGTGTTTTTGTGGATCTTTGTGTGTCTGTATTTTTTTTTTTTTTTGTTTCAGGCATGTGTGTTGGAAAGGTGTGGCCTCATATCCATCAGCTTAATAAATAAAGGCATACACACAAAGATCCACAAAAATACAGAAGTCCCACTCTGACAGAAATAAAATACACAAAACCAAAAACTGCCACAGTCGTACCAGAGGCCCAAGTCTTTCCTACGTCGGAATAGAACTGTGAAAAAAAAAGGTTGGAGCGAGATTCACAAGATTTGCACGTTTCTCACCAAGCCTCTTCCAACTGTAGGGGGCGGACATTCGCTAATAAAACAGTAGAAGAAGAAGATTTATTTATTTATTGTATATGTCTATGATTTTGTACATATGGATATGTATTTTGGTCAAAATTTGTTTTTTTTTTTATGCTTGTGGCATTCTTGTCAATTTGTTAAGTTTTGTATCTGTGTAAGTGATATTTTTTTGGATGGGCTTTCATAAGCATGATGCTTCAGCCCATTCCCTTTTGGTTGATGTAGATTATTATTCAAAGGTTGTGAAATGTTGAATGTATGTAATCAACCAAATAAACTTCAAACTTCTTTTGGTGAAAAGTAAAACAATATTAACAAAGAGCTGCCAAGCCCAGAGCAAAACCACTTTGGACGATTGGAAGGGAATCGACAATTTCTTTTATTTAAAAATAAAAAAACATTCCCGCTAGTGTTTTAATTCAAATTGTAAAGTTTTTAACCAAAATCCCACAACCTAAATGTCTTAAAAAGCTATTTTGTCATGTTGATCTGAAGCCCTCCTCTGAGGGGGCGTGGCTTTTGGAGCTGAACTGAGTAGCCCCGCCCCTCATCCCCCCTGTCCTTTCAATAGCTCTGCGTCTCTTCGCTGCTGCTAATTAAAAATGTCAGGCAGGAAGGTAGTAAAAATGAGAAGAAGAAGAAGAAGAAGCCCCGCCCTGCTCGAGCAGTTTGAACACCGTAGGCTAAATGCTTAAGATTCGTCTTCTTTTGGTGAAAATTCAACCAAATTTGGACGATTGGGTGAGAATTGATTTAGAAATGTTTAGGATGGAAAAATCGACTTATTGATTAAGGATCTAAAAAGAACAAATTCTACCAAATTTTGAACAATTGCATCAAATTTGTTGCGTCAACCAGAGCAGAATTTATTTAATAATTACAATAATCTATATTAATTGTATGTATGCATGTCAACAGTATTTATATGTGTTTGTGGTATCTTTATCTGTTTTTTTTTCTTCTTCTCTAAAGAATACATCTTGTACTGCCTGAACAATTCAAGATTTATTCATGTATTTCTGACTCAATTTAACAACTATAGATGGATTATTCTTCCCTCTTTTTTCTCTCTTCTCCCACTTCTATGCTTCTTCTTTCTGCTGGACACAATCAAACTCTCATTGCGTCATCGGCCGCTCAGATGCAATCAACAACAAAACAAACTTTGTTGCACGACTCGACACAAAACCAAATGTTTACAAGCCGGCGAACATCTCAAATATTTACAAGTTAAACAGTCGGGGATTGTGGTGCATTGTTGAAACTCCCCCCCAAAAAAAGAGAAGCTTCATTCTTTCCATATTTTCAACCGATTCCAGGAGAACAAGAAGAGAGAAAGAGGGGGGGGGGTCCAGATTAAAATCTCTCTGTACATAAACTGCCCATTGACTCACTGTCTTCCTGTCGGAAGGAGCAATTAGCCGCGCGAGACAGAGATCTCAGACATGCTAAACGGCTGGAAATAAATAAATAACTGTGTGCCGTTGGACTCTGGGCCCTGTTTCAATTACAGCTGTGGTCTCGCCGCTCCAGCTTTTTGCTTCTGAGGGGAACTTTTAATTGCTGAGAGGGAAACCGTGATGGGGATCCATCTCGGCCTCCCACTGCGCTCTAGTCACGACTCGCTCTACAGTGAAGGACTCGCACAAGGCGCTCATTGAAGGGAGGTTGTGACATAACTTCTTATCCGAGCGCCTTCGATTTCGAGACATTTTCTGAAACCGTCAATATAAAAGCTTTTGACAAAGTCCACCGTCGATATTCATCATTAGATTAGCGGCTGGCATCTGCTGAGCCTTATGTAACTGATAAAAGTGGTCTGCGGCTCCGATCCCAGGGATTCAATTCCTCTTCAAACATTCCACACGATCCGCTGGAGTTCCTTTTTTTTTAAGTCGGTTTTTCCGAATCCAGCTGACGGCGGCCGTGTCAGCTATCGTCAGTCGATGAGCGACGAACGCCAGATCTGTGCGCTCCTTCTTTTTTTTTCCTCTTGAAGGGATGTGGGTCACGGAGACGGCAGAGCGCGCCTCCTGATGTTTGTGCTGTCAGCATCTCTTTATCCTTGCTGTCCCGAGGCCCTCCGTCATTCCTTTCTTTCCCTTTTCCGTGATCATCTGATGAGGGTTACGCCGCTCTCTCTAATAAGCTCTTCCCCAGATGGTTCGAGTTTGAGCCCCGCCGTCGGCGCTCGCTAATATCAGACGTGCTTTTAATTTATCTCACATCTCACGGACGCAGACGGGCAGCGCTCCTCCTGCTCTCTGTTTATTGCCGTATTTATTTGACTGGATTTGAGGAATGAAGGCCCCCGCCAGAGAGGGGCGGACAGAGCGAGACGGGCCCGACGAACGGCCGTGTTTAAGACTGCAGTCAGGAGAATGTTTGTCTGATATTAAATGTCGTTACATAACAGAGCAACCACAAACATGCAGTTATTCTCTAAGATGAGTTGGTGGGGGTCCACACTGCTTTATTACTATCATTATTTTTGTCTTAAAGGATTTTTACATGAAGAAAATCAATGATTTTTATCTACTAAATAAAATACTGTTCTGGTCTTGCATTTGCTCATGTACCAGTGAAGTAAAATGCTTCAAAATTTTGGATTTGTTGGATTAAACAGATTTCTAAACTGATCATAAACCACATAGAATACAGTCTATATCAGGGGTCACCGACCTTTTTGAATCTGAGGGCTACTTCATGGTTACTGAGTCATACGAAGGGCTACCATTTTGAATTAACAAATTTTTCTTAGTTATAGTTAGTTATACATTATTAATAATGAATAATAATACTCCTCTATGTAAAGACCAGGCAAAGACACTGATTTCTCACCATAATTATCAAGAATGACATCAAGCTAGTAAACAGATGTCAATATTCAGCACTTTATTCATCTCAGTATTTGTTCCATTTTCAGATAATCACTTATATTAATAGGAACAATGTCCCATTTTCACTGTGTTGTTCCATATCTAATGTTAACAAAATATCTTACACATTTTTAAATAAATCTTGTCACATTTGGAACTAATGACCAAATTTGCAGCATTTTTAACAAAATTAATGATCTTTGAAATGGAGTGGGTCAGAGGTCACCTAAACTTATTTAAAGTTTGTGTAATATGAACAGATTTTAAGATGTTATAAATGTTTGAAGTCTATGTAAATACGAGTGAAATTTAAAAAATATCAACAGAATAAAGGTGTATTTTATACGCAGCTCACGAGTGAGTTGTGCTATTTTTGGGAGAGACCTGAGGGCCCCTTGTGGGGTCCTTGAGGGCTACCTGGTGCCCGCGGGCAACACGTTGGTGACCCCTGGTCTATATGCTGGCTAAAAGGTAGTTTGGGTGGAGCGCTCCTGCCTCAGGTGGAGGTCTTTAAATATCTTGGAATCTTGTCCACGAGTGAGAGATCGACAGGCGGATTGGAGCGGCGTCCGCCGTTATGCGGTGACTGTATCCGTCATCGTGGTAAAACGGATAGCATAGCCAGAAAGCAAAGCTATTAAATTACCGGTCAAGCTTCATTCCGGTTCTCATCTATGGTCATGAGATCTGGGTCGTGACTGAAAGAAGAGAACCTCTGCTCCTTCACATCCAGAGAAGCCAATTGAGGTGCCTCAGGTATTAATGCCTCCTGGGCGACCGCCTGGAGGGGTGTTCCAGGCGTGTCTTACTGGGTGGAGAACGCTAGAGAGACCACGTCTCTTGGCTGTTCTCGGAACAACTCAACGCTACACTAGCCAGCCGCCTGGTGGACAGTGTTCCAAGTTATTAACGTCTGCCGCCCAGGGTCCACCAGAGCTAGCGAAGTCCACAGCCCAGGGTTTTGTAGAGTTAGCAAAGCCCTCGGCCAGCGTTTGGCAGAGTCAGCGAGGTCTGCCACCCACGGTCCGGCAGAGTGAGTGAGGTCAGCTTCACAGGTTCTGGAAGAGTTTGGGAAGTCCGCTGCCCATGGTCCGGCAGTGTAAGCTAGATAGGGCTGCCACAAACGATTATTTTAATAGTCGACTAATCAGCGATTATTTTTTAAGATTAGTCGACTAATCGGGTCATGCGCAAACTGGATGTAAAGACGCTGAAGTTGATAACCAGCTGAAATATTAATTAAATGCCAAATTAGCCTAAAAAATAAAAAGAGCCAAAGTTAACCAAAATAGCTAGCATACTGCTGAAATATTAGCTAAACTCAAAATTAGCCTAAAAAAAACAGAAAAATCCTAAATGAACCAAAATAGCTATGTTGCTGAAATATTAGTTAAACTTAAAAATAGCTTTAAAAACTAAAAAAAGAAACCTTAAGTTAGCCAAAACAGCTAGCATGTAGATTAAATATTAGCTAAACTCCATAAAAGACCAAAGAAACTTATTAAATGCCAAAATAGTCCAAAAATCTGGCAGAATGCTATTATAACTTTTAACTTTACTACACTCTGACTTCATATAATATAAAGTAACGATTAATCGACTATTAAATTAGTTGTCGATTATTTTAATAGTCGATTAGTCATCGATTAGTCGACTAATCGTGGCAGCCGTACAGCTAGATCTGCTGCCCAGGGTTTGACAGAGCTAGCAAGATCTGGATGAGTTAGTGAGGTCTGTCGCCCAGAATTTGGCTGTGTTAGCGAGTTCTGTCACTCAGGGTCCAGCAGTGTTGGTGAGGTCTGACGCCCAGGGTTCAACGGCCATCATTCAGTTTAGCACACCTCATTGGGAGAGACTCGAATGATCTAATGCAGGGGTGTCAAACTCATTTTGGTTCTGGGGCCGCATTCAACCCGTCTGATCTCAAGTGGGCCGGGCCAGAAACATGACAGCAAAATAACCTTTGTTTGACGTGTTATTTTTAGCTTTGTTTTTGTTTTGTTTATTTCTTAGTTGCAAAAACTGTTTCAAACAACCTAGTAGTCTAATCATTTATTATTACATTTTTATTTACTGAGTCCAAAGCATTTCAAATAAAATGGATTTCACTAAAAAAAAAAAAAAAAAAAAAAAAGGTTTATTTAATTTTATACAGACTGAATGTTTTTTCATCTGACATTAAAACAATCCCAATAGTAAATTAAAAAGGGGGCTACTGAAAAAATATAAATGTTTTAATCAATGAAAAATCAAACTAAATGAACCCTCAGGAACAGACGGACGCCCTCAGACATCCTGCTGTGCAGCTGTGAGATCAACCTGATAAAATAAAAGTTTTTATCTTCTGGAACTGATATTTTATTGAATTAAAGGCAAAATATGGCCTTTATTTTTAGTTTTTGGACAAAAACATCATGGAGCTGTGAGGTGTGTCATGTTCCTCTACCAACACAAACTCTTCATATTTGTGGCCCAAATGAGGAATCTGGGAATTTCACCTGAAATTTTCTTTTGCATTTTCAGTCAAAAATATGTTGATTAGTTTGTTGACTAAATTTAGTTTAGTGGTTTTTATGAAATTACACCCAAAACTATCATTTTATGTTGTAAAAACAGTTTGTTAAATATTTTGGGGGTTTCCACAGCAATGTTAATGTTAATTTCTTGATCTTTTGAGTTTCATTTGCTCCCCCTAGTGGTTAAATTGCGCATTGCATCCATTTCTTTAAAGAACCATAACTCACCACAGGAATGGGCTAGAAACTTGCTTTCTTTTTTGAAAATTCTTATATATTTTTTTCTTCATAATTGGGCCGGATTAAATCATCTAGCGGGCCGGATACGGCCCGCGGGCCGTATGTTTGACACCTCTGATCTAATGAACCCAGACATGGTGACGTGCTTGCCCGTGTCTTTGTAAAGCTCTCCAGAACACATAAACCCAAGCTACTCGCTCAACATCATCCACCTTTTCCATGATCTGGCAACCAATAGAGTCCAGAATACATTGACGGTTGCTCCTCCCACCTCGCGGCATCGAGCAGTAAATTTGAAACTCTTCAAAAGAAGGGCAGTGGATACTTGTGCAAGATTGTTTGGTTCACTTTTAACCAGAAGAAGAAACTCCAAAATGTTCTTCAGATGAACTTTTAAAGTCAGAAGAGAATCCTGGGATAACCCGCCCGTTGTGTTTTCCCTTCTTAAATTGAGTAACAAGACTTCCCGTGTATTCACCCTGCAGCTTGACCCGTAAAGCCAAGGGAATGCATTGGAATTCTTGCGGCCATTTTTATTTTCATCCGTTGCCACTGCAGTAGTCGCGGCATCGCATTTCACTGCATCGGCCCCTCTCGATCGGCGAAAGACAAACTCCTTCTGTTGACGCAGGGCGGTTTTGCTTGTGCTCCATCGACGGGCTGGCCGGTCAAGCGGCCGCCGTGAAGGATCGGTGGCTCAGCACAAGCGGAGAACAAAGACCGGTCGGTGGCGTGCGGCCACCAGACGGGCTTCGTCAACACAGAGTGTATAGACCCAAATATAGAGCGTAGGGCTGAGTCAGCCCAGTAGGAGCAAGCCACAGCAAGAAGAAGAAGAAGAAGAAGTGTGTGTGTGCCTGAAAGAAGAAGAAAAACGAGAAAACAAACCAAGATTTTTGTGAACTTTTTTTAGTTTCTGACTCCACGGTTCCGGCGTTGACCCCTATAGAACACGGGCTGTTTACTGGAAGCGCTGCTCACCGGGGACCATAAAGACTTATGATGCATTCAGGGCTCCTGCCAGCGTTGTGGTTTCAGGCTGCTTCCATGCCCAACATGTGCAAGTACGCAACAACACATGAAGCCGGCATTTCAAAATAAAGAGACAAAACCTCATAAAAACATATTGACAAATAAATAATTTACAAATCTCACAACTGGAGTAATCATCAGCTGTTTATTTCACTTCTCCCTGTTGGGTGTTGCTTTCAGAAGCGTGCGGCGTGGAAGCTCTCAAAGCCTTCGCCCACATCAAGAGAAACCATCCGGCCTTTACAGCTGTGACCCCCCCCCCACCCCCACCTCCGAGCGTAATAACAGAGCCATCAAATAACCATATTTATAATCTCCAAACGGGCCAATTTTAAAGCGGTCAAGCTCCAGAGGTACAGAGATTGTTTGGGACCAATTTTGTGGTTTTTATCGGTACGGTACAGAGGCAGCATCCCGGTAGCAAAAAGAAATGAAATCAGATTCCACCCCCTCCCCCGCCGCCATTTGTCACGATGAAATCTGGGTCCAATTACTGATTTGGCTGATATCAGTTAGAAATGATTTATTTAAATTGTTCTGGGTGAAATAATTTCCTTATAACAGTAATGAGTTTTTAGATTATAACGCTTACTTTTCAGGCGTCCTCTGCAACAAAGAAAAGAGGTTGAACGAAAGCATCTGGTTTGTGACGAGCAGAACCAGCACGCACACAAAAAATACATTTCTGTACTCTGGAACCGTCGTTACCGTTCTCCTCCAGACGGAGAGATGCCTCGCAAGACGGATGAACCGAGTAGAGTGGTTCGCCGTCATTATTCATCGTCGATCTGCGGCACACACTTGGAGTTTTGAGGTAATTGGAGAATAAGAAGTCAAAAACTGTAAAAGCGAGTTGTTTATGAAGGTATAAACAGAGCTGGAAGACCAGAATCACAATATATATATTTAGATTTTAAAGATATTTCATGATTCATTTGACAAGTTGGGTTTTTGGTCATTATGGCTGAACCACAATCATGGAGTCATTGTCACTCAGAGTTTTAATGTAACAATAAATCGCTCTGCCTCTTTTAGGCTACTGTTCATTTCTGTTTATGGACTTTCTTTTAATATGAATATGATTTTTTTTTATAGGTTTAACTTTTGGGGCGGCCGTAACTCAGCCACACCTGATCAAAAGATGGCGAGTTCGATTCCCGCCTTGCCCGCCCACGTGTCAAAGTGTCCTTGGGCGAGACTGTAGCTACGTCTCCGTTACACATTTACGCAAGACTTTATCGAAATTCTAGGAATTTTGAAAAAAAACATCATTAAATCATAATTTTGCGATGAAGCAAAAACCAATTTACGCGATAAGTCATTTTTCTTTTTTTATCTGATTCACTAAAAAAAAGAAGCATTTCGGTGATGTCACAGCGCTGTCCTTTGACAGTCTCAGGTGCACGTGAGAAGTCGTGAGAAGTAAGTTAAGCATTTGACAGAGTAAACTGGAAGTTTCTCATTGCTGCCCTCCATAAATTTGGGTTTGGGGAATCATTCATTGATTGGATTAAAATATTATATCATAATCCAAATGCTTCAGTCAGAACGAGCAAACAGACGTCCGGCAGGTTTTTTCTTGGAAGAGGAACCAGACAGGGTTGTCCACTCTCCCCCTCTCTCTTTGCAATATTCATCGAGCCTCTGGCTGCAGCAATAAGACAGAATGAGAACATTAAAGGAATTAAAACGAAACACGACCATCATAAAATCCGCCTCTACGCAGATGACATATTACTTTTTTTCCATAAATCACGTTCAATAAGTGAAACGATAACAATCATTCATGAATTCTCCTTCATCTCAGAATACTCAATTAACTGGAATAAATCAGTTTTATTATCACTAAACAGTAACCCTGAAAAAACACTCTCAATCCCTGTCAAATCATTAAATATCTAGGTCAGGGGTCTGAAACCTGCGGCTCCAGAGCCACATGTGGCTCTTTTATCTCTCCATGTTGGCTCTCTGGCTGAAGATTAGCTATTATTTCAGCAACATACTAACGTTTTTGGCTAATTTGTTTTCTTGTGGGGTTTTTAGGCTAATTTAGAGTTTTAGCTATTATTTTAGTAAAATGTTGATGTTTTCAGCTATTTTTTTAATCTACTGATTTTTTTTTTATTGGATAATTTAGAATTAAGCTTCTATTTTAGCAACATGCTAACGTTTTTGAGTAAGTTAGTTAATTGAGGAATTTTAGGCTATTTTGGAGTTCAGCTAGTAATTAAACAAAAAAGCTAGATTTTTTTTTTTTGACGGATTTGGCCTCAAATTAGTGTTTTACTCTAATATGGAGTTTAGTTAATATTTTAGCAATATGCTAACATTTTTAGCTAATTTGTTATCTACTGGAGATTTTAGCCTAATTTTGAGTTTAGCTTTTATTTCAGCAACATGCTAACCTTTTTGGCTGATTTAAATTACAGAGAAATGTTATTCTCATTTGAAGTTCAGCTAGTAATTAAGCAACGAGCTAGCTTTTTTGCTACTAAAGTTAAAAACGTTAAAAAATGTCCTTTTTGAGAGATGCTAGTTTCTTTTAATTTTTTTTTTTTTTGTTTTTGTCCGTGAAAAGAAATTGACATTCATATTCATTTAAAAAAGATATAAGAAGATTATGAATGCAAATCCAAATTTCTTAACGAACTTGCCAACGTAAGTCAATGCGGCTCCTGCGGTTATAATGTTTTAGAGCAAATTAAAAAATATTATGTTTTTATTTTCTTATTTATTAAATTTGTTTTGAGCTATTTTTAAGTTTAGTTTTAACATTTTTCATCGTGTTGAAGCACTTTATAAATAAAAATGATGAGGAAAATAAAAAGATGCACAAAGTTGGAGCAAGTGAGGATAAATCATGTTTGGGTTCAGAGTGCCGCACATTTTCTATGAAACCTGATTATTATTTGCATTTCATGTGTACTTTTTAAGCTAATTAAGTAAGCGTATTATATTATGAACTATACATTGAAAATGTACCAAAATACTGAAAATTCTGGACGTTTTACGACTTCTTTAGAAGACGAGGAGCCACTATAACATTTTTATTCAAAATAATTTAATTTCTTTAAATTTGTTGCACTTAAAGCTAATATTCGAGGTAGCAAAAAGCTTTTTGTTGATCAAATTCAAAACTTTTAATTTAATTTATATTCACTCTTGAAATTTGATGCTTAAATGTAAATAAAGGAGCAAAAATGCAACTTTTTTCAGCTAAACTTTATTCAAACGAAATATTCAAACTGCTATGGAAACGTTTTTGCCCAAAGCTAAATTAGAGGCCAGCGGTTGTTTTAAGCGAGTCCCTTCAGATGTTTTAATTCTTTTTTTCACTGCCTTTCATCTCTCGGCCTTTCAGTTTCTGCTCTCTGACCTGCAGAGTTGTGCTCACGCATCTCCAGCACTTAATCATCCATTCTGATATTCAAATGTTCACCAAAAAAAAAAAAAAAAAATGCACACATGTGCAGCTGACAACCACCCAAAAAAAAGAAAAAAAAGTTCTTTTTTTTTTTAAAGAAATTAGAATAAAAGCGTAAACACGTGCGGCTGGAGGAGGAAAAGTTTGGGAGCAGAAATTACACTTCAGGAAGGAAGCCGCTCTGTACACACTCCTCAATAACTTCCTGTTAAACATCCGCAAATCACACAAAAGGGGAGCATCTCCGTGTATTTATTTAACCCCGCTCGTAGGAAGCTGACCGCCACCTGGTCCAGCGGCGGCGAGCTGAATGGGATGTGTGTGTGTCGCACGGAGGAGGATGTTATCAACACGGCGATGATGAGAGACGGATGGCTCGAGTCCCCGCACGCCCACTGAAAATACGACTCCTGGATCCCGACTGCAGCCGTAAATCTGCAGTCGGGAAGTTTAGCTGCTGCTTAACTAATGTGGCATCTGAGCGCCGCATATCATAGCCGACACACAGCCCCCTCTATCTGGCCGTGTTATTCTTGGTCTGCGCGCCGGGATATTTATAGGTAATAGATCTATTAAAAAAAAAAAAAAAAAAATCAAAAAACAAATACATGCAGAGGGAATGTTTGGAAAAGGGATACTGGCTTTGACGTGTTTTCACTGCCAGCCTGTCGAATTTATCACCTTCACTTTTGTTGGTGTTACTCCGTTTCATCATGCAGAACACACAGGCTGAAACCTCTCACTCTCAGAAGGATTTCTACTCCCCACTGCATGAAATGGTTGAAAGACGTGAATAACCTGCCCCCTCTCAGAGGAAGAAATCGTTCACATACGTGAGGACGGAGAAGCTTTTTTCTTCCACCTCTGATCCTGCAGAACATGCAGCTGGTGAGAAAGCTGACTGCTCAGCATTCGCCGTCTGGATCAGCTGCAGGTAGACGTTAATGCGACTCCTCCGCGGCAGAGGCGGCATGAATCACATCAGGCAGTTTTTGGTTTTTTATGAGCTGCGTAGGTGGTCGGCTTTGGCACCATCAAAGCGGAGAATCTGATTTTCAACAGAAAATCTGAAAAAAAAAGTTGGAACTTTGTTCAATTAAGTCATTCAAAAAACAAGAAACCTTTAATATTTTTAACGTCTCGACACAAGAATCAGGTTTAATTTGATTAGGACTGAGTTAATAAAATCAATCTGATATGATTTAACTTAATACACATGTCAAGGCCCGGGGGCCGGATCCGGCCCTCCGAGTGCCTCAATCCGACCTTCCAGATCATTTCTTTTATTGTTATTAATCTCGCGCTTATTTTTAACTTATTTAATTTTGACAAAATATATTTTTATAGAGAGTAATATATTAAAAATTATTTAACATTGAAGTTTGTTTCCTTTTTTTTTATTAATGATAACTAAATTTATGGTTTTAAAGTTTTAAAAATTAGCATTTTGCTAGCTTTTTCTTCTGAATTTGGCATTAACTAATATTTTTTAAGCTATTTTGGAGTTTAGCTAATATTTTAGCTACATGCTAGCTGTATTGGCTACATTGGGCTTTTCTTTATACGTTTTTTATAGGCATTTTTGGAGTTAGGCTAATATTTATACACTAGATTTTTTTCAGTATTTTTAAAATATTTTGAAGTTTAGCTATTTTTTCAGCTGCATGCTAACTTTGTTGGCTTACCTAAGTCATTTTTTAAGGCTGATTTGGCATTTAGCTAATATTTTAGTTGCTATCAGCTTCAGCCTTTTCAGCTCTCAGCTTCAGCGTTTTCAGCTTCAGCGTCTTCAGCTATCAACTTCAGCATTTTCAGCTTTTCGCTTCAGCGTTTTCAGCTTCAGCGTCTTCAGCTATCAACTTCAGCGTTTTCAGCTTTTCGCTTCAGCGTTTTCAGCTTCAGCATTTTCAGCTTCAGCGTCTTCAGCTATCAACTTCAGCATTTTCAGCTTTTCGCTTCAGCGTTTTCAACTTCAGCGTTTTTAGCTTTTCGCTTCAGCGTTTTCAGCTTCAGCGTCTTCAGCTATCAACTTCAGCGTTTTCAGCTTTTCGCTTCAGCCTTTTCAGCTTCAGCGTTATCAGTTTCAGTGTTTTCAGATAATCGATCCATAAAGGTAGAGATCGATGTAACACATAATGCTAAACTCTGCTAGCTCGGTTGATCTAAACAGACCTTGCTGACTAATTGAACATTTTAACTCACAGGCATACATTTTCCAAACTCTTTTAAAAAAATACTTTAAAGTAACCGTTTGTGGTCTAAAACACAGTTTTTTTAAATCAGTTCTTCTGGAATAAGGTGTAATGCTATAGCGGGATCGCCACCTAGTGGCCAAACTGAAACGCCCTCCAGGAGAAGCAGAACAATTGTTGGAACTTCTCCGTTCGAGAATCCATATAACACTGTATCATCAGATTAATATGAATATCTTCAAAACAGAAATAGATTATGAAGCGTATTATTATAAGCATTAGTGCATGTTCATAAACCTGCATGCGCAGTTTAAAAATTAGATATTTAAGAAAGTATTTGAAAAATATTAAATATAATTTTACTTCAATGAGAGAAGTCATTTAGCAAAACATTTCAGAGGGTGATATGTAAAAATATACAGCTTGATGTAATAATAGATATTATTAGACAAACTATGAAATGCATTTTGAATTCTTTTCTTCTTTTTTTATTCATCTGTTCAACTTGAATTTATCTTTATTATTTATAGTATGTAAAATTATCACCCAATGATGGAACACAATTAAGTTATTCTTTCTTCTGTTCCCATTCATTTTTATTTTTTGATCATTTACCTTTAAAAAATGTAATGTTTCAATAGTTTTTTGCTATTTTAAATTCAATAAAGTTATTAACGTTTTAAGATAAAAATGCTCGATTTCAAATGTCACTTCATATGAACCAAAATTGATCAACTTTACACTTATATTAAAATGAGAATAAAAACATATTTTTAATATACTTTAATGTTAAAAACTCAATGTTTGATTTGATAAAAGTTTGTTTATTTGGTCCTTAATATGGATTTTTATATGTTTTGGTTAAAATAACTTTTTAAAATGAAACATTTACTTTTTTTTATTGAAATACGGCAAAATTAGTTTAAGATTTCTCAAATTTTCTTTCAGTTTTTTGGTCTTTTCCATCAAAACTTGGATATAAATAAACATTGGTATGAAAATGCTGTAATTTCTAGTTTCTCCACGTGTGTTATTTATTATAACTTTGTGTTATAGTTGATGTTTTTTGTTCAAACTACAGAAGTCGTCTTTTTTCTCTCACCAGGTGATTCCTTTAATCACCCACAGCTGCTTCTGCTCCACTTAATTCCTCCTCAGTTTATTAAAGTTTTTGGCTCTCAGATTACTGTTACGCTGACGATTTGTTGTTTTATTTCAGTGTTTCCTACATTTAGCCCCCACTTTTTGTGTTTTTACGAAACAAAGGAGGCACAACCAGCCGACTCAATCGGAGTTCCTCTTGATTTATCGTGGCTTCCTCTCCTCCCGGCGCTCCCCGCTCTGCTCCTTCCTCTCCAGGTGTCTGCGCTCCGGCCAAACAACACTCTGAGAAAAAGGATCTGCTTTCAGGGAGACCTAATGAGATGTGACATCATTTATGGTTGACTGGGGGCATTGTGACAGCTCAACTCTCTGGGGCTGGAAATTCTCGGGTGAGATTTTTCAAACCTGCCACGCTGCGGCGTTTGGACGGCGGTGGAGCAACATAAACCTGCAGCTCCTCGAGACGTGGAGGGAAACGGCTTTCAGTCTGTGTGGGCGGAGCTTATCTGCTTTCGGGGTGCACCTGAGAGCGCCTGATGCTCTTTCCAGATAAGTGGACGTGCTTCTCCACACAAACTTGATCCATCCATTCATTCATGCAGGTCTTTCCTAACACTTCATGTGTTTTCTCACCTCAGGCTATGAACGCCGTTCTCATGGTTCTGGTTATACGCAAGGACCTTCAGTGGGCTCGCTTTGAACCCGAATCCAATTTCGTCGTGCGATTTAAAACCATAAAGAGCCACTTTTGAAGAGTTTTTGTTTGTTCTGAAAATAGTGGAACTCTCTGTTTGTTATGTCTGTCTATCCTGGCGAGTTCTTCGTTTTCTGTGTCTTTTTCGAGAAGTCCTCCGCACCGCGTGAAGACGGGGGCACCCCCCCGGTAATCATGTTTGACAGTTGGGAGCGGGGGCCACTCGGCACCGGTGTCCCACAATGCAACTGTAAAAACAAACAGCGTGTAAGTGCGTGGAGCGGGGCGGGAGGTGACGTTCACCACATTCTGGGGGCCATGTATGTTCAGACTCACACATAACGGGCCTCTAATCCCGTCCTCTTCACACCCACGTGAGTATTATGACAACCGCAGAGCTCGCCGCTTCCCCATTTTCTCTCAGTGTTGTCGTTTCGGTGCGGGCCGGGGTTCTAATCCTGTTAAGGCCTGTCAGGACTAATACAACGGCAGGTCAGACCGCAGTCGCCGGCCAGCCCTCCACCGTCAGGGTGTTGACACAGGAGGAGAGAGTGACTGCGTTTGCCTTTGATTACCGTCAAACTAAGATGAACCGGTCCTGACTCTAAAGAGGGGAAGGGAAGTCCCACGTGAGGCGCCGAGACGCGCATTTGTTCTGTCAAAACTCGGTTAAATCTGGTGTAATCGGTTGAAGCTCAGACGGATTAAACCATCAGCGAAAATCCAAATACAGAGGAAGTATTTATGCCTGATAACTAAAGATTTTAATAGTTTTTGACAAGAGAAGGATAATCAGTTAAGGTTTGATTTTACTATAATTAAAGGTGACTGTGTTGTAGAGGATTGCCGGTCAGGATCTGCCATTGGTTCATAGGTGATTATAAAGGACGTTTGGTCTTAAAGCAAGTAGAAAAAACCCATAAAAGTATTTACCTTTGACCAAATAAAGATGTGATTTGATTGTAGTATTGTATCTGAAACACTATATTTTGGACCTAAAGGAACAACGATGACACTTCTATTGTGTATTCATGCTAGCAAGTACACAAACCACCTTTTAATTTAGCATTAAAGAGACCAATCTGATGAAAGTTATGTTTTTATCTTGTACTTTTGCCAATTTTCTTATAATAGAGGACATATATAAAGAAAGAATATCTTAAAATTGAATTTCTGAGTATTTCTCTACTCAGATCATGAGTCAGTAGTGGAACTACCATCCATCAGAACTAACATCCTGATGCAGAGGACTCCATCCATCTTTGTTTTCCTAGTCCGAGATGCAATCTGGATCCAAACTGTACGGCTGGATATCTTAAATATTGTTCGCCTTTTCGTTGCACCAGTAATGTTGGGTTGGGGTGTGGGGGGCTGTAAGCTAGCGGGAGAGTGTAAACAGATGGATGATGGGAAGTACTGGCAGGCTTTCTTACACTGTTTGAAGAAACTGGTAAAACATGATCAAAAGAGGATCAAAGTGGTACTTGTATGCCTCGTTTCCACTGAACGGTCCGGACTGGATTGGACCGGGTCAGACTGGATTTTTGAGCATTTCTATTATTAAATGGACCTGTTGAGCTGGACCGACCAATTCTGGTCTCCCGTTGGTCGTAGGTCCATCGAAAACTGGAATGGACCTGTAATATGGCTCTGAGGTGAGTTCTGATGGTGCCTTGGTGATCTAAAACAGCCCCCGGACGAGCTCTGATGGTCCCGGGAAGGTTCCAATGGCCCCCGGCAAGCTCTGATGGCCCCCGGGCGATTTCTGATGGCCCCCAGGAAGGTCCCGATGGCCCCCGGCAAGCTCTGATGGCCCCCGGGCGAGTTCTGATGGCCCCCAGGAAGGTTCCGATGGTCCCCGGCAAGCTTTGATGGCCCCCGGGCGAGTTCTGATGGCCCCCAGGAAGGTTCGATGGCCCCGGCAAGCTTTGATGGCCCCCGGGCGAGTTCTGATGGCCCCCAGGAAGGTTCCGATGGCCCCCGGCAAGCTCTGATGGCCCCCGGGCGAGTTCTGATGGCCCCCAGGAAGGTTCCGATGGCCCCCGGCAAGCTTTGATGGCCCCCGGGCGAGTTCTGATGGCCCCCGGGTGAGTTCTGATGGCCCCCGGACGAGCTCTGATGGCGTCTGGGCGAGTTCTGAAGGCTCTGGGGTGAGTTCTGATGGCCCTGGGCTAATTTCTGATGGCCCGCAGGAAGGTTCCGATGGCCCCCGTGCGAGTTCTGAAGGCCCCCGGACGAGCTCTGATGGCCTCTGGGCGAGTTCTGAAGGCTCTGGGGTGAGTTCTGATGACTCTGGGGTGAGTTCTGATGGCCTCCAGGAAGGTTCCGATGGCCCCCGACGAGCTCTGATGGCATCTGGGGTGAGTTCTGATGGTTCCTTAGTGATCTGTAACAGCCCCTGAACAAGCTCTGATGGGGCTGGGAGAGTTCTCATGGTCCCGGGGCGACCTGTGATGGCCCCTGGGCGAGTTCAGATGGCCCCCGGGAAGGTTCCGATGGCCCCCGGCAGGCTCTGATGGCCCCTGGGTGAACTCTGACGGCCCCCAGGTGAGTTGTGATGGCCCCCCCGGACGAGCTCTGATGGTCACCAGGCGAGCTCAGAACTCGCCCAGGGCCCGTCAGAACTTGCTCGCTTGTTCCGCCGGCAGACAGGGGCTAAAATCATTTCATTGTAGCTCCTCCCACATCAAGCTCATGAACCCGTTTTCGGCCAGGCGGCTGACGTAAATTTGACTTGCGTTTGGGTTAACAGGTTCCCATGGTTCAAATCCAGCCCAGTAACCAGGTTTGCATTAACCTCTGACCCAGTTAAGCAAACAGTTATTAGTCTTGGAGGATATTTTTAAAAACTTGCAGGTAAATCCATGAAGTCGACTCTGCACGGCTGGAACCACAGCCTCCAGCGTTCTGAGAAAGTACGGCACAGTGAGGCACAGCATGAAATTTAATGGAAAAGCATAAATCAGAGCAGTGTGCCGGACACAGAGGTCTTTTCTGAGCAGAGTTTGGGGAACGTTTGCTCAGATAAAGCCTGAAAATCTCCGTCCATCGTCAGATCTGCGGGATTAACGTGATCCCCTGGGATTTGGCCTGCGGTTTTTCCCTGCAGACACTGACCCGCCTCTCCAGCGTTTGGGCTCCCCGGTGGGACCCCCACAGCGCCGCCGGGCACTCACATCCTCAGCTGTGGGCAGACAGCCAGCAGCTGAGGCCGGAGGGGGGGGGGGAGAGAAATCCGAGAGATGGATTTATTAAGGGGAAAAAAAGTGAGGGAAAAGGTGGAGGAGAGGTCAGCAAAGGTTACCTATCACATAGTTTATCATATACAAAATTCCCCAGCGTGCCTGTCATCCCGGAGACTGAAGGGCTGAAAAGTAAACGTCTGTGCGCTGATGGAGATGAAGCGATGGGGACGCCGCCGACACTGCGGCCTTTGTGTGAGGAGAGTTTGTTGCTCTAAAGAATGGCCTCTCCATGTAAATTAAATCTATTTTCTCCAGATTGTTTTTAGAATTGTGATGTTTTGCTCCCTAAAAATAAATCTGACAAACCTGCGTGACATATTTATTTGATCTGCTTCAGCTCTGCTTGTTTGACTTCAGGTCTGCGATTGTGTTTTATTGTTCTGGGCCGCCATCGAGGGGAGAAAGAAAAGACTTTGTCATCATGAAAGTGGGAGTTCTGGCTTCCTCTCGGTTCCTGGACATCAGCACGTCTTCGGGGGGGGCGGGGGGCGAGCGGACCGGCACCGGCGAGGGCAGATCGGGGAAAGTCGGGCTTGTTTAGCAACGTGTCAGATCTCCTCAGCGTCGTTTCCTCATTAGAGGGCTTTGCCAGGCCCACATAAACACTGAGCCTGTGGAAAGTTCCCCTCCTCTCTGGAGGGTCCGTCTCTCCTCTCCTTCATGTTATTTCTGTGACGCCGGCCCGTGACTTTTCCTGCCTTATTTTTGGAAATTTCTCCCCCCCTCCCGCCTCCCGGTTGTAAGTTTGTGTACCGTCGCCGAGACACGTTTCCAGTTTGTTGGGCAAACAGAACCTTCTGCTGCCACTTCATCCATTCGCTCCGCCTTTTTTCCATTCCGGACTCGCCGCGTGGTTGTCGCCTCCTCCTCTCAAGCTGCAACTGATTTTCAGGAAGTGTTAGATATTAGGTGTTGGGAAAATTACGGTCTGGATGAAAACTGGATTGTGATTGGCTGCTGGGTGTGGATTAAAAAGTGAGTCCAAATGTTCTGTATTATAATGAACTTCTCCTTCATTTGGACATAAATAACTTGTAAGAGGTAACTTTTGTTTTTGAAATGGAGTTTTAGTTCACTTATCAGCATTTTTTTTTGTTTTTCTACATATCAAATGGTCGCCTTTTTGTGGAAAGGTGATCTAAACTGAAAAAATAACTGATTGTAATATTTTTTCCTGACTGGCTAAACACACCTGATGCAGGTAACGCAACACATTTTCCTTCCCGAGTTGTCACATACTGCCGCTTGGTTGAGGACCCCTTCAAGTCACTTTTTGATGTTTTGGGCGTCCCCAACTCGTCGTTTTTTGATGTCCTGGCTATCAGGAGTCCCTAAAACTCCAGGTCACCACTTGGTTTCAGGCCACAGACACTAATCAGGGGTGCCCACCCATCAGGACATGGTACCTGGTTAAAATTGGGGTATTGGCACCAGGTTGGGGTCCAGTTCAGTCTACATTCTAGAACCGGTCGGCGTCCCAAGGGTTGGGGACTCCTGATTAGCGTCTGTGGTTCAGTACCAAGAGGCCCTCAAACTGGTACCAGTTCACAACCCAGAGGTTGGGGATTTATTAGGAACAGCCAGCATGTCATGAAACCACAGCTCAGTGGCCTTGTGGTAGAGTGTCTGCCCTGAATTGGAAGGTCATGGGTTCAAGTCCAGGCCGAGTCATACCAAAGACTGTAAAAATGGGACCCAGTGCCTCCCTGCTTGGCACTCAGCATTAAGGGGTTGGATTGGGGGTTAAACCACCAAATGGTTCCCGAGCGCGGCCTGTGTCTGCAGCTCACCGCTCCCCCAGGGGATGGGTCAAATGCGGAGAACAAATTTCGCACACCTAGGTGTGTGACAACTAATGGGACTTTAAACGGGGTCCTGGACCAGTCCTTGAGACACAGATGGTATGGTACCCTTACCAGACACCCAACCAGTACCAGATGCCCGGTTCTGGCACTGTCTGGTACTGCCCATTTCCGGTCCTGCATGCATCCTAGTACCGGTTTACAGCCAAGGTTCTGGACCCCTGATTTAATGGTAACAGCCAGCACATCAAAAAACCACTGGACGTAGACCTGCTCTCAGGTTGGTATGTACCCTAACCCGGTTCACAAACCATGACCAGATCCTTGGTTCTGGTACTGTCTGGTACCACCCGGTTCCAGTCCTACGTGTGTCCAGTACCAGAATAGGGTACCGGTGTGTCTTAGTACCAGTTCACGGTCAAGAGGTTGTAGACCCCTGATTTAATGGTAACAGCTAGCACATCAAAAAACGACTGGACGTAGACCAGTTCTCGGGATAGTATGTACACTAACCCGATTCACAAACCAGTACCAGATCCTCAGTTCCAGTGCTGTCTGGTCCTACCCGGTTCTGGTCCTGCATGTGTCCCAGTACCGGTTTACAGCCAAGAGGTTGTGGACCCCTAATTTAATGGTAACATCCAGCACATCAAAAAAACCACTGGACGTAGACCTGTTCTCAGGTTGGTATGTACCCTAACCCGGTTCACAAACCATGACCAGATCCTTGGTTCTGGTACTGTCTGGTACCACCCGGTTCCAGTCCTACGTGTGTCCAGTACCAGAATAGGGTACCGGTGTGTCTCAGTACCAGTTCACGGTCAAGAGGTTGTACACCCTGATTTAATGGTAACAGCTAGCACATCAAAAAACGACTGGACGTAGACCAGTTCTCGGGATAGTATGTACACTAACCCGATTCACAAACCAGTACCAGATCCTCAGTTCCAGTGCTGTCTGGTCCTGCCCGGTTCTGGTCCTGCATGTGTCCCAGTACCGGTTTACAGCCAAGAGGTTCTGGACCCCTGATTTAATGGTAACAGCTAGCACATCAAAAAAACCACTGGACGTAGACCTGTTCTCAGGATAGTATGTACCCTAACCCGGTTCACAAACCAGTACCAGGATCCTCGGTTCTGGTACTGTCTGGTACCGCCCGATTCCAGTCCTACGTGTGTCAGTTTACGGCCAAGAGGTTGGGGCTTCCCTAATGTAACTGGAACAGCGAGCATATCAAAAAACGTGTGCTAACATCTGATGACTCGGACATGAGAAAGTGTTTGGTAATCAGCAGCAGATAAGGTAGAGTTTCTGGAGAACCAGCAGGAGGCCTGGACCATGATATAAGCAGGATAATGTGTGAATTAGCAGAAATGGACCCACTTTGCATCAGACGGTTCAGGCTTCCACGATGTACATTAACTTCTGATAATACACATTATCCATAACATATTTTCATATTTAGTGTTGTTCAAGGTGGTTCAAGTTTTTAGGTAGGAGACCTGAAACAGAATCAAGAAAACTTCCTCACACCTTCCAAAAAGGTTTCTTTAAATTGTTCCTAGGCGAGAGCGTGTAAAGGGGTGTGATTGTGTCCGGGTCAGACTCTGTGACCCCAAAAGGGACAGAAGGAGTTTAGAAGATGAATGGATGGATAGAAAATTGTTTTTGATTCTTTCTTTTACTCGTATTATCATAGATTTTGGTTGATGGACATCATATCGTCTGTTTTTATTATGAGACAACCTAACTTGAAACTGACTTTCTGACTTCCTCTCCCTGTGAAACCGAAGTTGTGGAGATCCAGTTTAGTGATTCTTGAATGTACCTACAGATTGACCGTCACTCCTTGCTGCAAGTAAAATGCTAAAAGAAAAGTTTTAGGGAATCTTAATTGAGTTGAGTAAACCGTCACCTCAAAATTTGAATTTAATGAGAAATAAAAACATTAAATGTAACAAATCCCATCCTTTTTGTTAATTGGACCAAATGTTTCACTTTTTACAGCGTTTGTCTGGAAAACTGGGTCCAAACTGACGGCGTTTCTTTCCTGACATCAGCTGAGATGAACTTTCTGAGCTTCAATGTCATCAATTAGGAAAAAGGGCCTCACACAGAGCAGACCGCAGCTTCACCAGGACTGGAATTCCTTTCAAATCAAGGCAACATCGCCATCTACAGGAGAGCAGGAGGCAAAGTCAAGCAGCCAAATCGATTAAAGAACCACAAATAGCAGGTAAGCTTTCGCTTCCTGATACCTGTAACCTCAAGTCCGTGTACATATCTGGCTGCTTCCTGGGCCGCAGGTGGACCTCTGGCTGCCACGGCGAGCGCCGGTTAATGTGTTTGTTTAGCCGGCCGTGTTGACTCCCACCCGCAGGTGCCAAAGGTGCAGCGGCCGCGGCGCCAGCTGCTTGCGGCCCGCGTCGCTCGCCCTCTCGCAGGAAGGGAGGAAGCGGTCGAGTTACGCAGCAGCAAATTTGAGGTTTATGAAGGGAGAAGGTTGTAAAACCCGACGGAGGAGACGCAGCGGAGGGCCCTCGAGGCGAGCATCCTCGCCGACTGTCAGCTTGGATTCACGGCACCGATAGTTTACCTGCGGGGAGTCGCCCACGGGTCGCGAAACGTTCCCCGTGACATCCATCAAAAAACCTTCACTCCCCCTGATCCTACAGAGCCGCATTTTTCTCAACATGTATAATCAGTTAGGCATGTTTAGCATTTGGATCTCATGAAGACCCGCCTCGGCGCGGGCCAAGAAGTAATAGTACGAGGGGGGAAAGGTACAGAGAGCTGGCAGCGGAGCCCGGGTTGTTCTTACCGGCACAACGGAGCTCAGTTCACACTCAGCTGTGGCATATTTGGGAAAACTTTGAGCAAAGCAGCGTGAAGAAAAACTCCAATCTTTTTAAATCCGTTCCCCTCTGCTGTAAATTACAACCTTGCATTTTTAATTTCCTCCCTTTTCGTACAATGTTATTCATTGGCATCCAAGATAAACAGGAGCCCCCGCAGCCCGCATAGCTCCGCGGGACAAGCTGTGCTCTCATGCAACCTGTCAGAAAACTCAAAAAAATAAAAATCATCCCTTCATGTGGAGCCGTAAAGTGGGCGGGGCATAAGATCGACTAAACTCCGATAACAGTTTTCCAAACTCTCCATTCTGGTGGTTCTGCATTTCACGGCAATAACGGTGCAATTACACGCTAAGAGGGGAAACGATAATAACCCGACGTTTCAGGAAACAAAAGAAAAACAGCTCTGAGTGTAAAAGAAAAGCCTCATTTGTTAGCATTAGATATCTAAACAGCATCTGAAAACCATGGCTCATTCTGATTAAGCGGGATCGTGGAGCGGTCCAGCATCTCAAATCGCTTTTCCATCCATCAAAGTGTCTTTCTTTCCTCCAGGATTCCTGTTCCGCCCAGCAGATTCGTATCAAATCTGAAAGGGATTTAGTTCTGTTTTATCTGGATTTTGCTGCAACAGACGGATCAGAACAGTTTCAGGAAAGTGTTTTGTTAATTCTGTTTTTGTCATCACGTGTGGAACACCGTAAGGCTGTTCGACTTGAATCCAGACTCGAGGTTTGGCTACATGTGCCGACTTGTGTCCTGGATTCTGCTCAGAATCTAAAAACAGTTCATTAGATTTAGCCCAAACCAAAGAGATAATCATGTCATTACCCATGAGGCCTTTCTGTCACATTGTTATTGCTCATTTGATTTCAGCAGACCTGCTTTTATGGCTCCTAAAAACTGTAAAACTGACATAATTTTTCAACTTAAATGTTTTTTTTTTTTTTTAAACCATCAGATTTTTTATAAAAGTTGTTTTTACTTATTTTAACAAACCTGTACTAAGTTACATTCAAATGGAAAAAAATGCTTCAATAACAAAAATAGACATACGTCACTCCAGTTGGGCTTCCAGTCAAATCCTGACCTGGATTATAACCCGGACAAGCCCCCGATTATAATCAGAGTTCACTCTTTTCTTTACTAATATATTTATATTATTTATACACTATTTTTTTCATTTTTTAAATGTTTTTCCTTTATTTTAAACACCAGTGTTTCCTCACGGGGATTCTCTGTTCTGGGGCGGGGTGTCCCGTGCTGGGTGGGCGGGGTAAGGCTGGGTCTCGAATAATCCTCCTATATCGTTTCTACACAGTTGAATCAAACCAGATTATTCCCTTTAGACCTGCAGTTTTTACTCTGTTCAGTTTTATTGACAAAGGCCCTATTGGTCATTTTGTGACTTTTGTTTTTTGTGTTTTTAATACTTATTTGATTTGCTTTTATGTTAAGCGCTTTGTGTTTCGGCCAAAGAAAAGGCGTTATACAAATAAATAAAGTTTGAGTTTAATTTAATTGTCGATTCGTCATTAGTTTGTTTTATATGGAGTCAGAGTGTTGTGAAGTTGAAAATTATAACGTCATTGGAATGAAAGGCTTTATTTGTGTCAGCTTCTATGATTGTGTGTGAGCTGCAGTGGTATTGTGTACATTTTTGACAACTTTAAAGGTAAAGATTATTCTAGCCAAAAGGTATGTGTGTAACTGAGTGTGTGTGTAGACAGGCCCCGCCCATTCCAGATTGTTATTTAGACCTGGTTGTTATAGGATGTTACTACTCTGTGTTACCTTCTTTGTTCTCTTAACCCCACTCTTTTACCCCCCCCCTTTGTTTCCGTCCGGTCCAACAAAAAAAGAAAAAGATACAACATAATTAAAATAAATAAAGTTTAGCATGAAATACAACAGGGGTTTATACTCAGTAAACCCCTGTTGGGACATTAAAATCTGTCCAACGCAAGAGGCTCTCAGCCCGTATCTGCTTGCTCAGCTGTTGGACAGGACAAGTTAAAAAAAAAAATTTAAAAAAAAGAAAATTATGACGGCATTATGTTCGCTTTTTGAACTATTTTGGCATTTATTTAGCTTTTATAGGATGTTTTTGAGTTTAGCTGATATTTCAGCTACATGCTAGCTGTTTTGGCTAATCTAAGTTTTTTTTGTGCGTAAAGCTAATTTGGCAATTTAATAATATTTTAGTTGGCTATCAGCTTCA
Organism: Oryzias javanicus; assembly: GCA_003999625.1. Taxonomy (NCBI): domain Eukaryota; kingdom Metazoa; phylum Chordata; class Actinopteri; order Beloniformes; family Adrianichthyidae; genus Oryzias; species Oryzias javanicus. Next base: position 3,304,300 of record CM012460.1, on the reverse strand, counting down.
GCGCTTTTAGCTATCAATTTCAGCAACGATCATACTCAGCGGCCAAATCCAGCTAACAACATTCACACTAGCATCATCACAGGTAATGCTTTATTAGTTTTTTAGTTAGTTTGATGGTTTAATGATGGTTAAGATGTGTATTTTACATACGACCTGATTAGTCGACTGATGGGGAAAAAGTAATCGGTGAATTATTAAAATAATCGTATGTGGCAGCACTAGTCATTACCCATGAGGCCATTCTGCCTGTTTTAATGACCCTTAAAACCCGTAAAACTGAGACCATTTTTCAACTGTCATCCCGTATCACCTGGAGATAGTTCATGTTTTTTTATTTTATTCTATCAGATTACAGCAACACCAGTTTGACTTTCACAACCCGGACAAGCCCCCGATTATAACCAGGATTTCCTCTTGTGCAGGTTTTCTTCTGGCCACTTTAGTCTCTGAGATACAGAACATTCCGGTAAATAAGTTCCTTCGTTCAAAGAGATAATCATATAATTACCCATGAGGCCTTTCTGTCACATTGTTCAATTCATTTCAACAGACCTGCTTTTATAACTCTTAAAAACTGTTTTTTTTTTATCCAATCACCTGGAGATCAATGTTAATTTATTTCATCCTGTAAAAAAAATCCTTAAAGTTGTTTTTACTTATTCTAACAAATCACTTTCAAATGGAGAACAATGCTGCAGCAACACCAGTTTGGCTAACGTAGATTTAACCCGGACAAGCCCCCAATTATAATCAGAATTTACTCTTTTGCATTTTTTCTTCCGGCCGCTGTCGTTTTTAAGCTGAAGCACCTTATAGTAAATACGGTTCCTTATTTAAGCAGATAGTCGTGTCATTACCCATGGGGCCTTTCTTTAACGGACCTAATTATGACTCTTAAAAGATTTTTAATCATATGGAGATGATAAATGTTTTTTTTATTTCATCATTTTAAAATGTTGTAATATTTGTTTTACTTTTTTAAACAAACTTGTTTTTAGAGCACGATACTTCAGCAACACCAATATGGCTAACCTAGATTTAACCCGGACAAGCCCCCAATTTATAAAGCCTCTTTTCTTCTGACCACTGTGGTCTCTAAGATTCTACAAAATAAGTTTCCTAATTCAGAAAGATCATCATGTCATTACCCATGGTGCCTTTATGCCCTGCTGTTATCATGGGTGCTCATTTGGTTTCAACAGACTTGGCGGACCCGCTTTCACGGCTCTCGAGAACCGTGGAACTGAGACGGGCCGTCCTCCGCGCTGGCTCCCAGCCCAGCCAAACATTTTAACTCTTACAGACAAAAACAAAGCCGCCTCGTCTTTCTTTCCCCTCATTTCTCCCAGTACTCAAATATTTTTACACGCCTTCGAGAAGACACATTTCAGCTCTAATTTTATGCTTCTCTTGCAAAATCCTAGTAAAACTCCTCCCCCTTTTCCGTCTTTCTGCTTGAGTGTTGATTATTTTGCTTTTTGTCTTTTTTTTTCTCCCTAATGTGTTATTGGTCCGGTGTCTCCAGGCACACTTCAGAACTGGATCTAAAATAAACAGCCGTGTTTTCGCCCCATCGCTCCGCCTTGGCTGCAGATACCTGGAACAATAAACAGCTGGGGTTCTTGGCTTGTTTATCCTCATCCCTAAGCGTTTGAGGACAGAAGCACAACAGGAACAAGGCCGTGTGTGTGTAAGGGTTCGCGAGGCACCGGGTTGGTGGACACTACTAGACCGTGGTGGAGCGGAGGCCGCTGGCAGGTACCGCGCACTCTCCCTGGCAGCGCCGGCGTTTACCTTGGACCGACATCAACCATCTGCATGCTATAAGGACCAAATTGCCAGCTTGATTTCAGGCATGCAGAATTGAACCGCTCCACGTACATGGAGACGGTTCTGTTTGTGTGACTTTGGATATCTGTCTCCTGGGGGGGGGGGGGGGGGGTGAAAGACGCTAGACGGAGACATAAATACAAAAGTAGAGAAGAAGCAGACAGTTGTGAACATTTATTGGCAGCGCTATAAAAAAGGAAACTGGTGTTTTATGTCCTGCTGGTTCACGTTTAAAATGTCGTTATTGAGTCGAGTGATTGAGAATGATGGACTGTGTTTTACGCTCTGTAAGGCGCATCGTCAATATATGAGGCGCGTCAAAGATAAAATGACTGCATTTACTGTAATATGCTACATGTTATGTTATGTGTGCTTTCTGCGGGGCAAAACTTAACACACAGGTGACCACACAGGGAAAGTCTTAATTAGGGCTGCCACGATTAGTCGACTAATCGACGACTAATCGACTATTAAAATAATCGACAACTAATTTAATAGTCGATTAGTCGTTACTTTATATTGTATGAAGTCAGATTGTAGTAAAGTTGAAAGTTATAATATCATTCTGCTAGCTTTTTGGAATATTTTGGCATTTATTAAGGTTTTTCAGGCTAATTTGGAGTTTAGCTAATATTTCAGCAGCATGCTAGCTATTTTGGCTAACTTTAGCATTTTTACGTTTTTTTAGGCAATTTTGAGTTTAGCTTATATTTCAGCTATATGCTAGCTGTTTTGGCTAATATAGTATTTTTCCATTTTTTTAAGGCTAATTTGGAGTTTAGCTAATATTTCAGCAGCATGCTAGCTATTTTGGTTAACTTAAGCTTTTTTTTAAGTTTTTTTAGGCAATTTTTGAGTTTAGCTTATATTTCAGCTATATGCTAGCTGTTTTGGCTAATATAGGATTTTTCCATTTTTTTAAGGCTAATGTGGAATTTAGCTAATATTTCAGCAGCATGCTAGCTATTTAGGCTAACTTTGGCTCTTTTTATTTTTTGGCTAATTTGGCATTTAACTAATATTTTAGCTGGTTATCAACTTCAGCATCTTTACATCCACTTTGGCCATGAACAGATTAGTCGACTAATCGGACAAAATAATCGGTGATTAGTCGACTATTAAAATAATCGCTTGTGGCAGCCCTAGTCTTAATGCATATTTTTTCTCTACGATTGTGATGCGGGCAATGGGTCGTAGATAACAAAATAGTTGTAGGTTATTTGTGCGTCACAAGCACTGCAGTTGTACGCATCACTATACCCTCACTGTAGTGACTAGATCAGGAGTCTGCAACCTGCAGCTCCAGATCCACGTGTCTCTTTTATCTCTCCATGGTGGCTCCTTGGACATACATGAAATAAGTCATGGAGACTGCTGACTCAGCCATGTTTGACCGTCTGAGTCAGCAGCTCCCCCAAACCAAAACAAATAAACAAAGCCCGCAAAACGAAGACTACCAAAACATTTATTTATTTATTTTAGCCCAAACTAAAAGAACAAAACCCAGTAGTATAAAGAGCAGAAAAAGAACAAAAAAAGTAAGGATTACTTCATTAGCATTTTTTAAATTCAGATTAGTTAAATGTATAAATTGATGTCTGAGATGCACATAGATGATAAACTATGTAGGTTTTTACATCCATGTTGACCAGAAGACGTGTTTTTTGCTCAACACAACATACAGAATGAATAGATTTTATATGCAAAGCAAAAGTTTGATCTTTTATGAGTTAAAAGCATATTTTATCTTATACTGCAGAACATTGGTTACTAGCTGTCCAGAGCTGCGCTGAGATGATCCTGTTTGTCACAGAGCGTCTTTTATTAAAAAAAAAAAAAAAAAAAAAAATCACATTTTGAGAGATGCTAGTTTCTTTTTATATTATTGCTTTTGTTCGTGACAAGAATAAACCTAATTCAGATTTATTATTACAAAAACAAGGTAATGAATGCAAATCCAAGTTTCTTAAAGACTAAAACTCCTTCTAGGTTTGGATCAGTAGAAAGACGAGCTCAAATGGATCTTTACTGTTAAAGGTTGCCGACCCCTGAACTCAGAGTGTGGCATAAGGTCACGGGCCTCAAGGGAATCGCAAGACAAACCCGCGCTCCCCTTAACACCAGCTGGGCTGGTTTACGAAAATCCAAAAACCTGCAGCACCTGTATGGTTTAACCCCTGTAATGTGTGCAGGTGACTGAGGACCGTTTAAGCTGACACTTTGTACAATTTCTGCAAATTGCAACAGATGAAAATTGGTCATACGGTGATATATGTGAAAAAAATGTGAAAAGTTCTGTTTGTTTGTATGAAAACTGAACCATGTTAAACCCAGAAAGAGGAACAAATAATCAGGGCCAAAACGGGATTCAGTTTTTTCCTCCTGTTTCTTTATTTCTTTACCTTAAAGCTATCCCTGAGGGCTTGTTTTGTTCCTTTTAATCCTTAAAGTTTTAACCCTTCCGCTCTCCTTGGGGTCCAGATGGCTCCAACCACATATTGCTATGCGATTTCTTCCATGACAAATGTGGACGAAGGGGGACAGGATTTTATGTCTGCCATGGACATTAGTGAAACTCCGAAATCAGTGAAAAAAAAAAGTTCAGCGCACTGTCCTGTGGTGTCCAGATGACCCCACTTTTAATGTAAACAAGCTACGCGGGGGGGGGCGGGGGGACAGGGGTCTGCCATCGGGGGTCAGTCTGCCAACTGACCCCAACATATCCCCTTCCTCATACAAACATGCAATAGGGAGAAGGGGAGGGTGTCTGTATTGCGGTGCGCTGCGGGGGGTGGACTACCTGCCAGTGGCCCTCCTCCTGTGGCCGCTGCAAGGATTTGCCCCTCCCCTCGATTTTATTTGCACCTTAGACATTTAGGACCCTTGGTGGGGGGGTGCTTGGACATCACTGCCAGCAAACAGTCGATGTCCTTTCAGTGCCCCTTCCGCCAATTTTAACCGCACCATAGACATGTAGGGCCGCTGGTGGGAGGGTGACGGGGCATCTCTGCGAGAAATCAGGAGATGCCCTGTTAAGGCCTTCTCACCAATTTTAACCGCACCCCTTTAGTACACACACCTCTAACACCACAAACATACACTCTAACAAGCAAACACGCACGCATCACACAAGGAAGGTGGGACCTTCGACCTTCTGTCCCCTACCCCATCCCTGGCGGGGGTGCGGGGAACCTCGGCCTGGTGGTCTAGTCTCTTGGGTGCCGGTCTCCTGGGCCCGGCAGTCTCCTCCCCACGCCGGGAGTGGGATCCCCGAGATTTAGCAGGGGATCAATCTACATCGGAGCCGGGGGGTGTCCAGGTCTCGGTGGTGCGGAATCCGGTCCCTGCTTTCGAGAACTAGTCCTCTCCTTAACTCCATCAGTGGGTGTGCCTGGTCGGGCCTTGTTTTGTACATCACTCCTTGGGCCTCTGTTTCTCTTGGGTTCTCTTCTGCTCGGCGGGGTGGGCGGCCTCTGCCCTGCTTCTCCGCTGGACCTTCGCGGTGGGGGCAGGCGGTTGTCTGGAGTGTGGGGTGGGTTGCCCTTGGGGGGCCCTGGCTCGTACCTGGGGTGGGGCGGGGGGGTCCTCTGCGCCACTGGGTGGTGGTGGGCTGCTCCTCGGGGGTTGGGGGGCTCTCCGGGGGTGGGGTCCCGCGTTGGCCCTCCTGGCGGGGTGGGGGGGCTGCTCCTCTGGCTGGGCTGGGGCCTGCACTCTCCGTGTTCCTGTGCCTTCCTGCTCTTGGGTGTGGGGGCCTCTGCGGCGGTCCCGCGTGCCCCGGTCTGGGTGCTCGGCGGGATTGCCCGGCGGGCGGTCTCTCTCCGCGGCTCCACGGCGGGTGTTGGGGGATCTTGGCTGCAGCTGCTGCCCCGGCGGGGGTCTTGGCGTGGGGATGGCCGGCGCTCTCCCCCTGAGTACATTCCATCACCACCCACCTCAGTGAAACATAAACACTCACCTGAGCACTAACCGTTTGTGGTGACAGAATGAAAGTCTTTATCTGAATGGGTTTGTATGATGGAGTGTGTGAGCTGCTGTTATAGCTGAATTGCGTACATGTGTAGTATATGTATAGTATATGTGAGTATGTTTAGTTTAAATGTAGAGACTATTTTGGCCAACAAGTGTGTGTGTAACTATAGAGCGTGTGTGTAGACAGGCCCCGCCCATTCTAGTTTATCACTTAGTCCTGGTTGTTTTATGATGTTGCTTCCCTCTGTTGCCATCTTATCTCCCCCCCCCACCCCTCCCCCACCCTCTTCCCTTTTTCCGTCCGGTCCAACGACAAAGAAAAATAAATAAATAAAATAAAACATAATCAATATAAATAAAGTTTAGCATTAAATACAACAGGAGTTTATACTCAATAAATCCCTGTTGTGACAGTAACATCTGCCCAACACAAGAAGCTCTCAGCCCACATCTGTTGGCTCAGCTGTTGGACAGGACAAGTTAAAAAAAAAAAAAAAAAAAAAAAAAAATAATGTAAACAAGCTAAGGAGAACGGAAGGGTTACAGAAGCACTAAAAGATGCAGACCCCCCCTCCCCCCCACACACACACACACACCCACGCACCCCTACACACCACCACCACCTAGCTTTGACAGGGGCTTCCTCAGGCAAAATTATGGATTATGTCAAACTTTTCAGTTATTTTATTCACAGTTTTAATTATGACCCTTTTTAAAACATTTTTATACAAAATGAGTGTTTTTTTAAACTGTTAAAAAAAAAAAAAACATTGCAATTTTGGCCCTCTCCAGTTGATGGCGCCCTAGGCGGCTGCCTAGGGCACCTATGCCCCGCAAATAAGCCACGCAAAGAACACACAACACTGCACTGACACTCATTGCGTCATTGCACTGGGCAGAAATCCCATCGCCTGAGAAACATTCCAGACCCGCAACAGTCGGATCCTGCTGGTCCACACCAGTTCTTGGTCAGCCCCTGGTGGGACCCCTGCCAAGACAGGAGACTCAAAGCAGGAGCTGCAGCTGAGGAGATCCAGGAATAGTGTCCAGCACCCATCCACGTCCATTTTACCTCGTCCGACGCTACAACCCTAACATGAGTGGGAGACCCTCACTTGCTAGAGGAGATAAAAGATCGGCCGATTAATATACACGTCACACAAAACATGAATAAATAAGCAGTTTACTTTTCATAAGCATATATATATATATAGTTAGCTATATAGTTATACATGGGCGATGAGTCTACTAGACATTTGTGGAACGGTTATGAAGAGTCACAAATATACGTTTGCATCTTGCAAAAATCACATATGATTATGTAAGATTTACTTAATAATTGCGTATGAACTAAATAAAATAAACGATGTAATTCTCAACCGACCAAAAATGTTTAAACAGCTCAAAACCAAATTCATATGAAGACCGTCGACAGACACATCTACGACTGATGAACGCACGAAACACTGATAAATATCGTGTATCATGAAAGATCAACATTAAATATTGACATGACAATTCATGTAGAGAAAATGGTATGGTCGAGTCGGGGTGGGATTATATAATCCTACGACCTACGATTATATAAGTTCGCTTCCTTCCACCCCTTTTCAAGCGATCTATTTGTGATTTATTATGTGAAGTTATTCCATGTATTATAACCTGATTGCTTGAAATAAACCATTTCATTCATTCATTCATTCATTCATTCATTCATTCAAATACGTGGACAATGTGTAAATAGTACTTAGTGGCAGTGTGATACGGTCTTAATACTTTAGCTACGTAATACCTGATACTCCCAGACTGAAACTCCAAAAACAAACATCACAGTGACGACGCTAGCTCCCAAACTTGATGATTAACACGTCCAACAACATTTCACGTTAGCCAAAAACTTTTTTTACAACTAAATAAAAAAAAGTTTAAATTTGAATCCAGCTAATTTATTTTTAAGGTGGCTAAAGAACACTTTTTACGTTTTGGCTCAGAAGTAACTTTCTTTTTGCACAAATAGGACTGTACGTTGCCGCAATAACACATATTTAAATAAGAACCTGGTCGATTATGAACATCCGAGCCAAATGGAAAACATGCAGCATGTTTAGGTTTGAAGAGCTGAGCTGTCTCACAATAGCAAACATAGACGTAATCAGAAGATAAATGTTCTTGTTCTCGGGCCTGTGATTGAAAGAATGTGACAGTTTGAGGTTTCTGTCTCATAAATGCAAACATGATCATCAAGCTCCAGACTGGTTTCTGTGAATTAAATTACAATACATGACGATTCCCAAAGAAGAGCTTGAATATGATTGTCCGTGAGTTGGGAATGTCTGGGACCGCTCTTTTTGTTTTATGGAGTTCCACAGGGATTGGTTTCAGGCCCATTTTTGATTTTGTCTGAATAATGTCACTTGTCTTCCAGAATCAACCATTTTACAGACAATCTGGTCCACTAATTTGCTAAACTCGTGTTCAGAACAATTAAGTTCAGAGTTGTCTCCATTTCAAAGCAGGAAAAACTAAACGTCCTCTTTGTTTTTTGGTCTGTTTGGACCAGTCGAGCCTCAGGAACTGGGATGGTTTGATAAATTCACGTGAAAAATCCTGTAGCAACAGGAACAGGAGAGATACGCTACAACAGTTGACCTGGTTCCAGGCAAGATGGCGTCCAAACACAACATTGATATCATCATTAGCCGGAAGCGGAAAGGTCGCAATGGAGGCACGATTTTGCATAACTCTAACCATAATAGATCTCTGAGAACCAGAAAACCCGGCAAGGAAGACCTGATCTCAGGTCGAACGTTGCCGCCATAGCACGTGAATTTGAATTGGTTTTGATTTAAATCTTTTGTTTTTTGGCCCTCTTGAATTGATTTCTTTTATTCTATAATCTTACACCTTTGACAATCATAATTTCAATGTACTTTTCGTCTGGCCGCTGTCGTTTCAAAGCTGCAGAACATTCTGATAAATACATTTCTACATTTTTAGGATAACAGAGAATCAAGAAGGTGTTTTTGTGATGTTTTCGGGGTCTTCATCTAAAACTAAAACAATAAATGGATGACTTTTTTTCTGTCTCGACTCCCTACACGTGTTTGATTCAGTGAAAACATCTTTCTTACCCATAAGCCATCTGGTACAAGCAGCTCAGACGGTCCCAGTTTGAACGTCGCCGGGACAACTTCTAGCCAAATCTGGAGTTCTGATTCATTTTCCAGAAGGATGTGGGGCTTGAGAGTGTGGCAGCTGCTGAGAATAAAGTGGCAGTTTTTTAATGGGGTTTCAGACCTTTGCGAGTCATTGCATCCTGCTAAGCCTCCAGTGATGGCAAAGGCCCAAAAGCTGGGTTTGATCCGACAGGAAGACATGGAGGGAGCTTGTTGTCGTCATTTTCTAGAGATGCGTTCTAGAGATTTATACTAGAGATATAGTTTAAAAAAAAAAAAGCAAAAATCCAGCTTTTGAGGAGACTTTTTACCCTCTAGTAAGAGCTGAATCTTGAAGTGTTTGCTGCCAGACTTCTTCCCTTTCGAGTGTCAGTACTCTCTATACACCGACGCAGTGAAGTTAGAGACTAACAGGAAATGCAATTACTGTCTGTCTGGGCACGGCATTCCTCAACAGTATGCCCAATTTCACAGCAATTTCAGTGAGTCAACAGGTCGTAAGTAATCATAATGAGCACCTTAATGTTTTCACACGAACCGGAGCACCCCTCTGTGGTTTCATCCCTTGGCCATATGATCCCTTCTAATCATCTACAAGCTATTTAAACTGTACACAGGAGCTGAAGGCTCATACAAATCCCAAGAGGAGGGCCCACCGCCTCTGTGTTTATGGTACACTGTCATTTAAACTTTGTGTCAACAGGGATCGGGTTCCTGGCTTCTTTCTCTTTTTTTTGAATGTTTGCAGTCAAAATGGACACATCACTGACGGCGAGCCAGGGCCTCAGGCAGCGAACACATGTTGGATTCAGCTCCAGAAGTTCTCCATTTCTGACAGCTTAAAAAGTTGGATTCAGTTGCAAAAACGACAGAAATTAGCGGCGTTGTGTGGCCCGTAGGCGCTACCTGCCCTCGTCCTCGCCACCCCCACATTTTTTTTTAACTCCCTTCACTAACTGCTTCAGGCCCCTCAAAAACGCCTTTTGATAGTTTTATCTCCATAGCAACCGTTTTATTTTTTGGTCGCCTGAGGCTGACGAACAGATCAATGTCATTTTTAGAAAAAATGGCAAAAGTAATTTTTTTTTATTTCCTTAGCAACCGTGTTTTTTATTAACCAAGCCCACATTCCATATCATAAGTTATATATTTTTGTTCATTTTGAACTGGATATTTATGCATTAAATTTCCACAATATTTTGGTAAGGTTACCAACACAGGAACGCCACATGTGCTAGCTAGCCATGCTAACACCATTCAACATCTACAAACTTTGAATCCAACATTTTTTTTCCAAACAGCTTACTGTAATGCTTGAGGAGTTTAGATGATAGATATAAAACCCTCAGGAGGTACCAATCGATTCAGTGAAGTATCGCGATATTTTATTTAGTGATGCTTGTATTGTTTTTAAAATGCAGCTTAGAAAATATTGAATAAATTATTGATACATGTTGTTCAGCTTGTGTTCAGCTTTGAGAAGTGTATTAGTATTCAGACAAAGATTTTTTTCTCAGTCTAATTCTTCTAAAAAAATTGTTAAATATAATCGCTTGGGATATTGTTAAATGTGTATAGTATTGTATAGTATTGTTAAATGTGTATTGTGTTATTTTTTGCATTGTGATATGTGTATTGTGATATGTATCGTATCGCGATATTTTGATATGTATTGTATCGCGATAATGTGATATGTATTGTATCGTGATATGTGTATTGTGGTATGTATTGTTTTGTGATATGTATTGTACTGTAATATGTGTATTGTGATGTATATTGTATCGTGATGTTTGTATTGTGATATGTACTGTACTGTGATCTGTGTATTGTGATATTTATTGTATCATGATGTGCATTGTGATATGCATTGTATCGCACACCCCTAGTTTAAACTAATAATTCTATTTAACTCAAGATGGCTACCTCTGCAAGAGGTCAAAGGTCATCAAAACTTTGGTGGTGGTTGTTGACTGCTGGTGGCTGATTCTCTGTGAAATTTTGTGCAGATCGCAGGAACAAAGGATTTTGTTTTTGGAAAAAATGTGAAAATTTTGCAATATGGCCGCCACGTTGTTGGTCCAGTTGCTATCCCATAATTCAACACTTCTACATGATTTTGTTTATGGATTTTGACTTTTTTTTTTTTTATCCTTATAAGAGATTTTAGACGGTTTGTTTTGATGTGTGAAATAACTTTTGTACAGACACTACATCTCCCATCATGCTTTTAGTGCTGCATTATAAACATAATCTGTGACAGCTTTATACTTTTTTGTAAGAGATTTCATTCAAAAAAAAGAATTTTATGGGTTCGAGGTCCATTTTGGTGAGTTTTTGAGTGTGGTTTGAAGGTAAAACTTTCACTGAAAGGCGCAGTAAGAATAAAGAATTGTGAAAACAATCTGGTCCAGGACTGCTGCGGGACATAAAAATCAACTTTCAAATGAGCGGCTGCAATAAATGACTCCCGCTGCTCTGCAAACACTCCTCCAGAGCAGGTGAAATGAAATCTAAGATAATAAACAGGAGAAATGCAGCTGCACACATGTTCACAGGCACATACATGTGACATGACACAAGCTGCGGCTGTGAGGCTGTCGGCACACATCGCCGTCAGGGCCCGAATGATTAAACAAATACCCCCTTTGTGCACGGCTGCCCTGATTGAGCTGAGTGAACCCCTGTGTCGGAGACGTACAGGAAAGTGCCTCTGCTGGTGCCAGGGTTCACTCATCTTAGTCAGGCAGGCTTCCCTTCAAACTTGTTTTAAGTCTCTGGCGGGACGGCGACATTTATCAAACCCCTGTTTTTAAAAACTGGGAATGAGCCGAATTATTTTTGTGAAAAATAAATATTGAAACTTTATCTGCTGGGGCAGTCGCAGAATTGCTGACATTGATGAATTTCAGCAGGAGGCCATTTATAATCTGATGATAACAGTAGATTTTTAAACTGCAGGTTTTAGGAGAAAGATGCAGTTTTCTAATTATATTAAAATGAAAAGTCCTTCAATGACTTAATATCATTCTACGGCTAAGAATATCAGTTTTTTTTTATCCATAGATATCAATTTTTGTGTTATTATATATACATGTGACCAAAGACATGACTTATATTAAGCAAGTTTGCCCTCTAGTGGTCAGAATGCGGCATTTCAACAACTTTTTGGTGATTTAATTGTTAATTTTTATATTTTACCAACATTGACATGAGCTGAATCTTTAATTTATCATTTATAAAATTATATTTTTTAAGTAAAATTAAATTAATTTAAGTTTTAGGTTAATAAATCTGGTTTACATGCGTTTTTCTTTAAATTCCAGCATCTGGATATATTTGATTTATAAATTTGTGTTATTAAACTGTGATTTAATTGTTAATTTTTATATTTTACCAACATTGACATGAGCTGAATCTTTAATTTATCATTTATAAAATTATATTTTTTAAGTATAATTAAATTAATTAAAGTTTTAGGTTAATAAATCTAGTTTCCAGGCGTTTTTCTTTAAATTCCAGCATCTGGATATATTTGATTTAAAAATTTGTGTTATTAAACTGTGATTTAATTGTTAATTTTTATATTTACCAACATTGACATGAGCTGAATCTTTAATTTATCATTTATAAAATTATATTTTTTAAGTATAATTAAATTAATTAAAGTTTTAGGTTAATAAATCTAGTTTCCAGGCGTTTTTCTTTAAATTCCAGCATCTGGATATATTTGATTTAAAAATTTGTGTTATTAAACTGTGATTTAATTGTTTTTTTTTATTATTGAAAGAAGTTTAAATATGAAAACAATGCATTCTTTAAATCATTATGCACCCAATTTATAAGAAATGGATGAAACAGAGTATTTTCTCTTTATAACTCTCATTATTTATAAGTAAATGACATGAAATTAAATATATGTTTACCATATTTTGTCATCATTTTCAAAAGAAAAAGAAGACTCAACTTTAATAACACATATTTTTGAGGTCTTAAACGTCTTTAATTCAATTTTCTCAGAGTTTTCATCAAAGCATTCTTTGATTAATGAACATTTTCCCACTAAACACAGCTGTGATTGTCATAAAAGATTATTCTTTTCTTCATAAATAGAGTTTTCTTGCAGTGGGGACATCTGTCTGCGCCGCATGGCTGCGCAGATCTTCTCTGACTCCTCCCGACTCTTTTGCAGCCTCAATGTGAGATGACAGATCAATAAATAATAGATGCTTTTGCTGATTCAATATTCATCCAATTACTCTTTCGTACACAGAGACACAGAGAATATCGAGTCTGGCCCCCCTCGACTTGAATTATTAAGGTCTGTCTTATTTAAATCCTGTTTTAGTGCGTAAATTTATTACTTGGACAACTTGTTTGTCCGAAATTCTGACAGATTTGTTTATTTTCATTTAATTTTTGGATCATTTACCCACTTGAAACACTAGAGGGCCTGATATCCTCACAGGATAATCATGAAAACATTTCAATGCTGGAGCAAATATTATAAAATCATTGATTTATTAAAATGATCAGAATATATTTGATTCTGTTTTAGCTTAAAGTTTATTAATTTCTATTTTTAGAGATGCTTACATGTCAGACGTATGTCAGTCGTGATTGTCTCGGAGGATTTAGTGAGAGTCCATCATCGGAATGATGGGTAATATAAATGAGTGTTTCTCCTTATCCAGACTATAATAGAGCAGAGATGCTTTTATGACAATTATAGAAAACCTTTCAGAAAAATCCAAGGAAATCGGTTCAGTTTTAACCTCTAAAAATGCTCTTCTTGTACGATTACTGACATTTCATTTGGTTTATTTGCCCCAATTTACTCAAAATGCAAAAAAAAAAGTGTAAGTTTTTGTTCCATTTTTAAAGATTTGTTGATTAATGCTAAGAATAAGACTGGAAAAACAAGGTTAAGGACTATAACACAAAAAAATGACCTTTTATGTGCTTTTTCAATTTCATTTCTTAGATTTTACTTTTTTTTATAAGTGATTCACTTAACTTTTCATGTGAAATCTTCAACATTTCTCCCAATTCTGTCTTTATATTTTCAGCTCAATGGTATCGAAGGTTTATTAGTTTCATGAGATTTATGAAAAATAAATAGAAGCTGATCATCTTTCCAAAGGACAATTGGATCGAGGCTTAAAAGGACAGCTGGATTTAGACCTAAAGGACAGCAGGATTTGGGCTTAAAAAAACAGTTGGATTTAAGTATTGGAGGACTGGAGATATGACATTTGAAAAGGCTAAAAAAAAAAAAAAAAATGTGAAAGGGATGACGCTGAAAAGGAAGCAACGGGCAGCAAATACATTTTGTTGCTTTAATATTAACATGCAAATGCTGTTCAGGAGATGCCCTGATTGGAAATAAAGTTTATAATATCCCAAGTATGGAAAAAATCATGAATACATGAGTTTAAATTATTAATTTACAGTAAATCCTGTGTATTTAATAAAGAATATTGGATTGTATTGACGCCTCTGCATATCTGTATTTGTAAGTGTTGCTGCAAAACAAATAAAACAAAGCAAAGGGCATTTATACTGAAAAACATCAGCCCCTCCCCCAATGTCCCCTTTTTACCTGCCCCCGCTGATTGAACAGCTCCTACACGCCCGTCGTTCTCCCCCTCTGCCTGTACAAATTCAGAAACCTTTTTTCAAAATGGCGGCTTATCCGTTGGTTTTATCTCCATAGCAACCATTTTACTTTTTGGTCGCCCGGGAGTGACGAACAAGTCGGCTTCATTTTTAGAAGAATCGGTTAAAGTACATTTTTACATTTCCTTAGCAACGCAGGTTTTTTGGTTAAACGCGCCCACATTCCTAATATGTTCATATCGTGTGATATATCGTTTCGTTCAGCTTGAGCCGACGAATGTGTTGAATTTATGCAATATTCCGTCAAAGGAAATTAGCGATCGACAGAGCTCTCAATGCTAATGTTTGAATCTACAAACTTTAAAACGAACACTTTTCTTAATTAACCTTCCAATGGTTATTGAGGAGTTAGAATGACTTAAATCCCTTGGAGGAGGTTTATTTAAGTAAGTTTAGAATTCAAGATGGCTGCCTCTTCCGAAGGTCAAAGGTCGACTTAACCTGTGACTTTCCTGAAGATCGCTTGAACTAAAGTTTTTGATTTTGAAAATGTGAAAATCAGCAGATGGAAAAATCATTAAGCCTTAAATGCATTGTCTTTGTGTACAAGGTGTAATATTAATCACGTTTTTGGAAAATAAGACAAATGCTCTTAATTTGAAAACACCTTTCCTTTAAATTTTACAGTTTCAGCAACATTTATTATATTTTAAAAACTATTTTAAAAGTTAATTATCTTAGCCAATCATTTCCAGGATGAAAATCTGGTTTTGTTTTTGCAACAGCCTCAACACCACACAGTGACGTTATGTCACTTCCTGCATCTGTGGTTAACTAATCATCAGAATTGATCTGCCATGTAGTTCTGACCGCTGGTGACAAACCTTTTGTATTGATTATATTTGGAAGAAGCTTTTATCAATATTGGGGGTTGGTTTACTTTTAAATCAACTAAGAAATGTTTTTACTATTCTATATTAAATTAGAAGTTGTAATTGATGCAGTGATTCTAACAGATTATCTTTAAATCATTTAATTTAAATACATTATATTATATAATTTGCAAATAGTTTTTTTTCTCTCCAAGAATAATTTATTTATTTTTAATCCATCAATATCTTTTATTAAATATTTTGCTTTTCTTTGTATTTGTTCATTTTTTGTCATCTTTCCCCAAACTTGGTCCAGTCTCTGTCCACACACTCTATCTGATTTTTTGCTAATCAATATTACCCACAATGCTTTGCCAGGGTCAACATTTTGCAGCTTTCAGGTTTAAAACATGCAGGCGTAGACCTTCAAACTGTTATTTTTTCTCTTTTTTCATTCATAATTGGATTTTCTTTTCCGCTCTTCTTCTTCCTGTTTTCTTCCATTCTGCTTTATTTCCTTTTTTTTGTTTTAATAACCTGTTTTTTTTTTTTTTTCTGTGGCATTCGGGTTTTAATTTCCATGTTTACTTGACTGTTTGAATCTTGTTTAGGCAGTTTGTTTACTTGTTATTTTTTTAATGGTTTAATGAAAAAGTTCCTCCGTGAAAGCATCAAGGTTAGCGTCTTGTGAAAATACTTTTTCAGGAATTTATGATAAAGTAACCTTGTCCTGTTTATGAGCATTTTTGTAAAACCCGATTTTTAAAATGAGATACATAAAAACATGTTTTTTTTAAACTGTCTTTAACGGTTTATTCCAGTGTAAAATACTCTCTACTTTATAGTCGTATTTCCATGAGTCTGGATCCTTTATGAAGTCGCTCTGAGAAGCGCTTTTCTTCACCTGGGTGCGCTCTGAAACCCAGACGTTTACATTTAAAAGTAAATAATGACTTTTTTTAAGTTATAAAACTGTTGTTATGTATATTCAAGCACTGGAAGCTCCGCGCCAATGCTGGCGTCTTCGATTCTTCAATTCAATTTTAAGTTTACACATTTGTTTAGAAATACATGAATAATCTACTTTATAATTTGAATATATTTGTATTAATCTGATCCAGTTCACATACTGTAAAATGTATCAGTGAAATACTGAGATTGTTAATATCATCCAGTATCGTTTATCGAGAAGTTCTAACAAAAATGTTCAGATTGTTAACATTGTAAACATTGTTCTGCTTCTCCTGGAGGACGTTTCAGTTTGGCCACTAGGTGGCGATCATGCTGTGGAAGTACACCTTATTCAAGAAGAAGACGACAGGAGAAAAAATGAAATTTTAGACCACAAATAGTTACTTGTGTTAGCATTAGCCATCCTATGGGAAATTCCATTAAGTGTTAGCATCAAGTTAGCGGATATTAGCTTTATGTGCTAAATCGATTTATATAGTTTGTGAATCAATTATTGATTTATTAACCTTAAATCATTTCAAATTAATTAATTGATCATTTCAATCCATCCATATTTTTATCGTGATTCTCCGTTTGGACGGATAAATGAGGGAGACGGGAAGAATTTCCTAAGCGGAATAAGACATTGAGTGTTCTGCAGAGATAAAGTTGTATGTCTAATGCTTTGGTCTCAAATACAACCATCACCGCACAGTCAGGAGGCATTGGCAGAATCTTCAAGATTTTTTTTTTTTTTTTTTAATTACTAGCGTTCAGAACGTTCTGGTTATGCACAGCCTCCATCCGGAGACATTTAGGCATCGTCGATTGCTACCGCTTGATTTTGTGATGACGTTGTAGGTACCACATCTACTCGGGGTGTCAGAACGGCTCGGGGGCCTGCGACAACTGATGACGTCACACTACGGAAACCCCACTGAGACAAACTACTTAGCTGTTGAGATGTGCTCGGGCGCTTCATGCTCGGGTTCGCGTTTTCACGGGTTGCTCGGGTTCAACAAATTGTTTTCATTTTTGCTGATGAAAAGGTGATGGAAATGCATTTTGGCCACACGGAATATGTCCAGCCAAAATGACATTGCTACATGTCCGCACTATACGAGTCCTTTCTGCTCGGGTTCTATTCATTTGTTTTCATTATACGTTTCATTGTGTAACCTAGTTCTTTCCCTCATAATTATGGTATTTCGAATTTGAAAGTATGTCTGGTGTCATTTGTTATACCAAATTTTAATATCATTCAATAAGTAAGAAGAAATTTATAACAGGGAGACCTACTAGCAAGACAAATTTAATTCTCCAATGTGAAAAAACAAATGACTGTATAGAAAAAATCTTGTGAGCAGTCTGGTTTAAATAATTGGACTGAATGTCTGTTTCAGCTATTTTTATCTAAAAAAAATTGATAACTCTAATCATAGGCAGCAACCTCCAGCCTTAAACATTTTAAACTTCACACTGACTTACAGAACCTTGTCACTAATTTAAAAGGTATGATTGCAGTTATATTTCCTTTCTAAACATGTTTAAAATAAATAAAATCGATTTACAAATAAAGAGCACACTTCTCTTGGTTTGTCCATTGTTTAATTATTCAAGTCTTATTAAAACAAACAAAAAACCCTGAAAAATTAACATCAGATCAGTTCTTGAATGAATGAAATGGTTTATTTCAAGCAACCAGGAACAATACATGAAATAACATCACATAATGAATCACAAGTAGATCGCTTGAAAGGGATCAAACTTGTATATCCCACCCCGGCTCAACCATTTTCTCTACATGAATTATCAATATCCGGTTCAGGACTTAATATCAAATATTAATATAGTTTTAGGTTATAAAAAATCGTTAATATCAGTGATGTAATAGAATTTCAAAAAACATCCATAGACAAATCATTTATATTAATCAACAATAATCTAAACATTCTCATTAAGAAAAAATTCAAAAAGTATCAAGTAGTAATCAACTTCATTTGTTACTGCAGGAAAATATATCAGAATACTCTTGTTAAAGAATAAGACAATTTGAGCAGATTGCATTTATCAAAGAACGATTATTATGGAATTAGAGCAGAATCAGTCTTTCATCACAGCTTAGAACAAGTTTAAGGCCACGTAAACAATCTTGTAAACCACCTTCGTTGTTATGACTGAGAGACTGGAGGTCTCATTTCAAGGGAATTGTGCTCGAGTTCTTCAGGTCAGAATCGGGTCAGAGTTCACATCCATGGGTTTTTTTTTTTTTTTTCGAGTTCACATTTTTCTTGAATTAAAAGATTCAAACATGTGTAATCCCACAGTTCTCGAAGTCTTTCATGGATTTTATTTCCAGAGGCTTCGTCAGGTCCGGTGGACCGAGTGGTTTTACAAAAATTTTGGAGTTCAGAATCCAAGTTGATTTGATCTGGCTTTTTTTGCGAAGTATTCTTTTGCCAGATCGGCATGGTATTTTTAAACATGTTCGTTAAGGAAGATTGACGTGCCTTTTAATTATTTGCGTTGTTTCATCAGAGCCATCTTGTGACTCTCCTCGTTGTGGTAGTTGTTTTGCAGCAGCCCGGTGATTGAAGTCGCTTGTGGGCAACTTTAAAAGACTTGAAAATCAGAAGAGTTGAGGAGATTTGGAGATACACGTCTGCTCGCCGTGACCCAGTTGTTTAATCCAAGTTTCTTCTCGTCTCCACAGGCAGGCCAAAGATGATATGCTGGAAGGGTAGCTAAAATAAACAAAGTGTGTAAAAAAAAATAATTAATTTCTTAACAAACAATAAAATATTAAAACAAATGATACAGTATGTTTTAACTCAAGGCTAACTTAATCAATAGCATGACTCAATAACTTCTAATTCTCTTGGATATTTAATAACCTAATTTAACAGTTTTTTTCTGACTAGCGTTCACCTATTGCACTTGGCTGCAAAAATGACTGCAGTATCCTGGATACGGATCTTCAGAATAAATCCCTTGCAGCACTCCCCTTTTCCCTGTTCCAACATATCCTGTGAAAAAAATGAAAGAAAATCATACTGATTAATGACCACTACACTCTGTGTGTGGATTATGAATAAATCAAAACTGCATGTGAAGACAGAATCAAATCATCCAGTTTTGTTTACCAGGTGTGTTGTCTTTGTACAACTTTCCACATCCACAGCAGGTCCCAATGCTGTACATAACATAGAAATCCTGTTTATAGGATGCAGAAAACCTGCTCCATGTAGCCACACCTGTGCAAAACAAGGAACCAAAAGATAATTTCCTATAGAGCTGTTGAAAACAGACAAAGCAGTATTGTACACAACTGTACCCTTACTTAAAGTACTTACTGTCAAGCCATTGAAAATGTGCCTGCCTCCTGAAGCTGGTTGTGGACACAATGTCTCTGAAGGCAGTGCACACAAGAGCCAGTGTTAAATAGGCCCCATCTCCTTCCAAGAGGACCACCTCCTTCAGCACTTCTAAGAGGACAGATACTGGCAACTGTAGAAAGAGAGGGGAAAAACAAAAAAAAAGGTTGAAAACCTTATGTGTTAGATTATCTGGTGTATGTGTTGTAGGCTCAGTAGTCTTCACTGGTTGGAGTTTAAGGAATTGACATCAGAGCATGAGGCGGCTGCATGTGGGTGTCTGTAAATCTTAAGGTGCACACACCAGCTTTGTCTGCGAGCTTTCCAGAACGGATTTTATCATTGCTTTCTCGTGGAAATCCTGATGCTGCCCAGCCTCACCAAAACTTTAGGTGTATTT
Organism: Oryzias javanicus; assembly: GCA_003999625.1. NCBI lineage: Eukaryota > Metazoa > Chordata > Actinopteri > Beloniformes > Adrianichthyidae > Oryzias > Oryzias javanicus. Next base: position 3,284,112 of record CM012460.1, on the reverse strand, counting down.
GAGATTATGCAGGCGGATGCGGCGCTGCGCACATTGCCTGGATTGTGGTGCATGTTGGGTAGTTTTGACTCAGATGTCACTTGTCAATCATCATGAAAACATTGCAGGAAAGAGGCAGGTGCAGCTGGAAATCTAGCACTGTGCTGTCAGCAAGCTGCCTTTAGACTACAAAACAATGCATTGTGGGAAACTGTATCTAGTCAGTTTTTGTACTTCGATGCAATTCTGATGAAAAATGACTGGGACTAAATGAAGGACATCTACATATTTTGTAACTACTTCTGGGAAGTAGTAAATTACTGATGAGAAAATGAACAAGATTTCAATAAATCTGTGGTTTTATGTGTTATTGCTGTGTTTAAAAGTCAACTTTGATTTCAATTTTATTTATTTCTTTGGGCCAGTGGACATTAAATTAACCCATCGGCTACTTTTCAACTGTTTTCTGCAGACGGATGTTGAAAATTATTATATATAAAAAATAATAGTAAAGTTCATGCTGAGGAGGAGAGGCACGTTCTACATCATTGAGATTACCTGCAATATATGACACCTGCTCTTTGGTAATCTGTATATTGGCTGCAGTGACCCTTGGAGCAAGGCTTTAGCCTCATTGGTCCAGTATGCAAACCTCTGGCCATGGCTGTTGTCACAGAAAAGAGAAAAATAATATATAATAAGAAATTGTGTTGTTTTGGTAGTTACATTTATAGCCGTCTTACCCCTCTGTCTTGAACCGTTCCATCAGGCTGACACACCACCATTTGCGGATCTGTGCCATCTCCTTCTGCATAAAAAATGTAAGCACATGCAATACTCACAAAATGTAAAACACAGTCTAGGTTATACTTAGCCTTTTGAAATTGACAACAATTTATATAGGGAATGTAATTTAAGTTCCTTTCTAATACTCACTCCATGTCTGAAGAAAAAAAATACTGACCTCAGTGAACAGAAATGGAAGGTCTGTGCTCATGCAGAGAGCATACTGTGAAAAGCAAAGATCAGTCCAGTTACGATGGCATAAAACAATACACCCCCACACCTCACTTTAATAGTGACTAGATGACAGTTTACCATCAAGATGAAGATGCCACAGCTGTTTCCACTGGTTTGGTGAGGAAAACCCTATGAAATTGATCAAACATATATATATATATATAATGTTAAAAACACAAATACGCGACACAGAATACATTGCTAATGCACTGGTGCATCTACCTTTATGTCCCTTCCAAACTTTATTGTCCATTGGCCTGGAACAATGTGTTGAGCGAGGTCACTGTCAAAATCATTAGAAATACAAATTATCCACCTCAAACTGGTTACTGGTGTGAACAACAAAACAAACCACCAATTAAAGGAAAACACTTTCATACAAGCAAAACTTTAATAAATAGCCTTTGAACGAGGCTAAACCTTAATAAATAGCCTTTGAACGAGGCTTTTAATGTCACAAAACCTAAAGATGGTATGGAAACTACTGTCGCCAAAGCCGAGAGAGTCCATCCAAAAAAAAGCTCTCTCTTTGCTGGCTTCAAAACCTGTGAACCATTTTCAAAAAATATATACAATTACACTCTACACAGAGAAAATGTCCTAAATACACCGATTTGATTTTCACTGAGACACTTGAGAATATTCAACTAACACAAAGTAAATAGTGGTCTGCTCTTCCAGGCTGTCTGCTCCAGGTAGGGATGATTATCATGTCTTTTGACAGAAAGTCATCCTGGAGATTTAAACAAGAGGATTTGGAAAAAATTATGAATCAAGTTATGTCAAGCATCACAAAGGGTTTCAAAAAAGGACCTTACAGGAAGAGCAGCCATTGGATCCCCTGTCTCAGTCTTCCATGTTGGAACCACATACAAGTCAACAATGTGGACTTCTTTTCCCTATGTTGATGAAAATTACATATGGAAAACAACATTACACAAAAACAATGCTTAATAGTTTATAATACACTATTTGCCAATAAAAATGCAACAGTAAATACTATGTACACAAGGGCAGATTGTGTGTTTTAAGATATAATGACACCTTACATGTCTGTGGGCAGCCTCCTTGATGATTTTAAAGCATGCATTTCCAATCTGCAACACAGTAGAAATTGTAAATACTTTGTGCATTTACCAAAACATAAAATATATTATTAATTATACATACATTGGATTCCATACACTGACTAAGACCCAAGGTCCAGAAGTCCTCCCTTGTAAGACAGACATCTCCATCTTTGGCCAAAATCTCAGCTCCATATCGGTTTTCATCAAGCACATAGTTTAGCTATAAATACAATTAAAAAAATAAATAAAAGACACATGCTCAATAAAATCTAACCAATACAACTAATAATAATTTTGCTGTAGACACATGTGCACCTACCAGCATCATTTGGACTGGGTCGAGCTCCTGTAGATACCCCAAACCAGGCCAGTAGTCGTGGTCATGAACCAATTGCTGTGGCACCAGTTGGGCAGCAATAGGCTCCTGTTCAGCTGGAACTTTAAAAAAAAAAAAAAAAACAGCGTGCACACACACGCACACATTTCTGAGTACTTATCTTTCAAGTTTAAAGACAAAAAACCATATGGACTAAATTTAGGTTGTGCTCATTGTGATAACAGCCATACTGACTGACAAAAATGTATGTAAAAATGTACCTTGGAAGCTGTCCTCTTGAGGATTCAAGATGTCTGGCCCTTTGGGCTCTAAAAAATAAAAAAGAACACGGTATAAAACAAGTACCACAGACCTAGTCCAACCACTGGCTCTTCACATGAGAGAAACATTTCGTATGGCATTTGTCCTTTATATAAATAAGCATAATACCTCTCAGTTTAGGACTGATGAAAGGTTTCAGCTGTGAAACATTTACATTTTGCTTCAGCTGAGTCCCTTTCTTCGACAGCGTTGTCACACCCTTTCCCGAAATGGAGGCTATCATATATGGTCCAGACCAGTTTTCTTCCAGGCGTCCTCCTTTACGGCCTTCCTTTCTCTTGTTAGCTTTAAGGACCTCATCACCAACTTTGAAAACAAATGATTTTACATTCCGCTTTTTTCTGGTCTCATATTCCCTCTTTTGTCTCTCCTGAGCAAGGGTTATGTTCTGGCAAATCTGAGAAAATATACAGACTTATTAAATTGTCTTTTAGAACATGCTTTAGCATTTCTATTTTGCCATTACCTTTGCATGCAAATCAACCACATCTGCAATCTTGGCCTCCAGGTTCGGGTCTCCTCTTGCACAACAACACCTTTGTCATCACCCTCTTCTTTTGTTGCATTTATCACACCTGCTGTCCGAGGGTGTCTTCCAAACAAGGCACAATATGGTGTGAATTTGGTTGATCTCTGTAATAAAATAAAAATAAAACAGCCATCTGATAAAGTTTTTTTGTCTGAGTGAACATGGTTTCACACATTTACAACAATGTTACCTGCTTAGATGTGTTTATGCCTGCCACTATTCCCCTCAAATGAATGTCCCAGTCGTTTTTGTCCTCCCCACAGTATTTTGCAAGCGCCGTTTTTATGTTGCGATTGGTGCGCTCATCCTGTCCATTGGCCTGGGGATGGTAGGCTGATGTTATGCAGTGTTTAACACCCAAAGCCTCAAAAACACCACGGTTGACCTGCAGACAGATTAAGTATAATTCATTACAAATATTCAATGCTGATAATACAATGTTTTTATAGGTAGCTATACCTCATTCACAAATTCCCGCCCTTGATCAGTAATGATCCTCTCCACAAGTCCAAAGTCATGCATGATATTTACTATTTTTCTGGACACCTCTGTAGCAGTTTTAGTATAGAGGGATTTTGCTACAACCCACTTTGTAAACAGGTCTGTGGCAGTTAGAATGAACCTGCAACATAAAAGTTAAATATCGTTTAATATATGTAGCATATATTAACTTCAGATAAACTTCCACACACAAACACATGCTGAAAAACTAGTGTTACCTTTTGCCCTTTGCGGTGGTAGGAAGGGGACCAATCAAATCTATCCCAAGGACACTCCAAGCTTCCTGAACTTGAATGGGATGCAGTACAGGAGCAACAGTTTTCACCGTTTCGTGACGCTGACAGCGGGGACACTCTTCAACCTTTGAAATAGGGCATTAATTAAATTTATATTAATTATCTCAAAAGTATACTCTAGATTTGGATGGAACTAATAACCAAGCTAAGAGAAATGCATCTCAATTTACATATAACTTGCTAATATAATCTGGTTTAATGAGCAGCTATAGTGAGAAAATCAGATTAGGCAAGGCATAGATTATCATAGTGACGAACAAATAGCTCAACAAGTCAAAATATCGTACCCATTTCTTCACATCCTCCCGTACAGTTTTCCAATGGTAGGATGCTAAAACCTTCTCCAATGTACGGCGTCTGCCAGGGTGACCCCCACTGCCAAGGTCGTCGTGGCAGCTTTTTAAAGTTTCGCAAACCTGCGCTTGAAACACGACCAAGCGCAGGTTTCCGTTGTGGTTGTAATACAACCGCTCATCTAATACAACGGGGGAAATAGAGCATGATTTAGTACAATGATGATGGCGAATTATATTAGACATTACGTTTTGAACAAAAACGTGGCATATATTTGTTACAAATGTGAATTAAAAAAAAAAAAAAAAAAAAAAAAAAAGCCTCTTCCATTAAACATGAAGTCAACTTTACTCATCATCACTTACTTTTAATTGTGTAATTCTTTGACGCCTTCCGAATGGTGGCCTTCCTGCTCTCTGGATTTTTAGAGCTGATGGTGAGGCTATGATAAGTCCCTCCAGCTAAATAGTGCTGAATTTCCTCGTAAAAGTCATCCATGGTTTTCCCGTAGAAAGCGTGTGCGAACAAACGTTCAAGTGAACAAACGGGAGTTTAGTTAAATTCAAATCGGTGTATATGGTTTTCCGTAGAAGTCAATAGCTTGCTAAGCGTGTGCGAACAAACGTTCAAGTGAACAAACGGGAGTTTATTTAAATTCAAATCGGTGTAGAGCCAATCAAACATTGAGACGTCATCAGTTGTCGCAGGCCCCCGAGCCGTTCTGACACCCCGAGTAGATGTGGTACCTACAACGTCTTCCCCGCCTGACAACATCAAAATGTGCCAACAAGATGTCAACTTTTTAGAAAAGAAAACTTTAAACCTTTACTTGAAACCTCCCCAACCACCACCAGTGTGTGTTCCTTGCAGCCACTGGCTGAAAAACGCAGCTCACAAAGTTTTTTTTTATGCAATACGTAAAGTAAAATAAGCCAGTTCCACACACTAAAACTCAACGGTTACTAATAAAACAGATTTACTCATTTATACGACAACCCAACAAGTTTGATTGATTCCAACCATTGACTGTATGGGAGAACTGGACTGAGTGACTCCTCCCCCCTGGAGTTCCAAACAGGAAGTACTCACTGGCTCCAAGAAACCAAAATGATATCCTAACCTGATGCCTTTTTATTTATTTATTTTATTTATAATAATGCTAATTATCAACCGGCCAATCAGACGCCTTTAATAAAAATAGGTGGAGCCTGACGTCCAACATTTAAAACGTCTGACAGATTTTGTGTTCAAGCTCACTCCTGATTGGCCAAGAGTGGTTACCGTATAGAAATGTTGCCTCAAGGGGAGTCGCGTGGGTGCACCGAGGAAGATGGTCGCTTGACTTGAAGTCTCCCGCAAAACCCCCAAGTTTAACCAACTCCGCTAGCTAATTTCAGTTTTCTCATTTGGAATTCATACAAAGGGTGACCAAGGAGTGTTCGTTTTATTTTATTTTACTTTTCCATCCGTGATATTTGAAGAATGATGACGACCAGGACGGCTAAACAAGGTGCAGCAGCCAGCGGGGCTAAACCTGCTAGCCCTAGCCACACAGCAGACACGAGTGTGCTATCTGCCATGCAAGAGTCTTTACAAAAAGCTACAACCGAAATGATAAGAGTCGGACAACTTCTGTCGAGTTTGCAGGCTGATATGGTGGAAATGAAAGAAGTAAATTCGGGGCTGCGGACGGATATGAATGGGGTTCTGCAGAGGCTGGATGAGGCAGAGCGCCGCATTTCTCAACTGGAGGACGACAACCAAAACCTGCGGGAGTCTGCCCACAAAAGTGCAAAAAAATGTGAAGAATTGCATCAAGCCATAGAGGATGCAGCTAACAGAGACCGACGCCAAAATCTGCGATTGGTGGGGCTGAAAGAGAAGCTGGAGAACGGCAAGATGGAGGAATGTGTGCGAACCGTAATTGCAGAAGCACTGGGAGTCGAGCTTGACCGGGCGCAGCTGCAGCGGGTCCACCGAGCTCCCGTTCCCATGCCAGAGGAGGGCCGGGCGCCCAGGCCAGTGATCATGAGATTCCTAAGTTTTCTGGAGCGGGAGCGAGTGATGGCGGCCGCGAGAGAAAAGTACCGAAAGAAGGAGAGCATCATCTGGAGAGGCTGCAAATTGTCATTTTTCCCCGACATGACCAAAGAAACGGCGGAGAAAAGGAGGAAATTCACGGATGTCCGGCGAAGGCTTCATGAGCTGGACGTGCGCTTCACACTGGCTTACCCCGCCGAGCTGCGCTTTACGTGGAAGGGTAAGCGAGTGAAGTTTACAGATCACCGCGAAGCCATGGAACTCATTAAGAGGGAGGATGACAAGAGTGATTAATCTACTGATCATCAATGGTATGCTTGTCACATTTTTGAGACAGTCCGTTTATTTTGGAACTTAATTCTGGACACAGACTGTGCTGCAGCTATTATTATTGATATTAAGGACAAAATATGTAAAAGATGATTAATGGGAAATCCTCAGACGTCATCAGTGAACAATCTAAGGAAAACGGGGTACTACAAAATACTTTTATTTTGACAGAAAATGCAATTGGAATGCTTTATTATTATATATATATATATATATATATATTATATATATATATATATATATATATATATATTTTTTTTTTTTTTAAGTTGGGTCATTAAAAAAAGGAAGATAATATTTTGGTTAAGTTTGAGATCTGAAATACTAATCTTGAAAGATGTATTTTATTTGGGGGGTGGGGATTGTGAAGGCGACCACTCGGGTACCGCATGGACCATCTTTGGGGGGGAATACTCAGCATGACGAGCTGGGAAAGGGAGGGATGGGGACTGGTTCGATTGTTGTTGTTAGTTTTGGGTTTGCAAAGTTCTTACTGTAAATGGTTTTTGTGCAGTTTTGGTCTTCTTTACCTTACGAGAGTACTTATTGTGTTTTTATTGTTCCTTTTCTTAAGTATAGCAGTGGAAGAAGAAAAAAAAACAAAAAAAAAAGAGTTAAATGGCTAATTGTATAAGAATAATATCCTGGAATGTAAATGGCCTTCATAATATTATTAAGTTAAAGAAATGTTTAACATATCTTAAATCCCAGCAGACTCAGTTAGCTTTCATTCAAGAGACACACCTTACAGGCTTGGAAGCGCTTAAATTACGAAGAGACTGGGTGGGGCAGGTATTTCACAGTTCATACACAAGTAAAAAACATGGCGTTGCAATTTTGGTGCACAAAAAGCTAAATTTTGTTATTATAAAAGAACAGAAGGACACAGAGGGTAGAGTGATATGCTTGGAAGCAAAAATTAATGGGATTAAGGTCAATTTATGTAATATTTACGCTCCAAACGTGGAGGATGCCGTTTTTTTTCATAAAGTAAACAAAATGACAGGAGACATAATAGATGGTCATACAATTATTGCTGGTGATTTTAATCAGGTCTTAGATGGAGTATTGGATAAAACAACGGTTTCTAGGAATGTGCCTAAAGACAGACTTGCTATTAAACTGATAATGAAGGACCAGGGCTTGATAGATATATGGAGGCTAGTAAACCCAAGAGAGCGGGAGTATACATTTTACTCACATAATCATAAATCACACTCGAGGATCGATTACTTCCTAGTTAGTAATAAGCTGGTAGAGAATATTGTGGACTGCACAATAGGACCAATTGCATTGACAGACCATGCAACCGTACAGATGGGTTTACTGCTGGAGCCCAATCTTAAAAAAAAGACTAGATGGAGAATGAATGTATCTTTGTTGCAGAACCCTGAATTTGTTAAACTATTAGAGGAGGAGCTGAGTGAATTTTTTGATCTCAATATAGGCTCTACTGAGACAATTGGCACGGTATGGGAGGCATCAAAAGCTTATATTAGAGGTAAAATTATTGCCTATGCCAGCAAAAAAAAAGGGAACAACGACAAAAAGTTGCTGGAGAGGAAACTTTCAGAGAGTTACACAAATTCAGTCTTTAAAGAGATTTGTAGTAGAAAGTATGAGCTAAATGAGATTTACAACAAAAAAGTGGAGTATGCATTATTTAGAATGAAAAGAAACTTTTATGAGAGTGGCGAAAAAGCAGGAAAGCTTTTGGCTAGACAATTGAAGAAGGAAGAGGCCAATTATACGATACCAGCTATCAAAAATGAGGAAGGAGTACTCAAGACAGACACGGAGGACATTAATAAAACTTTTCTTAATTTTTACAACAAACTTTACAAGTCAGAAGTGGAACATGACATTAATAAATGCAAAGATTTCTTTTCTAAACTGAGCCTGCCCAAACTTTCTGAGGACCAACAGACATATTTGGATAGCCCGATAACAGTCACAGAGGTTAAGAAGGCTATATCTTCTATGAAAGTGGGAAAATCTCCTGGATTAGATGGTTTTCCATCAGAATACTACAAAAAATTTGTAGATAAATTAGCCCCGGTATTAACAAAGGTTTATGAAGAAATATTTTTATTGGGAAGGATGCCTGGAACATTTAACGAGGCTTTGATATCTTTGATTTTGAAAAAAGACAAAGATCCAACAGAGCCTGATAGCTTTAGACCAGTGAGTCTGATCAATGTGGACTGTAAGATACTAACGAAGATCTTGTCCCTCAGACTAGAGAACATATTACCACATTTAATGCACCCAGATCAGGTGGGGTTTGTTAAAGGAAGGACATCCTCTGATAATGTTAGGAGACTTCTGCATCTTATGTGGTTGAACAGAGATAATATAACACCCATTACTGCATTATCATTGGATGCTCACAAGGCATTCGATAGAGTAGAATGGAGCTTCCTTCAGTACACTTTAAAGGCATTTGGATTTGGCGAAGGATTGATTAAATGGGTTAGCGTAATTTATTCAAATCCCAGAGCAGCAGTCATGACCAATGGGATGATCTCACCTTTTTTTAGTCTGAGAAGAGGGACAAAACAAGGAGATCCACTCAGTCCTTTACTATTCATTCTGTTTTTGGAGCCCTTAGCGGCCGCAATTAGGGCACAGAGAGGTATCCATGGAGTTATACAGGCGACAGATGAACATAAAATGTTTCTGTACGCTGATGATATATTGCTTCTTATTAGGGATCCTGCCTCATCAATTCCAAAAATCCTGTCTACAATAGAAACGTTTTCGAAGATTTCGGGTTACATGATAAATTGGCAGAAATCAGAGGCCATGCCAGTGTCAAAGGGATGCTTCCAGGCTTGTGTTTCTCCATTTCAATTTAGGTGGATTCCCATTGGTATGAAATACTTAGGTATCAAGCTGTGCCCTGACCTAACTAATATTATTTCAATAAACGTAGAGCCACTGCTACAAAAACTGAAAATAAATCTAGAGAAATGGAAGATACTAAATCTTACATTATGGGGAAAGATTAACACTATTAAGATGCTGGTTGCTCCACAATTTAACTATATATCCACGATGATCCCAGTGACCATTGGTTGTAATTATTTGAAACAGTATAATGGGCTTGTTAGAACATTTTTGTGGAATGGTAAGAGGCCAAGAATCGGAATGAGGAAGCTGTGCACTTTGAAGGAGGCTGGAGGCCTGGCACTTCCGGATTTGGAACTGTATAATGTTGCATTTGAAATGAACAAAATATCCAGACACTGGAAAACACCAAACTCTAGTCTAGGGTGGGTTAAACTCGAGAGGGATTTGGCATCTCCTTTTACTGTCATCCAGCTTCTTTCACAACAATCCACAAGCATTTTACAGCAGAATCCAATTTTACAACACTCACAGTGGGCATGGACCAAGGCACATAAAATACTAAAACTCTGTCCCTACAGACAGGCATATTCCTCAGTTTGGAATAACCCAATAATATTAGTAGGAAGATCACGCTTGCTCTGGCATAATTGGCTTGAGAGAGGAATACAAAAATTAGGGAACTTGTATGTAGACAATACTTTTATGTCATTTAGCGAGGTAAAAGAGAACTTTAATATGACAGAGAAGGGAGACTTTTGGAAATATCTACAACTCAGGAGTAGTATGAAATCAGCTTGTGGTTTAAAGTGGGTACAAGAAAATAATATAATTCAGGAATGGCTGAACTCAACTAGTACATTACATGCTGCATCTGTGGTTTATAAAAAACTTTTAAGTACCAGAGAAAGAATCTGTGACAGCCTGAGACTGGTCTGGCAAAAGGACCTAAAACTTGTCATTTCTGAAGAGGTATGGCGTAATATAGTGTCAGATACTGGTTGGGCAACTCGGGATGCCAGAAGCAAACTCATCCATTATAAAATTGTCCACCGGTACTATTATACTCCATCAAAGATGTTTAAGATGGGCCTGCTACGAGAGGATAACTGTTGGAAATGCGGAAATAACTCTGGTACTTTTTTTCATATGTTTTGGGAATGTCCTCTGGTGTTTCCTTTTTGGACTGAAGTGATTACAAACATGGAAAATATGATTGGACTACCTGTTCCTCAATCACCACAACTATGTTTATTGGGAGATGAATCTGTTAGGCCTCTTGGATTCCCAAAAGAATTGTTTGGGCTAGTATTGGTTGGATCAGTGGTGGCCGCAAGACTCATTTTAAAGAATTGGAGGAGTCCCCACAAACCTCAGCTCATGGACTGGGTGAAGCTCATGACTGAGACTGCCTCATTCGAGATTTTAATCGCTAAAACTAACAATACCCAGGAAAAAACAGGTAGAATATGGAGCCGTTTTATGACATTTATAACGACACAAGACTCTTCTTCCACTTTATAAGTAGAATTGTGCCATCTTGCTGGTTTTCTTCTGTCTAATTGTACTGATATGATACTCTCGTAATGTTTTTATTTTATTTTTTATTTTTTCCTTGTTGCTGTTGTTGTTATGTTTGTGAAAAATCAATAAAAACTTTGATGACAAAAAAGAAATGTTGCCTCAAACTGCTTACTGACGACGTCTGGCTCCAACATGGCGCCATTTGGTCAATTTTCTACGAGTGACATCACACTCCAGTTCTCAGATACAGTCGATGTTTTAAAGTTTCTCATTTCTTTGGCGATTTATGAAAAATAAAGTAAAATTAACAAAAAAAAAAAAAAACTGAAGCAAGTGAAGAATTGAAGCAAACAACCTCAGTTTCAGGATCATTCTTTGGATTACTGGAAAGGATTTTTTTCCAGTGGATTTAGTAATCATAAACAGCAAAAAGACTGACTATTAACGCATCCCATTATCACCAAAATTGGTGTACTGATGTTTTATTACCTAAGATCTTGGTGTGTTCTTCATTTTTTCAGCCACTTAAACCCATCTCAGTCAGACCTGACGTCACAAGAACTCCTGAAATCTGACACTTCTCTGCTTGAAGAGTTTCTCCTGTTTGTTGAACCTGCAGCAGATGTTCTTTTGGTGCAGTTTTCCTCGTGACCGAAGCAGAGAAGTCTTCACATGTTCTGACCACATTTGGACAGAGTTTAGTTTAAATTGACTTTTTCCATTTTTCCACAGCGCATGTTTACTTTGCTTCTCCAGAGGGGCTTGTGGACATTTCGGCAGATGATGATGATCTTAGTGTAATTTTCTGTAGCATTCCCACGAATCAATTCCAATTTCACAACAATATCTGTTTTTAATGTAAAGCTGCTCCAGGGCCTTTAGATCTCGGTTTACTCCCCTCGCCCACAGAGATTTCTCCAGATTCTCCGAGAACATCTTGTCCTGTGGAGTCTTTATCTGCTGAACCGTTTTCCAACTATTTCCAAGAACCATCGATGTAAATAGCTATACGATCCAAAAACGGCGATGGGGGAAATAGATTTCAGGAGTTTGGGCCACGAGTTTCCTTTTAATTTGAAAAACAAACTTTGTGTCTTATAAATGCGACACGAGGAAAAAATTAAAAAACAAAAACACAAAGCGTGTTCTTTTCTTTCTTTTTGTCCCATAAAGTCTCCTGCAGTTCTCATGACTTGAGAGACTCATGACTTGTTTCCAAACATCCAGTTAAAAAACAAATATATTTTCTGTACTCAGGCCAAAGAGCTCCAAGGTCTTCAGTAAAAAGTATGAAATACTGACTCAGAAAAGCTCCACTGATCAGACATCCGTGGGTCTCACTAGTGTTTTATTTGATTTTTAAAAATGTGAGTCAAATTATCAAAAGGTGTGTTAGTGACGTACATCACACATCATGAATGTGTGAGTCTTTGAACCGACTGAAAATACCTTTTGACGGGAAAGACAAAAAGTTTTGTGAAGTAGATATTTCTGTGAAATTGTGCGTGCTTTTTTTTTCTTTTTATTCAAAATGTGAAAAAATAAAGAAATCTACAGAGGCCCTGAAGGGACACTGAAGTAAAAAAAGTATTTTCCTGCGCGTACCAGATAGTAAGTGGTGTTCCTTTCTTCTGCACAAGATAGAAACTAGTGCACACCAGATAGTAAGTGGTACTACTTCTCATACGTACCAGATAGTAACTAGTATTACTTCCTGTGTGCACCAGATAGCAACTGGATTGGTCCAGGTAGTGACTGGTGTGCACTTGATAGTAACTGGTTTTACGTCTCATGCGTACCACATAGTAAATGTTTGTTCCATATAGCAACTAGTGCACACCAGATAGTAAGTGGTACTACTTCTCATACGTACCAGATAGTAACTAGTATTACTTCCTGTGTGCACCAGATAGCAATTGGATTGGTCCAGGTAGTGACTGGTGTGCACTTGATAGTAACTGGTGTTACGTCTCATGCGTACCAGATAGTAACTGTTGTTACTTCTCATGTGTACCAGATAGTAACTGTTGTTACTTCTCATGTGTACCAGATAGTAAATGTTTGTTCCATATAGCAACTAGTGCACACCAGATAGTAAGTGGTACTACTTCTCATACGCACCAGATAGTAACTAGTATTACTTCCTGTGTGCACCAGATAGCAATTGGTTTGGTCCAGGTTGTGACTGGTGTGCACTTGATAGTAACTGGTGCTACGTCTCATGTGTACCAGATAGTAAATGTTTGTTCCAGATAGCAACTAGTGCACACCAGATAGTAAGTGGTACTACTTCTCATACGTACCAGATAGTAACTAGTATTACTTCCTGTGTGCACCAGATAGCAATTGGATTGGTCCAGGTAGTGACTGGTGTGCACTTGATAGTAACTGGTGTTACGTCTCATGCGTACCAGATAGTAACTGTTGTTACTTCTCATGTGTACCAGATAGTAACTGTTGTTACTTCTCATGTGTACCAGATAGTAACTGTTGTTACTTCTCATGTGTACCAGATAGTAAATGTTTGTTCCATATAGCAACTAGTGCACACCAGATAGTAAGTGGTACTACTTCTGATACGCACCAGATAGTAACTAGTATTACTTCCTGTGTGCACCAGATAGCAATTGGTTTGGTCCAGGTTGTGACTGGTGTGCACTTGATAGTAACTGGTGTTACTTTTCATGTGTATCAGATAGTAATTGGTGTTTAGCTGACAGTATCTGGTATGCACCCGATTATAACTGTTACTACTTCTCGTGCACATGTACCAGATAGTGAGTAGTAATACTTCTCGTGTGCACCAGATAACAACTGGTTTGGTCCAGATAGTAACTGTTGTTACTTTTCATGTGTACCAGATAGTAACTGGTGTTACTTCTCATGTGTATCAGATAGTAACTGGTGTTTAGCTGACAGTATCTGGTACGCACCAGATTATAACTGTTACTACTTTGCGTGCACATGTACCAGATAGTGAGTAGTATTACTTCTCGTGTGCACCAGATAGCAACTGGTTTGGTCCAGATAGTAACTGGTGCTACACTCACGTGTACCAGATAGTAACTGTTGTTACTTCTCACGTGTACCAGATAGTAACTGGTGCTACTTCTCATGTGTACCAGATCCTGTCGTGCTCTCAAGAAATTAGTTTTTGCTTTTTGTATTGTTTTTTTTTTTTTTTTTTTACTCCGTTTCTCTTTTGGGACTCCCTAAAAATCTTATATGTCTAAAAATTTGTTTAGTATTTCTCTTTTTAACACCAGTTAAATAATTCAATTGTAAAAAAAAAAAAAAAAAAAAAACTCCCTGCTATTATGCACTAAATACATTATCATTAAAAAAAATCAGTAATTATATTATTAGTCAACAAATATATAATTATTTTTCTTTTGTTTTAAGCTTCTGAAAAATTCTGTTTATCTTCTCTGGACAAACTTAAAGAAGACTCTGTTATGTATTTCTCCTTCAAACATTTCAAATAATGTTCCTTTTGTCAACAAAAAGAATAAATTACAGTCTGTTATCTTTTGGCAAATCAATTTAAGGGTCAACGAAGTGAATCAGCTTTTTTCAGAGAGTTTTACGCCGGATGCCCTTCCTAACTCCACCTGGTATTTTATCTGGGCCGGGGACGCTTTTGCCCCCCACCCATTTTAACTTTTTCTGCAGACAGATTGCAAAAAAATAATGTCAGCTTATAAAATATCCCAAAATGTGAATTTTTGATTGATTTTAGTGGAAAGACATTTGAAAACCTCCCCAGCAGCAGAACCGGGATCCTCTCCCATCAGCGCCTCATGTGATCTCTTTATTTCATGCTTCACAATCATTAGCTCAGTTGCCTGCCCTTTCCACTTTAAGATGTTTATACATAAACAGGCCAACGCCACGGTCAACTAGGATCCAGTCTGTGGGCCCTGCAGGCGGCGGCGCGTCGGTGCTGGCAACAATCCTCCCCCCTGATTCCAGCTGGACCTCTTCAGGCCGTTGGCCCGGCCCTGGCTCTTGGAGAGGACTCTAATGTTATCTGTTTCTGTTGGCAATCTTCTGTTCATTTAGCTTCATGTTACATTAATCAAATGTCCTACATGCGGACTGTGTTATAATCAAGCAGTAATGATTCCAGTCCTGCCACCCACACCTGATTAATACTCAACATAAACGGACTTTGAGGATGCAGAGGAGGCGAGGCGTCTGGAGGTGCCGCCGTTCGGGCGACGGTTCATCCACGCCGCCGTGGTGAGGAGATGCTTTGTGACAGCTCGCTTGAAGTTCGCAAAATGGCTTTAAAAAGGACTTCCGTGACTTTAATAGAAAAGAGCAGAGGAATCTCCGGAGTTCTTTTAGGTTTCTTCAGAATATTAGAATCAGAAATATGTTTCAGTGAGAATTGAAATGTGAGCTGAACAGACAGGAATTTGTTTGCAGAGACTCTGCCAAAGGAAAGTGATGCAGAAACATTGTAGGATTTCAAACTGCTGCTTTGTCTCAGAATCCTGAAGATTTACAGACACACTCCAATAAAAACTGTGTGTGATGTTTTTGTGGCATTTTTTTGATAAAGAGTATTTCTTTATTCAAAGGAATCAGGAGAGAAAGATTCAATTTATTTATATTAATATGATCTGATTATAACAACAACGACAAAAGCTACAACACATCGACAAAAGCAACAACACAATGACAAATGCCACAACACGACAGGTGCCACAACACAACGATTAAAACTACAACACAACGACAAAAGCCGAAGCACAACAAAAAATGCCACAACGCAACATCAGACACCACAACACAACGACAGATGCAACAGCACATCGACAAAAGCAACAAAACAGTGACAGATGCCACAACACAACGACAAAAGTGAAAGCAAAACGACAAAAATTATAACACAATAACAAAAGTGGACGCACATTTGGCGATACTTTTATCAATTTAAAATGTTGACTAAATGATATTCAATAAATGATTTCTGAGCATCCTTCTGCATCCTTCTTTTATTTTCCATCTGAACCCGAAATATATTTAAATAGACTTTTTTCTGTCATATTCTTAATTGTTCAGGTACAGTCTTGCAATCCGTGTGTTGATACGTATAGTGTACACACATATCAAGCCTAATCCACACCCCCACTTCGACTCTGTAGATTTGAACTTCTGAAGAACCTCTCAGCACCATTCCTCCATCTTTAAACTGATGTTTTGTTTCTAACTTGGGTCCAATTAACCTGTTGATAAGAGAAGAGCTCAGTGACACAGAAGGGTCACTAATGGTCTGAAAGCAGCAGCTGACCAGCCAGAGGGACAACGCTCAGGTCACAGCTTCATCGTTAGGTTGACTATAAAAGACACCAGAATTATCTAGAATTTTTTTTAAATTGACAACATTTTTAATTAATACTGTAGTAGAGATGAATTTACATAAATCTAAATGCTTTAAAGAACATTTTTGGTTTTTAAGTGCAGCTGTAAATAAATGTGAATAATCCACAAAAATAACAAATTAAAACATTAATTCTGGGAAATCTTGGACTGTATTCAGTTAAAGTTCAGAAGCTTGATGAAATAACGAGCATATTGTTTGTTTTTAATGGAAGATTTGCTGCTGTCCTTCTGCTGGGTTAAAGCAGAAAACCCCAGAATAAAACCAGGAAAATTACTAATATTTTTATTTCTTCTTCTTTACTATATTTTTTGAAGCTGTTCAAATTGAGAGAGATTGTGGAACAAAGTGGAGCAGAGAATTAATCCAACTCCACCGAAGAAATCAATCGTCATGGAGCTGCAGCAAACTGATTAGGACTGAATGTTGCGATGGTCGCTTAATTAACTATCCAAAAATTATGATTTATGACTTTCTTGTAGAAGATTAAGTGAAAAGAAGAATTTGTTCTGCAAGAGGAAAAAACTCCGACAGCAGAGAGGCAGCAAAAAGCCCAAAGCTTCAGTCAAAACTGCCCTTAAGGGTAAATGTTCATCACTTTTTACCATTTTGGGTTTCACTTCAGCTCAGTGGCCTTGTGGTAGAGTGTCCGCCCTAAATTTGGAAAGTTGTGGGTTCAAGTCCAGGTTGAGTCATACCAAAGACTCTATAAATGGAACCCAGTGCCTCCCTGCTTAACACTCAGCATTAAGAGGTTGGATTGGGGGCTTAAACCATCAAATGGCTCCCGAGCGCGGCTGTGTCTGCAGCTCACCTCTCCCTTATGGGATGGGTAAAATGCAGAGAACAAATTTTGCTCGCGTAGGTGTGTGACAACTAATGAGACTTTAACTTGACTTTAACTTAACTCCAATTTGTTGTTTTTTTGAAAAATCGAGGGTTCTCAACCCTCGGGACGTGGTACTGGATGTGGTACAAGATTTGGACTAGTCCAAACCTGGTACCCCAACCCGGCACTAGATTTAGTACCGGACCCAAACCATTAACACACGTGGTACCAGACCCAAACCAGTACCAGATGCAGTACTGGACCCAAACTGGTACCAGATATGGCACAGGACCCAAAGCAGTACCAGACGCGGTAACCAACCTAAACCGGTACCACATGGGGTACCAGACCCAAACTGATAGCAGACGTGGGTCAGGACCCAAACCGGTACCAGATGCGGTACCGGACCCAAACCAGCATCCAACGTGGCATTCAGTGCAAACGGTGTTGGGTTAGGGTACTCAACTGATTTTAGTTTGCAACCTGGAGGTTGGGGTCCCGTGAACCTATAGGAACAGCTAGCACATCAAAAAACGACAAATCTGGGACAACAAAACATCCTTTTTTTATTTTTTATTTTTTTAATCGTGATACAAAGATAATCGATATAAATAAAGTTTAGTATAAAATACAAAAGGGGTTCAGACCAATATTTACTTTGTCTGTCAGCAGATCAATAACGCCTGCTGTGACAGTAAAATCTGCCTAATTCTACTGCGTATGTTTGCTCAGCTGTTGGAAAGGACAAGTTAAAAAAGAACATCAATTTTTGACGCGGTCGAGTCCTCAACCAAACGTCAATATGTGACGAGTTGGGCGTGAAAATGTGTTGGTTAAGTGTTCACTAAGATCCGTCGCCTGCAGCATACCCGTAGATAAAATTAGCATGAACAGTATGGCTAGAGTGTGGAATAAAGAGACTGTACGTCAATAATGTGCCTTTCTAATACTTGTTAATACACTTACCTAACCTACAACAATGGTACGTTCCATTTGTAAGACGTACTTTGAATGTGTCGTACGAGCCTCAAAGGAACTAAAAGACTATTTGTGGTTTCATAGCAAAGCACGCTGTCAATCAATCTTTATTTATATAGCATTTTTCCTACAGAATGTTATTTAAAAAATAAAGAACATAAAAAGTATCATAATTAAGAAAAAGATTAGGAACAATAACACCCACCCCCCCACCTACAGACGACTTTCAACCCTCGGTGAAGAACATCAGGAAACATGGACAGAAAAAATCTTGTTGGTGGAAACGCTAATAATTGGGATGTTTGGATAGCTGGGGGTGTGCTATGGTCGCCCGCAGCACACCCGTAGATACATTTCTAGTGTTTAGAGAGTCATGCAGTTACAATGGCTGGCTGCTTGGGGGCGACACCGAGCAAACAGCAACTCAGAAAAAGGAAAAAAATTATATATTTTTTTTTTATCATTTATTAACTTAGTTTGAATTTTTTATTAAAATATACAGCAATGAATTCTTTTATCTTTGGTTTGCTGCCTTACTAACTTAAGTCAATAAGTTAATTTCTATATTTTTTTTAAAACAAATTTAGATTTAATTGGATCACAGTCAATAAATCAGAATCTAATGAACATATTTTATGTTAATTTAGTCATTTTTTACACATGTAAACCACCTTAATGTACTTTAAACGGGTGAATTGTGCAAACATGCCTGTAAAACCTCAGTCAGACACACAAAAGTGTTTTGTACTGTACATTGTCCCGATAGATCGCAGAGATCCGGTTCAGGAAAATCTCTCTCCAAATGGATATCTCACCTCTGACAGCTGAGAAAACCCAAAACAGCATGTTACAAAAACCATGTCATTATGTCAGCCCTGAAAGCTTTTCCATGTATGAGAAGTGACAGATGAAAAACACGGCAACAGCCCGGCCTAACTACCCCGCTGTGGCACTTAGCACCCCGATCATGATGAAGACGCGCATTAAAGGTGACTCTTCTTTTAATCCGTCTGATCAGATCTTCTTAGTGGAACAGATAAGATTTAGTCTTTCTTTTTATATGATTAGGATTTCTATTTTTTAAAAAAAAGCAGCAAATTAGTTAAAATATTAGATAAGAACCATTTTTTGGGTTTTTTTTTCAATTTAATGATAAAAAACATAAATTTATCATCGTATTTACACATTTGATCCTTGAAAAAGGGCAACATTCAGTCATTAAAGGCTGTTTTTTCTTAAATCCGCACCACCTTCGACCTGTCAACACGTTACCTTTTGCATAACAGACCCTGTGAAGCCCGGACACCCTTTTTCAGGTGTCACAACATCCCTATTTTTATGTTTAATTAACTCCATTTAATTAAAAAATAACATAAGTTTAAAATCAATTTCTTGCACTTTTTTAGGCATATTTGTTCCTGTTTACCATTAAAGCCAAACCCCTTTTTAAGTATATGTGCATTAAAAACTACAGCAACAGAAGGGCAGAGCAGTGGGAGCAAAAAGCCACTTAACAGAGTGAGACATCTTTGCCTCGGAGCTGCCACTTTAAGGCAACCTCAATTAAAAGTGATGTGGTGCACAGCTGCGTCCTTTATGGACACTTTTTGCCTATAGTGCGTCTGTCCGCTCAAATAGCTTTTTTTTTTTTTGTTTGCATGTTTGTACAAATTAATTGGGTTTTTACATTGGATTAAACACAGCGAGAGGGAAAACAGATGAACAAACAATATAGATAAATACCAAAAAGTCATTGTAATGCACAGGTGATTTTTCTAGAGTGTGAAACGCTGTAACTGAGAGAAAAAAAAACTATTTAAAATAACGCTCTAGGCTGGAACAAAGAAATGTACAAAAAAATTAAATTATTAATGAAGCAGCTGTGCCACACATCATCTTTAATTGACAGTGCCTCAAAATGAAAGATGCTGTTTTAAACCAGACGTGTCATTGTCAATAACTCAAGAAACGAATAATTAAATAAGTTTCACACTTAACTTAAAAGATTTACTTATTTTATTTAAAGAGAGGAGTCAAAGTATACCAAACATCTTTAATTTAGTTCATTTCAGTTTTATTTATACAGCCGAATATCCCAACAGAATTGCCTCGTTGGGCTTCATGACGGTAATTTGACAGAAGCAGAAACTCGGTCACAAATATAAACATTAGCTGATTGCTACAGTAAACAGACTAAATTAAACTGATTATCCTTGTCCTGGTAAAGAAAAACTCATAAAAAACCTGATTCAGGAAAAAAGAAGAAGCTTCAGGGATGTCCACATGAGGGAGAGATCCTGTCCGAGGACGGAGAGGCGATTTAACAGGACTGTTGAAGAGGAATTAGCTTATCTATCTCTACAACTACGTATTTAAATAAAGTACAGCCAAGTAGAACTGGGAGACAGGTGGGGCGAGGTCCACGGCCAAGACGAGCCAGAGGCGAGGTCCACGGACAAGACAAGTCAGAAGCGAGGTCCACGGCCGAGTCAAGCTGGAGGTGAGGTCCACGGCCGAGATGATCCAGAGGTGAGGTCCACAGCCAAGACGAGTCAGAGGTAAGGTCCACGGCCAAAACAATCTAGAGATGAGGTCCACGGACAAGACGAGCCGGAGGTGAGGTCCACGGTTGAGATGATCCAGAGGTGAGGTCCACAGCCAAGACTAGTCAGAGGCGAGGTCCACAGCCAAGACAAGTCAGAGGCAAAGTCCACGGCCAAAACAATCCAGAGATGAGATCCACGGACAAGACGAGCCAGAGGCAAGGTCCATGGCCGAGACAAGCCGGAGGCAAGGTCCACAGCCAAGACAAGTCAGAGGCGAGGTCCACGGCCAAATCAATCCAGAGATGAGGTCCACGGACAAGACAAGCTTCAGGTGAGGTCCACGGTCGAGATGATCCAGTGGTAAGGTCCACGGCCAAGACAAGTCAGAGGCGAGGTCCACGGACAAGACAAGCTGCAGGTGAGGTCCACGGTCGAGATGATCCAGAGGTGATGTCCATGGCTAAGAAAAGGAGCACAGACCTGGAATCCGAAATCTCTCTTCTCCCCTGGAGGGCAGTTGGAAAGAGGAACAACACGTGAATCGCACTGCACCAAACAGAGAACTAAATATAATAAGTAACGAAGAATAGAGAAGAGTGATGACCTGATGTCAGGTCATGTCCCAGAGGAAATCGACCACCAGGTCATAATATCATTTTACTGTCTGTCTATAAATCGGATTTTTAATTTTCCCAAAGTTTGAGAACATTTTAGGTTTTAACTTAAATTTTTGATACTCTTAAAGGGTCTATATCATTCTAAATCAACTCTTTCAGCTTTAACTGTATTATAATGTTTCTAAATTAAGATATTATGTAAATTTAAATATTTTATCTATAATGAAATCCTTTCAAGATTGTTTGAGAAAAGCCCCAACAAATCCTGGATTCCTGTTTGGTTGGATGAATAGTACGTTTTCTCGTAGGTAAGGAAGACTTGTGAGGTTTGTGTTTTTGGCAGTAACGCCTTCAATGACCGACCTGTGTGGAGACGGGTGGAGGTTAGCGTTTCAGTTGGCGTCACCAAACACTGACCTTTGCAGAAAAACACACACAAGCCCACAAAACGATAATAAACCGTAAAATGCAGCTTTAGGCTGTTTGGTTTGGAGGTTCAGGTTTATGTTTAGGAGAAAATTGATGAGGATTTATCACTTGGGTTTACAAACGTCTTCAGTCAGCCTTGTTTTCTTTTTGTTTCAGTGTTGGCAGGTGTAGAAATTCAGAAATATCCTGTTTAATTTGCTAATAATTGATAAACACTGAAGAAAACCCTTTGTGTTGTCCTTTGATGTAATGTAAAATGTTAACGGGGTTCTTTTAGAGTGAACTATATCCATATATACGATCATATATTACCTTTGGAACACTGAAAAACCAATTATTATTAATAATTAGTTATTTTTTCATGAGTTTTTTCCTACCGTCTCGAGTCCTGAGGCTCCGCCTACAGCTGTGCGTTGCTGCCGCCCACTCATGACGTCATCCTAGAGCCTTTGGCAGTGTGTCCTCGTTTTTCCCACAAAAATAACCATCCAAATGTCTTCAAAGATGGATGCATATGCCACATATCTGCCTTAAGTACACTGGTTCACAACAGAAATACACACGCCGTCTGTTCCCGACGGGGGGAGGGGTCTTAAAGGAGCGCAGCGTCTAAAGTAACAAACACCTGTTTAAGCGGGAATTTATTAAAGGCAGGACACAACTGGAAGATGAAGAAGTGTTTTGCCGATCACCGCTAGCTCAGTGGAGAAAATGAGTGTTAGACTGGGGGCGGTGCTGGCAGAGCAGACTCTTCAGATTATGAGGAAATGCAACTTAAAACTTAAATTTCTCAATATACGTCAATTTTCATTGGATCTTTAAGTCCAGCTGATGGGATTGTTGTAGCTTTCAGTGAAGGCTCCACTTTTTAAAGTCTTCCGCCGCACCGGGACACCAACGTTAAAGACATGGCGGGACGGGGGCGGGGAGGAAGGTTACAGGGTTGTGGTTAAGTAACACTTTTTCTCAAACGTGGTAAAAGGAAGGACCGCTGGCTCTCTAAACCTCTGGGAAATCCGTGGAGAACAATGAGTCGATGGGCAAAGACGGAAGTGCAAAAAGTTCTGGGAAACTGAAAGCAAAAATAACTGGATTTGAAGATTTAATTTGTTTACGGTGCTATTATGTTTGTGAAGCGGTGCAGACGGTGAGTCAGCACGGAGGACAGCTGCTCCTGAAGACGCCGGTGACTCAGCGCCGCATTCATCTCGTCTTCAAGACGACCGGACTCTATTAGGAGCGAGATAAAGGAGTTGTCTCGTTACAAAAGAGGAGTGTGAATGAAGGAAAACCATTTAAAAAATCTGACAAAAACACAGCATGTGCTGCAGAAATGTCAGAAAAACCAACCTGAACTTGGGTTTGTGGTCTCAAACGAGTGTTTTTCACTGCTTTTACGAGGAAATGTTATCTTTCTGCATCAAAAGAGAATTAAAGAAAAGCAGGAAATTCAGCGCCGGATCGCTTTGAGCAAATACTGGAGATTCAGTCGTTTAAATAATGCAGGAGAGCCGGGTAACACCGCAATCACCATTTCCTTTTTCAGTTGAAGAAATTCACTTCACAATTCTAATCTGATCATCCCGTGGCCCATAACGCCGGGCATGTCAGACCCCTGGAGACCAGAGAGGCCGAGCGGAGCAGAAGATTTGGTTTTTATTCTTGTTTCCATTTCACTCCTGGATCTATTGTCATTTAGAGAAAAACGTTAAATGTGCTGCAAAAAGCTGCCAAGATTTATGAGCCGGCACCAGAGTAAACACTGAAAAACGCGTTCATGCTCTGAAGACAAATTCGTTTCTGCTTAGCAAAGAAGTTAAAAATACTTTATGACATGTGCTTCAGACGCAGGCCCCAGGGGGCCAACAATGTGTGTTCAGATGAGGAGAATAAGAAAAAACACATTTATTTACAGTAGAAAACCTCAACTTGTGGTTAAATCGACTTTTTTTTTTATCTTTCTTTCTATAATTCTTACTCAACATGAATCTCATTAAATTCTAAGAAAAAAAATTAACGAGTTTACATTAGTAGTTAAATCTAGGGCTGGGAATTACTGGTTACCTCACAATATGATGCGATACGCGGCTCACAATATCAATAATATCGCAATAATGGGTAAAAATCCTCTCTAATAGATAACATTTTAAAGAAGAACACCTATTTTTTGGGAACATTTTGTCATGATTTGGTGCTTAGGTTTTGTCATGTTCTTCTTTCTGTCAGTTTCACCATGTTCAGGTTAACCATCCACACCTGTTTTCATTTAGTTAATCAACCTCAGTGTATTTAAGTGTCTGGTTTTCAGTTCTCATTGTCAGCTCATCTGCTCATTTATGTTCTGTCACGTCACTGGTCTGGTCTCCTGGTTTTGTCCTGTTTAAGTTGAGTTAGCAAACGTTTATGTTTCTGCCAACAAGTCTGGGGCCCGTTTCAAGAAGTAGGTTTTGTTGGAACTCTGAGTTCGCGAACTCCAAATTCAGTAAAACTCAGAGTTTTTGGTTTCAGAAAGAGAGATAACTCAAACCTGTGAAAGTGGGTGAAACCAAGCCCGTTTCAAGAAGCGGGTTAAGCTGAACTCAGAATCAATCACTGTGGCAACTGAGTCTTTATTTTCACCGTTTGAAACCCTTAACAATGGAAATCATTAAATTTCAAACACCAGTAAATGATTTCAACTCCCCATCAAATCGTATACAATAGGTATTAGCTCAGTTGTCAGTGACACTGCTATCAACCACGACGTCTCAAGTTCGAGTCCGGGTTCCGGCAAATAGGTTTCATGGAACAAAAAAACCTTTTCAGCGAATATTTTTTAAGTCTTGAGAATTACATTTAAGTAAATGCTTATTTTAACATATGGCAGCTACAGTGTTTCGTTTTAGCGTGCAGTGATATCCGTGTGTGTATGTGGTGGTGGGGGTGGGGGGGCTGAGGAAAACGGTCATTCATGCGATTACGGAGATGACTGGTTAAATTATTAACAGATCAAAAACCATTCCTTTCTTAACAAGTGACTAAATAACCTTCCTGATATTATTATTTATTCGTTATTTGAAATGATTCAAATGTAGACGTATGCATTAACTCTGCAGATATTTTCTCTCTGTTTTACCGCTGCAGCTGGGTTTCTTTTCTTGTGGAAAATGTTCTTGTAGTCTGCATATGCTTGTGGAACTTATCAATTTCCGTCGCCGGAAGTCTCAGTTGCCATGGTGAATCGTGCTGTCTTTGCTCCATTGATCAGGGCTTTTAATGCTCGCGACGCTCGCACCTGATTCTGGTTCTAACAACTTCAAGTTGATTGAATCAAACATTTTCAGCTGTTCTGAAACAGAAAACTCTAAGTTCGGGAATTTTGAGTCCAGTGACTCTAAGTTCAGGTTTCAACTCTAAATTTGTTGAACCTGCTTCTTGAAACTTTGGGTCCTCCACCACAATCCCTGACAAATATATTCCTGTTAATTTTTTTTCAGCTTAAAGACAATCATAATAAACAACTAGTATTATTTTGTGCAACACTTTCTAGAGACTTTTGTGCAACATTTCTGAAATCACTAATACTATGTCTTTGACAAGTATTGACACCAATTGAATTGGAATTAACTGTCAAATGCAATGTTAATAGTAAACATGATTTGCTGTAAGCAACAGAACAAAATGTAAAAATTCAAGTGACAGTTATTTACCTCCAAAGGAACGTCACACCAAAGGATGAGGAATATAATATTTTACAGCCTCTGTCAAGTTTAACCTAATTTTTTTATGCACTTTTCCCACATTTAAAAAGGTCGGAGCATCCAAAATTGAAGGCTGATCTACTAAGATTGACACTTCAGATTATTTTTCCCAATCTTTATCTATTTTCCATTTGGTCCAGGGGTGTCAAGATCCAGTCCTCGAGGGCCGGTGTCCTACATGTTTTCCAACTACCCTTTCTATGAGAGCTCTTCATTGGCTAAACACACCTGATCCAGGTAATCAGCAACAGATGAGGCAGGATTTCTTAAAAACCAGCAGGAGGCCGGCCCTCGAGGACTGCAGTTTGACACCCCTGATTTGGTCAGTCAGCAGTCAATGGGTAAAAACCCTAAAACGCATAATAATGGTTATAAATATTTACAAATTCAAATTATATAACAGAATAGCTTTAATCAATAATAATTTATACAATCTTAAGTGCTTCAATTAACTAGCAACCTCCCTATTTTACAGTGAATTCATGTCATTTATTTTAATGACATTTTTATTTAAGTTCATACATCAAATCCTGCATTTTTAATTTAATAATGACTTTAAAATAACATTAGCAAACAGTAATTATAGTCATTTGAAAACCTTACACCATAAATGTACCAAAGTTACACCGTGCACCAGCAGGTTAAACATCAAAGTGCATGAAAACGAAAATTCCGACGGTCCCTGAAGTACACACAAACAACTACGAAGCACGCGCCTCGTTCCCACAGCACACCGATCAAAAAGGAAATTAGCGATGGCGGTCATTCTAGCGCTCAAACAAACTCACTTCTTACCTGCTGCCTCTTCTACAGATGGATGATACCTGCGCACAGGTAAACATGTTTTAAACACGCATTACCGAGCCTGGATCTGGCCGGTGCTTTTTCCTGAATGAACTTCGTGCATCGCTGTAAAATGTCCGACGCAACAGTTCCGCGTCTGTCACTCAAACGCTCAGCGGAACAGCCTCTTCATATAAAAATATAAGATCGATATTTGGTGATAACCCATCGAGAATCGATCGCAGGACTAAATACCGAGATATATCGCAATCTCGATATTTTGGCACACTCCTAGTTAAAATAGAAACCACAAACAAATGTCTGTGAATATCACAGGGGGCAATTGTAAACACAGTTTTGTGTTTCCTACAGTCCATAACATCCTGAAAGTGCTGAACATTTTCACACCAAACTTGCAGAATTTGCAGAAAGTGTAATTTCTTTTTTAAAATCACAAATTTGAAACCCCATGAAATATATAAGTACCAAAAGTGCCAACATGAATGTCCTTAACGTGCTGAACGTTTTGATACCAACATTGCAAAGGTTGTAAAATGTATTTCTATGGAGCTGAAAAAAATTGCGCAGTTTTAGCTAAATGTGGTTGCTGAAGATGCTAACGCAATTGTTAGTAATTGCTGAATAATGTCCTGAATGTGCAGAACATTTTGATACCAATTTACATAATTTGCAGAAAGAGCACAAAGAATTTCTTTAAAAATCGCAAAAAAATCAAAAAAATTTAAAATGCGTAGATATGTGTGAATATCAAATATCTCGATCGAGCTGAACGTTCTGATGTCAATATCGATAGGTGTTAAAAGTGTACCAAGAATTTGAAGAATTTAATAAAAAATTGCATAAAAATTTGGAAAAAACTTTAATTTTTTTATATCAAAAGAACAAACATGAATGTCCTGAACACACTGAACGTTCTGATACCAAACTTGCAAAAGTTTCAAAGTGCATTTCTATGTAAAAAAAAAAAAAAAAAAAGAATTGCGCCATTTTAGCTAAACATGCTAAAGCTGTTTGCTGGAGAGATACTGAAGACGTGTATTTTAATTGTTAAATAATGTTTTAACAGTTATGAATATTCCTTGAAAAATCACAAAAAATTGAAAAATTTTAAAATGCTAAAAACAAACAAATACCAAAAGTAGAAACATGAATGTCCTGAATGCTTTTATACCAATAACGTGCAGGTTTAAAAGTGCAGATGGAATTTGAAGAATTCTCATTTCTATCGGGCTAAAAAAAAAATATCCATAAATTGTGTAAAACTTTAAAAATTGTAAAAGAAAGGAATTCTAAAAGTGCGAGCAGAAATGTCCTGAATGTTTTGATACCAATATTGCATAAGGTTCAATTTCCCATTCGTTTTCAATCGGGCTGAAAGATTGCATAAATAGCGTAAAATCTTAAAAACCGTAAAACATATCAAAACCAAAAGTACAAGCAGGAATTTCCTGAATGAGCTTAACGTTTTGATACCGAAGTTCAAAGTGTGAAGGAGTTTTTACATGCCAAAAATCGTGCAGAATTGAGCAGGACAATCACAAAAATGCCTTTTGTCAAAATGGCTGCTTCTCCGTTGGTTTTATCTCCATAGCAACCATGTTATTTGATGTAATTTTTGATGTAATTTTTAGAAGTACATTTTTGGATTTCGTTAGCAACTGAGGTTTTTTGCTAACCACGCCAACATTTCTAACTTGTTCATATCATATGCTATACTGGTTTGTTCTGCTTGACCCAAGGATTTATTTATTTTTATAATATTCTGATTTTAAAAAAATTGTGCAAGTAACTTTAGGGAAATCCCATTTTTTTTGCAAGATAGCCATGCTAATATCGTTCAAAATCTAAAATAATTTCCTACTTTTTTCCTCAAGTTGCTTCCTAGTGATGCTTAAAGAGTTAGAGGGCGATAGATTGAAATCCCAAGGGATATTTTTTTAATTCAAGATGGCAGCTTCTTTCTGAGGTCAAAGGTTAACGAAACTTTAGTTGCTGTTGTAGATTAAACCTGCTTATTTTTTTTTCCGATTTTGTGTGAAAACTTTACCGCCAACTAAGTTGTGGGTCCCGTGGCCATCCCATAATAATCCTAAAACTGCCTCATTAGTAGAATTTGTAATATATTTTTCTTGAGCCCCAATAAGAGATTTTTGCCCCGTTCATTTTTTGGATGGATTCTCCCGCTGTGATGTCATCATGTTTTCTTTCTTTTTTACTTCTGTAAGAAACAGTATAGAGCATAACAGTCAGGAGACTGTGACAAAACGAGAAAGATCAAAGTAGGAGACGACCTTAAAACAAACCGAGGACGATGGACTTCACTAGAACCAGATGTGGATGATTATCAAATCAAACCGTGACTAAACCTGAAACCAAACATAAAAAAGAGACACTTGAATTTTTTCATTTTTGAGATGTGTTCATTACGGTCATTATTTCCTCTGCAGCTTTTCCAGGGCACTCGTTCAAAGAGTTTAGGAGAAAAGTAATTCAAAAAGGAGAACATCTGTGCTGGCTGAGCGAGGCTTTGTACTTTACAATCCATTCACATCCATTTTTCATTACACACCTTGAACTTTCTCCGGGTCCTCCTGCATTACAAGAGATTCGGTTGGCGTTAAGCTCAGCGTGACGTATGAGATGTAAGGATCAGAAGATATCTTTTTGCAAATGAAGACAGTAAAGATGATTCTCCGTGCTTTGTGGAGACATCAATCCTTCCATCTTCTACTCCTGCTTTGTACTGTGTGGGGGTCACCGGGGTTGATGGAGTCCATCCCTGCTACTTCAGTTCAAAGGCGGGGTACATTCTGGACGGGTCACCGGTCCATCGCGGGGCCACACACACACACACTCGCACCTGAAGACAATTCAGAGTCACAATCCTAACTATATATTTAAATCCTAACTATATATTTAACTTAAATCTAAATATTTAAATCCTAACTATATATTTAGCTCAAATCTAAATATTTAAATCTTAACTATATATTTAACTGAAATCTAAATATATAAATCTTAACTATATATTTAACTGAAATCTAAATATTTAAATCTTAACTATATATTTAACTCAAATCTAAATATATAAATCTTAACTATATATTTAACTGAAATCTAAATATTTAAATCTTAACTATATATTTAGCTCAAATCTAAATATTTAAATCCTAACTATATATTTAACTTAAATCTAAATATTTAAATCTTAACTATATATTTAACTGAAATCTAAATATATAAATCTGAACTATATATTTAACTCAAATCTAAATATTTAAATCTTAACTATATATTTAACTCAAATCTAAATATATAAATCTTAACTATATATTTAACTGAAATCTAAATATTTAAATCTTAACTATATATTTAACTCAAATCTAAATATTTAAATCCTAACTATATATTTAACTTAAATCTAAATATTTAAATCTTAACTATATATTTAACTCAAATCTAAATATTTAAATCTTAACTATATATTTAATTCAAATCTAAATATATAACTCTTAACTATATATTTAACTGAAATCTAAATATTTAAATCCTAACTATATATTTAGCTCAAATCTAAATATATAAATTCTAACTATATATTTAGCTGCAAAACTTATATATTTAGTTTGAAAAAATAAATATTTAGGTTAGATTTAAATATTTATTGAGCAAACTAAATATTTAATTGCAAAACTTTAAATATTTAGTTGTAGGCTATTTAGCTTAAATTAAATATTTAGTTGGTTAACTAAATATTTAGTTATTAAATGTAACATTTATAAATATATTAATTTAAAAGGTGAGAATATGCATTTGAAAAACAAAACCTGTTTTTTTTTTCCTAAAGCACGCTAAATATCTGAAAACATTGATGTAAAAATTTGACATCTCTGATTTACAAACGGCACCCCATAGGACTGTCCTCTTTTATAAAATAATCATTTCTTTTTAAATGTTATTGTCACTTTTGGAAATTCATTTAAGTAATCAAAAGTAAAGAAATATATCTCTAAATATGAATATATATCAAATTGTTTAGGATACACTGCAAAAAGTGTAATCTAATTGAGATTAAATATCTTAAAACAAGCATATACATGCTTATTTTTTTAATGGTAAGATTATTTTTCTCACTTAGTAGGTTTTGTGCCAGATAATTTCCCTCATTTTAAGAGTTTCTGCACTTATTTATCTCAATAAGATATTAAAGCTTGTTAATAAGATTTTATTACCTATTATGAGTAAAAACACATTTCAAACTAGAATCTCAATAGTTATAACAGTAACATCATGGTACACAACTGTATTTTCTAAGTAATAATTCCTTGTTTCAAGCAAATAAAGGCACGTACTTTCTTCTGTCTTTCTGTTGTGATAAACTATGGAATAAGAAGTATCACGTTTTTTATTACGGTTTAAGAATTTTGTGTTTAATGTTTTTTTTTTATTTCTCAGGAAAGTGTTCCTACTGTTTTTTGATGTAGTAAATTAGAACATTCTGGACCTGATGTTTTTCTGGTGGTCTTTTTAATGTTGTCATTTGTTCAAAATTGGAAGAATTTTACCCCTCCATGATTTCAAATTAAAGGTTGGAAGTCTTTTACAATAATACAAAAATAATAAATAAATAATAAAGCCATCTTTTTAGCTTTAATGTGATCTTTTATTATACCACAAACTTAAAAAAATAACCTAAAGATTAGGATTTTTACTGCAATTATTAGGTTAAAAGTATTCAGATTAAAATTAATTCATTAGATAAATTATTACTGTTTGACATAACAGATAACTGATTAACTGATTGACATAAGTGAAATTAAACATCAATAAAACCAATAATTGGCAAATAGTGATGAAGTAATTTAGGGTGAGTGCTGTCCAAATTTAAATATTTTTTTTTCCACATCTCTCTGTTTGGAGGGCTAAATGTAGGTGTAGGGGAAGAATTCGGAGCATTCAAACTGGTTAAGATGGGCTCAGACTAGTAATCTTTTTCTTATCATCATCATATGAGGACTTTTACAGGAGCCATTTGGAGCATCTGATGTTATGAAGGAACAGGATCAGACCCACCAACATTTTTCAGCCATATCTCTGCCTTAGAGATCTAAATCATGTAAGCAAATCATTTTCAGATGGTTTATGTTTAATAAGATTCTGCAAGTAAATAATAAATCATACTCATTGTAAAATGTTGAACTTTTGTTTCTAAAAGTCATAGGACTTTGGCATTTAAATGCTATGAAGCTGATGAACAGCAAGAGTTTTATTGAAATAACATGTATGTATTTATATCTTTGTGTTTATGTGTCAGATTATGGATGAACGGGATTGGATCCTCAATTAAGAAAACCCCCACTTCATTCCTGAACTGAAGAATCGCTGGAGGATCATTTTTGAGAGGGACCAGTTTTGTGGAGTTTTTTTTTTTAAAAAGGGATGAAGCCTCCAAAGAGTACGACGGAGTATTAGGGTCACCTAAAAAAAAAAAAAAAAGTAATATTACAAGTTTTCTTCTCGTAGATATACGACTTTAAATCTCGTAAATGTATGAGTTTTAATCTCGTAGATTTACGACTTTTTTCTCGTAATGTATTAAAGTCGAGGGGAGTCTACATTCCAGCGAATTTATGCCGTGAACTGAAGCAGACCAACCAAACTGTGAAAAGCGTCTTGGATTTCATCAGGTAAACTGAATGTTTAAAATATTCCAAATATTTGGAAGTTCCTTTATTTGATTTACAGTGTATTAATGTTTTATTGGTTGATGCTGCTTGCAGGATCTCTGCAGATCCCGTTTATGAATCAGTCCATATCCTCCAGCTGTCCACTTCACGTCATTTCTTCCTCTGACAGACCAGATCTCCTCCAACTCTGTGATGCTTCCGTCTGAAGAGGACGTTTTTGGAATTTTCAATGTTCTTGTGCTAACGTTGTCATTTTCAATGTTGTTTTGTGTCGAGACGGGACGTTTCATTTGGGGAAGGAGGCGTCCGGAGCTCTGTTTACATTCTCTTTTGGTTTCTGAGCATGACAGAGACATGATGTAAGGTGATGAAAGGAAATGAAAGATGTAATAAAGTGACGATCCTGATGAACGTGTATCTCTGAGCTCTTTATTTTACATATGAAACTCCGCACTGTTGTGTATTGAAGTTATCTGTTTAATAACTGCATTACCCAGAAGGCCAAGCGACTGGTCACATGTTCGGTGCACGGCAAG
The DNA here is from genome assembly GCA_003999625.1 of Oryzias javanicus. NCBI lineage: Eukaryota > Metazoa > Chordata > Actinopteri > Beloniformes > Adrianichthyidae > Oryzias > Oryzias javanicus. Next base: position 3,251,466 of record CM012460.1, on the reverse strand, counting down.
TGGTAAGCAGCAGATGAGCGCTAGTCATGCACAGTGCAGCAATATGAAGAGACTGTTAATAAAAAGTCTGTTTAACACAATAATAGCGCCTCTTTTGCTTACTTGAAGATACGCAAGACAACACACGCACTACCGAACCCGGAAATAATTTGATTTTGAATCGCCAAAAGGTTCAGAATTTATTTGCTTTTAACACTGATCTGGACATAATCTACACCAGATTCTCCACGTCTTTCATCTTCAAGCACGGCTCTGATAAACAGACAACTTTGGTTCTTTTCTCATTAAATTACGACTTTTAATCTCGTAGATTTACAACTTTAAATCCCATAGATTTACACGTTTTTTCTCATAAATCTACGACTTTAAAAGTTTTAAATTTAACCTATGACTTTTAAAGTAATAAATATACGACTTTATTCTCATAATTTAGCAGTTACGACTTTTTTTCTCGTAAATTTACGAGATTTAAAGTCGTATATCTACGAGAAAAAACTCGTAATATTACTTTTTTTTTTTCGGTGACCCTAATACTCCGTCGTAAAAGAGAGATGAAGGTAATTGCAAACTTAAATGCAGTCACGCTCATTGGCTGTGTCAGTTATGTGCTTTTGTACAGGTGTGTCTGTCCTTTTGTCCTATAGACGTTAAATGATTGTATAAAATGTGCAGTTATTAATCCTTGTGCTCTCATAGGCATGTTCAAATTTAAAGTGGGGTCATCTGGACCCCACGACAAAGCTTTTTTTGCAAGGATTTTTTTTATCTTCACTGGTTTTCGTGGCAGACATAAAATCCTGTCCACCTTTATCATGGGAGGGGTCATCTGGACCCCATAAGAGAGCACAAGGGTTAACTGGTGGTGGCTAAATGTATTTACTGTAACATCCTTAAATCTTGTCATTTCTTTGTATTTTTTTTAAATTATTTTATTGAATGTATTTTTTACAGTGAATGAAATGATGCTGTTTTGTTTTTCACAGTAAAGCAAACAGTTGTCTAGATGAAGCCTTTGCCAGACATGATCCCATCGCCTGTCGCTCCACTCAAGAAGCTAAGACATTCAAGTGAGGTGATGCTTCACATCCTCCAGGTCAGATGTTTGTGTGTACACGACAGGTTTTCATCTTACTTGATCATAGTTTTTAGGGCTGCCATGATTAGTCGACTAATCGATGACTAATCGACTATTAAAATAGTCTACAACTAATTTAATAGTCGATTAGTCGTTCATTTCTTGTGCTTGTAATAACTATTTCATGTGTTCTATACCTAAATTGATCTGTTTTGGGATAACACAAATACAAAAATAAATACAAATAAATGTCAATTTTCCTGAGCTGGATTTGAACCTCAGACCTTCTGACTGGAAGTACCCTGTTTATGCCGCTGGGCCACCAAGGGGCAGAATCTAGAACTGCACAAGTAGTTCTATTTAATGCTGACGACCTCTGAAGTCAGAACACAGAGGCAATGGTTGTTGACGTTTAAAAAAATTTAAAATCAAAGCAAACAGCCCTATGCAGCAAGTCTTTCATTTCTTGTGCTTGTAATAATAATTTCATGTGTTCTATACCTAAATTGATCTGTTTTGGGATCACACAAATAAAAAAAAATGACAAGATAAAATTAAATGTCAATTATCCTGAGCTGGATTTGAACCTCAGACCTTCTGACTGGAAGTACCCTGTTTATGCCACTGGGCCACCGAGGGGCGGAATCCAGAACTGCACAAGTAGTTCTATTTAATGCTGACGACCTCAAATGTCAGAACACAGAAGCAATGGTTGTTGATGTTTAAAAAAATTTAAAATCAAAGCAAACAGCCCTATGCAGCAAGTCTTTCATTTCTTGTGCTTGTAATAATAATTTCATGTGTTCTACACCTAAATTGATGGTCCCATAACTAATCTGATTGTATCTTCTGGGCCCAAAGTGACTGAGGGCTTGGTTCTTGGTGCCGGGGTCCTATCAGTACCTTCTCGCCATCCTCTGGGCCAAACATTCCGGTGTGCCAGCTTCTTGGTACTTTGGCCCTAAACTCACTTTTTACAAACTTCGAGCCCATTTTTGGGCCTCCATTTCCAAGTGTTCCCAATGGTTCTCCAGTGTCCCCCGGTGGTCTCAGGTCGATCTTCTGGACATCATTTGCCATCGTTTGGGGTTAGGATTCCCGGTACCTGACCCGAGGGCTGAGGACCCCTGATAAGTATCTGTGGCCCAGTACCACGCAGCCCTCGGACCGGTACGGCTGGGAACCCAGGAGTTAGTTGGAACAGCCAGCACATCAAATAAGGAGTTGGGAAAACGCAAAACCTCAAAAAGAGACGCGTAGGGGGCCCGAACAACACATCCACGTATGACGAGATGGGAGGGAGAATATCTACATACATGAAAACATACAAATGTACTCGGTTATTCTCCTGAGAACGAACCTGTCAGTTCATGTCCTCTGTAAGACATTTGCTTTTGGATTGTGTAAAGGAAGTATCCTATGTCTTGATGGACATCATGGCCTTTTCATTGGTATCTCGTGCATTTAGGTGGAATAAGGAGAATTTTGAATTCTTGAGGAGGCAAAATGAAGACCAAAAATGACATACAGTACATTAATGGGCTGATTCTCAGAAAAATATGATCATTTCCAAATATGAAAAAAAATGGTTATGAAACCACCTTTTTCTCACGTAGGTTAAGTGCTTGGAGCACCTTTTCCCTTTAAGGTAGATAATTCATTGTTCTGTTTATTTTTATTAATAAAATAATACTCTAATTATCACTTGTCATCCTCAGACATCTGAAACACTTACGGCTTATTTTTAGCCGTTTACTATTCTCTTCATGACATGTCTTTACATTTCTGTTGGGTGATGGCGTTATCCCTTTGGGCTCTAAAGCATTTATTCACTCTTATCGTTCTTGCAGGCGAGCTGATGGGTTCACTGAGTGTTCATAAATGAGACATCTCCAGAAGGGGACGACAATAAAAGAAGGAGGACTTGTTATCAGACTCTGGGTGGAAGCTCTCAGTCTGGCATTTGTCGACTTTATTGCCGTTTCATTTGACTGATTTTTTTTTTTTTTACATTTAAGGTGTTTCCAAAAAAAGAAAGTCATCCTCACAAACGCATTGCTGTCATAAAAATGGCCCGTGTTGATGTGAAAGTCGCTGAAGTCTAATTAATGTGGACACCAATGTGCTGGGGCAACTGTGAACTCGCTTGATCCGGTTAGGCTGCGTGGAGAAAAGGGGGTCGATGCAAGCTGAGAGCCCCCGAGCTGCTGAAGCCTTTCCAAGAGATGTCAGCTCCGTGTATTTAGCCAAGTCACCTGAAAGTAACGGGTTGCACATTTATGACAACAATGTTCTGCTTTGTGACTCCAAAGCTGAATGGATACAGAGGTGGAGGTTTTTACTCAGACTGAACATCTGCAGGAACCTCGTTAAGAGAGAGAAAAACTTTTTATCCATTTAATCCTTGTGTAAAAAAGAACCCACTCACGTGTAGTTGTAGTAAAAACACAGTAATCTATCCTTATCCATCTTGAAATGTTATCCTACAGAAGTTCTATTGTTGAAAACAGGTTGTTTATGTTTACTTGGAGACTTATACCACAATAAGTCTTTTTGACCCCAAAATATTAAAGTATTTGAACACAAGAAGTACTTCAAACATCACACACAAACATTTACAGATATACACGCCAACATACCAGAGATATAACGGTGTCTTTTCAATTATGTATTAAATAACAACAATTAAATCAGAATTCTTCTTTTTTTTTTTTGCTATTAAGTAGAGATGTGTATTGGCAGAGTCGTATCGCGATACACATCTCACGATACGTATCGCGATATATCCCAAGAAAGTACCAGATCTGTTATTTCACTTTTTTTTTATTTAGAAAAAACTTTATTTGAATATCAATACATTTTCACACACTAATAAATTACATATTTCTGTGGCCACATTTTAAATCGACACAATTCTTGCCACATGATGTATCGCGATATTTTACTAAAACGATATTTTCTTACACCCCTGCAACAAAGCTAGAAAAAATCATTAAAAATCAGTTGTAACAAAAAATGAAATAATAAATCCTTTTTAGATGTGTTCAATTATGTATTAAATCACAACAATGAAATCAGAATTCTTTTTTTTTTTACTATTAAGTAGAGATTGGCAGAGTCGTGTCGCGATACACATCTCACGATACGTATCGCGATATATCCCAAGAAAGTACCAGATCTGTTATTTCACTTTTTTTTTATTTAGAAAAAACTTTATTTGAATATCAATACATTTTCACACACTAATAAATTACATATTTCTGTGGCCACATTTTAAATCGACACAATTCTTGCCACATGATGTATCGCGATATTTTACTAAAACGATATTTTCTTACACCCCTGCAACAAAGCTAGAAAAAATCATTAAAAATCAGTTGTAACAAAAAATGAAATAATAAATCCTTTTTAGATGTGTTCAATTATGTATTAAATCACAACAATGAAATCAGAATTCTTTTTTTTTTTTACTATTAAGTAGAGATTGGCAGAGTCGTGTCGCGATACACATCTCACGATACGTATCGCGATATATCCCAAGAAAGTACCAGATCTGTTATTTCACTTTTTTTTTTTTTTTAGAAAAAACTTTATTTGAATATTAATACATTTTCACACAGTAATAATTTACATATTTCTGTGGCCACATTTTAAATCGACACAATTCTTGCCACATGATGTATCGCGATATTTTACTAAAACAATATTTTCTTACACCCCTACAACCAAGCTAGAAAAAATAATTAAAAATCAGTTGTAACAAAAAATGAAATAATAAATCCTTTTTAGATGTGTTCAATTATGTATTAAATCACAACAATGAAATCAGAATTCTTTTTTTTTTTACTATTAAGTAGAGATTGGCAGAGTCGTGTCGCGATACACATCTCACGATACGTATCGCGATATATCCCAAGAAAGTACCAGATACGTTATTTCACTTTTTTTTTTATTTATAAAAAACTTTATTTGAATATTAATAAATTTCCACACACTAATAAATTACATATTTCTGCGGCCACATTTTAAATCGACACAATTCTTGCCACATGATGTATCGCGATATTTTACTAAAACGATATTTTCTTACACCCCTACAACCAAGCTAGAAAAAATAATTAAAAATCAGTTGTAACATAAAATGAAATAATAAATCATTTTTAGATGTATTTGATGTAAACACAGTAACCGTAAACATACTGGTCTGCAGTAGAGATGCAATGATAAAAGTTTCATGGTGTAATCCATAGTTCAGTTTGAAACTGAGAATTGTGGCATCTTTATTACACTCACGCCTGGTTCACACTGGACGCGGAAGCACCGCAAACCGGCGCGGAACGGCGCCCGCTTCCATTCGCCGCCCGTGTTAACCAGCGGTGCAGTTCACAGCAGGCGCGGTCGGGACCATGTCTTTATCCATGATGGTAAATACAAATAAAGCTCTAGAATCGTCCGTCGACCGCCACGGAAAAATGTGCATCTGGTGACAACTGCAGAGCGGAGCGGACTCCGCACTCACTCCACTTTGCGGCGCTTCTGCGTCAAGTGAACAAGGCGTCACACACTTGTACATCTTCATATCCACACATCTACAATTGCACTCCTTCACACATACATATCTACACATCTAAATACAGACACGTGTCTATACATACTAGGGGTGTGCCAAAATATCGATATTGCGATATATCGCGATATTTAGTCCTACGGTTGATTCTCGATGGTTCTCACCAACTATCGATATTATATTTTCATTTGAAGAGCCTGTTGCGTCTGAGTCGCGGGGCGGAACTAATAGTCGCGCTGCGTCAGGCACATTTTGCAGACGCACGCGCCACATTCAAGAAAAAACACCGGCAGGATTCTGGCTCAGTAGCGCGTGTATAAATCATGTCTACCTGTTCTCAATTATCATCCACCTGTAGAAGAGTCAGCCGGTAAGAAGTGAGTTTGTCTGAGAGCTAGAATGATCGTTTATTTCCTGTTTGAACGAGGCGCGTGCTTCATAGCTGTTTGTGTGTACTTCAGGGACTAGTCGGAATTTTCGCTTTCATGCACTCTATGTTTACCCTGCTGGTGTACGGTGTAACTTTGGTAAATTTATGGTGTAAGGTTTTCACATGAACATGATAACTTTTTGCTAATGTTAACTTAAAGTCATTCTTAAATTAAAAAAATGAAAAATTATGAACTTAAAAAAAAAAGTAAATAAAATAAAGTACATGAATTCACGGTAAAATAGGGAAGTTGCTCGTTAATTGGAGAACTTAAAATTGTATAAATTATTATAGATAAAAAGTTGTAATAGAATTCGAATTTTTAAATATATATTGCCATTATTATGAGTGTTTTACCTGTGTTTACCTGACTATTGACTGACTAAATGGAAAATAAATAAAGATTGGAGAAATAATCTCAAGTGCTAGTCTGAGTAAATCAGCCTTTAATTTTGAATGATCAGCCCTTTTCAAATGTAGGAAAAGTGCACAAAAAATTATGTAACACTTGATAGAGGCTGTAAAACGTTATATTCATCATCCTTTGATGTGACGTTTCTTTAGAGGTAGATAGCTGTCACCAATTTGAATTATTTAATTTTTGTTCTGTTGCTAACTGTAATTCTGTGGCACTGCTGATCATGTTTACTATTGTTAACATTGAATTTTACAAATAATTCCAATTCAATGGGTGGTAAGTTATAGTATCAGTGATTTTAGGCAACGTTAAACAAATGTGTCTATAATTTGTTACACAAAATAAGACATAAGTTGTTTATTATGATTGTGTTTAAGATAAAAAAAATAAAAATGGGGATATATTCCCCTCAAAAAAGCGTTCTTTTATATAATATTAGTAATTAGAGAGGATTTTTACCAACTATCGCAGTATCGCAATATTATCGATATCGTGAGCCATGTATCGCGTATCGTATCGTGAAGTACCCAGTGATTCCCAGCCCTAATACATACACACTCACTTACATATCTACACCCCTATTTGATTACACACCTATACATATCTACGCCTCTATTTAACTACACCCCTAAACATATCTACACCCCCATTAACTAAGGCCCGATACGAATCCTCCCCTTCTCCCTTCCCCTTCGTTTATCCCTCCGTCTTTGCTCCAAACGGAGGGAGATGAAAAAACAGTGTCAAATATTTCGGACGTGACTTTCGTTCGATGACATCACCAATATCGCATTAGCGCGGAGCTTCCAGCGCTTGAATATACATAACAACAGCTGCTTTATTACTTCAAGTACTGACACTTTAAATCAAGGTGAAGGGAGAAGGGGAGTATTCAGATCGGTCTTAAATACCTACATATCTCCACAGCTACACTTGGGCCTAATCCAAACCCTTACATTTAACCCTCCAAGTATATAGATATAGTATATAGTAGAAATAATGTCTTCCATTTGGGACGTCACTACCACTTGACATCGTCAAAAGTTTCCAGTCATTTAAGTTACCGCATACCTGCAAGCACTTGGAAAAGCATTAAACATTGGTTTTATTATTTTAAGAAGTCGTGTAAAAACTAAAAAAGGCTTAGCATACATTTAAATGTAAACTCCTGAGCACTCCTCCGTGTCACAAACGCAACGTGGATCACCCTACCAGCCTTAAGACGCAACGACTCCTTAAAAAAGAAGTTGGGACACCGCTAGAGCTTGAAATTCCGCTACAATTATTATTATAAAAATGTAAAATTATTCACATTTTTTCTCTGCATTACTGTAATTAATTCATAATTTATTACTTTACATTTCAATAGTAAAAACAATAAACTTCTAATGTGTGACAGGAAACTGTTATTACGGTTGTTTTTGTTGATTTTTGTATGTATTAGTGTTTACTGACTCTTTTTGTGTTGTGTAACAAAAAAGTATGATTAAAAAATGAAATAAACTGAGTTGAAATCATAAGCAACAGGTTGTTTCATCATCACAACAGATTTTAGATTAAAAAATTAAACCAAGTTGCTTCATTTTGGTCATTTTTTACCTGTGGGTGGAAACCGAGTCTGGAAGTTTGAAGAGAAACTCTTTTCTTTGGGGGAAATTGATGCTTTTACATAACCACGAAGTTGTTCTCTGCTGCTGCAATTTGTAAGATGATTATCCAGCAAAGCACACAGGGGAATAATCCATAAATACTGAATTACCTGATGAGTTTTTACATCGAGGATTAGCCTCGTCTGGGATAAAAAAGACAGAAAAAGAAAGACTCCTCCCTTCATTTCCAACTTTAACTAGTGGGAAGAGAGAGCCGTGACTTCCGCCTCCTTCTGAAGGTCGGAGTCCCGCATGAAGTGGCACGGCGGCGGCAGTGGGGATGCTGGCACTGCCCTTTACGCATGATCTCCCCGCCAGCACGCTGTAGGCGCGCAGCCGCAGCGTCTTGCGTCTGCGTTCTTGGCTTGCGCAAAGATGGATGTAAGAGAGGAGCGCGTCCGCGGCTGCGCCTCGTGTTGATTCCTTCAAAGAAGCTCGCGTGAGGATCTGTTTCTGGAGGATTTTTTTTTTAATTAAATCGTCATTCCGATGGATATTTACGCATCTGCTTTGTCACCGGCGCTGGACATCGGGACCGGCTGCTACCTGCTGGTGTTAAGTAAGCTGCACGCGCTCCTCAAACATACCTCCACTGTAGTTTGGTCACATGAAATGATGGGACAAACAGTCGAGATTACGCACAGCTTCAATGACAGCTGGATGAGTCTGATGACTTCAAACTGATTGATCCATCTCCTTCATCCAGTGCCAACGTACCGACAGGATTTTACGCACAGCTCTATTAATTACAGTTTCCAATCGAGAGCATCCTGGTGATCAGCAGATGCGTAAAAATGGTTTGTGCGCATTTTGGCTCCGCGGAAACTTTCCCTGAGGGGGGGCTGAATCCTCTCCCTCAAGTTCTCCTGAACTAATGCGCCAGTCGTGATGACCTAACCGAGGCGTTAACGCCGAGAATTTCTGCTCATGATCAACAAGCGGCTCATTCATTCAGAGCGGATTTACGGTGGGATTGCTTCGCGCCTCGCAGATGATCCCGATCATTTCCTGTTTCTTCATGCATGAACTATTTAAACAACTTTTTCAGAGAGGAAAAACAACGAGTTAATGTCATTATATAAGCTATAGTTACAGTGATTCTGCGAAGCAGGAATTCAGGATAATTTATTCAGAAAATCACCATGAAATATGTATGCATTAATGAAGAAAAAAAGCATCAGCTGCCAGATAATCTTTAATAGACGAAAAATGTTTATAAAATGATTATATAATAAAGGTCGTTTAAACCAAAATAAACAGCTATTAGTAAACCTTTGTCTTGTTTTTACCCCATCCACCCTCACGTCCTCCTCACAGCTCCGCATCCTAAACGTCATCATTGTTCCTCCTCTCAAACATCTCCATCTTTATTGATGAATCTCAACATCTACACTGGAAAAATAAGGGGAAAAAATCCTGTTTTCACAGGGATTTCTTAGGGGGGAAAAAGTTTAAATATTAGTAAATGAGAAACCTTTTAACTGTATATCCCCGTTCTGTTTATAAAGCGTCATTTCATAACCAAATCTGCCTTTAGAACGCTAGAAAAACATACAACCAGTTAAAAATAAAAAAACAGTTAAAGATTTTGATTTTTTGTATATCTTATTTTATCAATAAATTAACTACTTTAGTGAAGTTTTAATGAATTTTCTGTACAGTGATCATCAAAGTGACTGTTGTAGCTCGTCTTCAGGGGCGGACTTATTATTTGGGCATAGGAAGGGCCCCTCAACGCTTTTGGGGCTCCCAAAATTTAGGGAATATTTCTAAAATAGTTTTCATTAGTATTTGTCATAAGAATAAAAAAAATAATAAATCACGGAGACGGCTCTGGAGCCACACGAGGCTCTTTTATCGCTTTAATGTTACTCTTTAGCGATTAAATAAAGAAGAGATTAATTATTTGAGTTTTGTCATTCCTGTTTAGATTTTTAACACGTCAAGGGTCTAAGCAAAAAGAAATTTAATTTACTTTCAGAAATTCTACAGAAATTTTCTTTAAAGTTGTATTATTATTTTTTAGTTAATCTAATTAAAGTCTCTAAAAGTATTTTTATTTTGCTAAATTACACTAGGTTTGAATAAATGTGGTTTAAAATGATTAAAAAGTGTGTTTTAGATTTGTGTGTTTTCAATGATAACCTCTTGTTATTCTAAAAAAAATTAATAGATTCCAATAAAATGTTTATTTTTGAGATTAAAAGGGAAAAAAAATCCTAATATAAAAATATCAAGCTTGAATGCCTTGGATTTTTAATTTAAGTAAAGTTGCTGCAACAGGAGGACCTTTGTTGACACAGAGTCGGTTTTATTTTGAAAGGAACTAGTGTGTGAGACACTCCTGTAACTAAATTATTGTAATATTTAGGAACAAAATGTATAAATCAATGCTTACTTGTCAAAAAAGCGTAAACATTGTGCATTTTTAAACAATAAAACGTGAGTTTGTGGCTCTTGGTGGGTTCTGGTCTGTAAGGAACTTGACTAAATTTCTCTTTTAGAGTTAAAAGTTGCAGACCCCCGGTGTAAGACATGCAAATGAAACTATTTCATCCACCCCCGTAGATCTGCACCGATGGAATATTCCGCTAACGGCAAGCTAGCTAGCAGAGAGAGACTCTTCCAATAATTAGAAAAGAAAAGGTGGTACTCAACCAGCTGTGAAAAAAGTAAAAAAGAGAAAAAAAAAAAAAATGCGTCTGAAAGTGCAAGAAGAAAAACAAAAATAAAAGAATGAGAAGAGATAAAGAAGAGAGTAAAGACAAAAAGAGCGGCAGAAAATTCTCATGGAGTTTTTTATGTTCTTTAGGAAAACTATGGTTAATTAATGAAATTGCATATGTTATTAATGTTTTACTTTAGGTAAGAATTTAAAAATCAAATGTCTGATACAACTTTGCATTACTCCACTTCACAGGACATTATCTTAAATACAAACATGTTTTTAACAGATTTCCTTGAATAAAATACATTTAAAAGAACAACTGCAGGGGGCCCCATCTTCTAGTTCGCCCTGGGCCCCCAAACTGCTGAGTCCGCCACTGAAGACGATGACCTCTGGTTGTAACGCAGCCCTCATGAACAATAATCTACAGTGATCCAAAAATGTGAGAAATAGTGTCAATATTAAGAACTATTAAACCTTCCTGTATTTAAAATCGTCTTCTGATCTATTTTCAAAGCAATTATGCTGTTTTTAGCCATAAAAATCTACTTTTCTTTAGTTCTTGCAGAGCAGCGGTAGAGAATTTGAAATTCTTCTGTGTGCAACAAAACAATAAAATCCAAATTCCTGCGTGCAACAAATACGCTGAGCAGTATAGAAGCTATAAAGGCGTAACATGAAAGTTTTTCTGTTCCATCAGATTCTTTTTTTTAAACCTCTGAATGTTCCCACTCTGTTTTCTACGTCACAAATACGATGAGGAACAATTTTAACATACAGAGAAACTCAAAAATGCAATTTTAAGCTTAATTTTCTCAGTTTATGTCCATCATTACACAAAAGATGTTAAAATCTGAGTTTTAATAGTAATTAAATCTTTTTTACTCTCTCACATGTACAACATTGCAGCTTATAACATGTTTTCCTGCGTATTTTCTAAATAATAATCTCTTTTTCAAATGATATTTATGAATAATGATTTAGTTTTTCATTTAATTGAATTCTAACTATTTAAAATAATACATTTTTGCGATAAAAAAATGAGAAAACACCCAAATATAAATCCCAGGATATTAGTAAATGACTCATATTCATAAACAGACCATTAGAATTAAGAACAATTCCAATACATTTTCCTAATTAATGTTCTACATCATCAGAAAATTACAGAAAAACATGTTAAAAACATGATTTTGAAGTATTTAAAATAATTGAATATTGCAATAAAAATGATTAAACACGGATAGATTAAACCAAAGATGCCATCATTTTTTAAAGTGTAATTAATTATATTCATAAATAGACTGAATAAATAAAAACTCAGCATTAGGATTTTGAGTTCAATTTTATTCATTTAAATCCTCCATCTTCTAAGAAATGACACAAAAACGTGTTATAAAGAGCAAAACACAAGTTTTATAAGTTATTTAAAACAAAAGATGTCAAAATCAAAGTTTTAAAAGTAATCAAATGCTTTAAATCATCTTTTTTTACCCCTTTTTTTACCCTCTCATATAAAAATATCAAAGTATCACTCCTTATATGTTATATTCCACTTAATAATCTCGTTTTTAAACACATTTTTGTAATGATTTAATTTCTTGTTTTTGATTTGATTCAATTCTAAACATTCAAAATAATAAGAAATTGCAACGAAAAATGACAAAACACGGATATTTCAAACCCAAGATCATAGAAAATGATGCCATCTTCATGAAAGTGTCATGAATTATATTTATAAATAGACTGTTTGTATGCAGAAAAACTCCAAAAATGAAATTTATCATCCATCATCAGATAAATGACACAAGAAAATGTTAAAAACAACAAAAACACAAACATTTATATGGTCTTTATCACATTTTCTGTCTGCTATATAAGCAATAATTGGATTTCTTTATCAATTTGATTGATTTCCAAGCATTTAGAATAATTAAAAAAAATCACAAAATGTTGATATATATCAAATGCATTAGAGAGAACATTAAGAAATACTGACAATGATGCCATCAACTAGGGCTGCCACAAACGATTATTTTAATAGTCGACTAATCACCAATTATTTTTTCCGATTAGTCGACTAATCGGGTCGTGCACAAACAGGATGTAAAACACACATCTTAACCATTATTAGCTTTAAACAAAATAAAAACTAAATATATTCACACAAGCATTATCTGCGAAAATGCTTGTGTGAATGCTGTAAGCTGAATTTTGAAGCTGAAGCGAGTGACGACAGCGAAGATGCTGAAATTGATAGCTAAAAACACTAAAGCTGATAGCCACTAAAATATTAGCTAAATGCCAAATTAGCCTAAAAAATAACTAAAAGCCTCAGCTGGACAAAATTGCTAGTATGTAGCTGACATGTTAACTTAACTCCAAAATAGCCTTAAAAAACTGAAAGAAATCCTAAATTTTTCCAAAATAGCTAGCATGTAGCTTAAATATTAATTAAATTCCAAAACACCCTAAAAAACTTTTTTTTTTAAAAAGTTTGTTAGCCAAAACAGCTAGCATCTAGCTGAAATATTAGCTAAACACCAAATTAGCCAAAAAAACTGAAAAAAGCTTAAATTAACCAGAATACCTAGCTTGTCGCTGCAATATTAGCTAAACTCCAAATTAGCCTAAAAAATAATTTAAAAGCCTCAGCTAGCCAAAACTGCTAGCATGTAGCTGACATATGAACTTAACTAAAAACTGAAAAAAATCCTAAATTTTCCAAAATAGCTAGCATATAGCTTAAATATTAGCTAATCTCCAAAACACCCTAAAAAACTTAAAAAAAAAAAAAAGCTTAAGTTAGTTAAAACTGCTAACATCTAGCTAAAATATTAGCTAAACACCAAATTAGCCAAAAAAACTGAAAAAAGCCTAAATTAACCAGAATAGCTAGCTTGTCGCTGCAATATTAGCTAAACTCCAAATTAGCCTAAAAAATAATTTAAAAGCCTCAGCTAGCCAAAACTGCTAGTATGTAGCTGACATATTAACTTAACTAAAAACTGAAAAAAGCCTAAATTAACCAGAATAGCTAGCTTGTAGCTGAAATATTAGCTAAACTCCAAAATAGCTTAAACAAACCTTGATAAATGCCACAATGGTCTAAAAAGCTAGCATATTTTTATTATAACTTTCAACTTTACGACAGTCTAACTCCATATATTATAAAGTAACGACTAATCGACTATTAAATTAGTTGTCGACTATTTTAATAGTCGATTAGTCGACTTATCGTGGCAGCCCTACCATCAACTTGAATAAAGACAAACTGAATTCATTCCATTGATTCGCGTCCTTGATTATCAGTAAAATGACTCAAGGAGACGTTGAATCATGAAGTTCTTGAAATCAAGACAGTAAAGCAATTACCAAATGCACTTTGACAGCAGGGCGTTGTGGACCGCCAGTATTGACTAAAAACAACCCCTGCTGTGAGAAACCGCGGCTCTCCTGTGACTTGTGTTGCCGTTTGGATTCATCAGGATCAGGAAACCCAAAACTAATCTTGGAGGAGCTCTCAGCCGCGCAGCAGGACCCGCTCCCATCCGTCCACATCGGATTCCTGTCATCCTCCAAGGCTCCAGGAAGGAACAGGAGTCGGACACTCCGACCCCCCCTCGCCCCCCCGCCCGCTGCTTCACACGTTACATCTGCCCGCAGCCTCGTCTGAACAACTAAAGATAAACTGACAGACGGATGCAGAACGCAGGAAACGGCTGACAGTCGCCACGCAAAAATCCCTCATGAAGGATTCATTTCTGCTCGTTTTGGAAACGACGCGTCCCATTTGAGGATTCGACAACTTCCCTGTTATCAAAAAGAATCTTCTTCTCCCCATGAATAATTCATGGAGATACAATCTGAGAAAATGAATAGAGGAAATGGCAGCGATTCAATCACTTCATTTCATTCTTTCAGTGACATTATTCGACTCCTCCATCAGGTTCTGCTGCACCATTATTAACCCTAATGGATGTGAAGGTTTCCACTGACAACTCAAGGCTGTTTTTACAGGTTTTTACTGTTCAGGCACAAAGAATGATGAGAATATTTGGCTTTACTTCAATAAAAATGATTTATCGTTCTCTCAAACAGATGCAGCTTTTTGTTGTTTGGCTTCAAACATGATATTTACAAACTATTATAGTCATAAAATTAAATTTAGCAACAAAACTGCTCAAATCTGACATTATTAACACTCTATTTTACAACGAAAACAAATTAAAACCTTTTATTTTTTGAATTTTTTTCTGAATAAAGAAAAAAAAAGAATTTTATGCAATAAAAAAATGATAAATACAATTCTTTTAAAAACACTTTTCATGAGCTAAAGATAAAGAAAACTTTATGTTTAGGATTTTAACATTCAAGTTAAACCACAAAACAACTTAAATACAATGTTTTACATGTTTGATTACTTTTAAAATAACTTAGTTATGGCTGATTATTCTGTTTATTTAAAGCAAAACATTCAATATCATACATTCCATTTTGGTTCTAATCTAAAATCTTTTAAATAAATATTTTTTATTTTAATATATTATTTTTTTTTTTGCATGTATTAGTTATGAAATGATAAACGCCGGAGAGATTAAACAAAAAAAACACTTTTTTAGTTACATAAAAACTGAATAAATAAAAACTACATTATAAGCTAAAAACATTAACTGTAAATAAACTCAATGATTGCTTCGGAAAACCCATTTCTGCCTCTTGTTTTTAGGAAGTTTAACCCAGTAAATGTAGGTTGGTTCCAGCTGCTGCCTCTAAGTGAGAAGGTCCCGACTCCTGTCTCCACTGGGACTTTTCAGATTTCCCCCCGACACCTTCTGTTGCTCCTCCTGTCCAAAAGCATTGGAGTTAATGTGAGTGATGATGCTAACCTGCCCTGGGGCGTCTATCAGTGTTTGTCTCTGGATGGCCAGGTACCGCCCCGTGACCTGTCTGTGGTGCAACGGCAAGAATAGGCTCCAGCTTTGAGTTTTGACTCGGTTTGTGAGACTAAAACACCAGGATCTATAAAACTCACAACAAAAACTCACAACTAGTAAGACAACAAATAAGCTGATGCAATGTAAAAACCGCTCCAGCGGCTAAAACAATCCCTCCTGCGTTCCATCACTTCCTGGATCAGCTGATCCTCTGGGTTTAAAAAAATCCATTAAATGATTTGAATTGATTTAAGCTTAATAGATCAATAATCGATTCACAAAAGATATAAATCGATTTACCACAGAAAGCTAGCTTGATGCTAACTTTCAATAGAATTTCCCATAGGACGGCTAATGCTAACGCTCGGTAACTAAATGAACGTCTTTATTTACTCACAGGCATGAATTTCCTAAAGTTTTCTTTGTTAAAGTTACTGTTTGTGTTTTAAAAAAATTGTTTTTCCTCATACTGTGGTCTTCTTCTTGAATTAGTTGCACTTTTATAGCGTGATTGCCACCTAGAGGCCAAACTGAAACCTCCTCCAAGAGAAGCAGAACAATGTTTACAATGTTAAAGATCTGAACATTTTTGCTAGAACTTCTGCTTTAGAGAATCCATGCAACACCGATGATATTTACAATCTCATTTCACTACAACATTCTACAATCTGTGAACTGTATCAGATTAATATAAATTTATTCAAATAAAGTGGATTTTTAATGTATTTCTAGACAAATGTTTATAAATGTGTAAACTTAAAATTGAACTGAATTGAAGAATCAGCACAATCAATTCATGCCCCGCGCTGGCTTCTCTCGCTGCACTTGCTGCAGACCCAGTGCTGGCTTCCACTGCCATGCTCCTTCACTTCAGGCCCCACACTGGCTTCTCCTGCCATGCTCACTTGAGGCCCCACACTGGCTTTTCCTGCCGCACTCCTTCACTTCAGGCCCCACACTGGCTTCTCCTGCTGCACTCCTTCACTTCAGGCCCCACACTGGCTTCTCCTGCTGCACTCCTTCACTTCAGGCCCCACACTGGCTTCTCCTGCTGCACTCCTTCACTTCAGGCCCCACACTGGCTTTTCCTGCCGCACTCCTTCACTTCAGGCCCTACACTGGCTTCTCCTGCCACAGTTGTTCATTCATTTATCTTCTTGTTCGCTTTATCACTTTTGGGGTCACAGAGGTGCCAGAGCCTAACCTGGCTACTGATGGGCGAAGGCAGGAAACACCCTGGACAGGTGGCCAGTGTGTTGCAGGGCTTCAATCACACACACATGTACTCTCACATTCACCTAGGGGCAATTTAGAGTCACCAATTAACCTATGAAGCGGGTGCACGGGGAGAACATGCAAACTCCACACAGAAAGGTCCCCAGTTGGTGTTTCTGATCTCTCAGCTGGGATTTGAACCGGGTCATTCTTGCTGTGAGGCAAGGGCGCTAACCACTGCACCACTCCGCACCCCTGACTTCTCCCGTCACGCTCCTTTGTTTTGGGTTCTCCCGCTACTTTCTACAGGTCCAGTGCCGGCTTTTCCTGCTGCGCTTCTCCGTTTCTGGCCCTGTGCTGGCTTCTCTCACTACTGAAAACATGCTTTCAGATTAGAACATGTGCCTGAAAATATTCCAATTTATAAAACTTCACGGCAGATGCTTTCACCAAACTTCCTCTCTTCAATCCCAAACTTGATCCAAACCCCAAATTTCCTTAAGAGCTTCTGGTTGTTAAAAAAAAGTCAATCTTTGCATCAAAATTCTATTTAATTCATTTTCTTTTCATCACAACTGTTTACGGGAGTTAAGTCCTTTTTTTTTTTTTTAATTAATCTTGTTTAGGCGTCTCTGCTTCCCATCCTGACCCCTCTGTTCTCTTTTGATCTTGTAAGCTAAAAGCCTGAGAAGGACTTGAGATTGATTCTATTAGAGCTTCAATTTTGCAACATTCTTAGTCAATAAAATTCACTGCTCATTTTGATTGGATGTGAGATGTTGTGGTTATAACTGCTTGATTCGTTTTCTTCATTTCTTCTGTGTTCTGTGAGCTGTCAGAGCTGTCTGCACTCTCCTAATTCTGTACTTCTTACTGTCCCACACTATGTCCTCATTTCCTCATAGATGATCTGAGTTATGAAGAAATGCTGAAACATTCATACACAGATTTTTTCAACCAATCAGGAAACGGATGATGCAGAAACTCCTGTAAAGTGAAACGAGGTTGACAGACTGATGCTCTGCTGAGAGACTCGGAACGGTTTTAGTATGGAAACCTCATTTAGATTAAAAGGAAACCACTGGAGCTGAAATTAAAAATGCAAAATCTTCTCTATTAACTTTCCAGTCTGAGGATCTGGAAAAAAAAAAAAACCTCTGACGCTGTTTCTAACTGGTAAAAACAGCAAACTCTGCATCTTCATGGACCCAAAAAAGAATTCCGTTTCTCCTTTGAAGCAGCAGAGGAGAAACACTCATGTTTGGTCTGTCCCATCGTCGCTCCCCAGAGTTACGAATGTCCTCCAACTTACCAAATCAAGTCATATAACTTTATAACAATCTTACAACTCTAGTTGTAATCTAACCGCTTGTGCTTTGCTCCAGAAACGGTTAGAAGCTAGCATACATCCAGCATTGTCCTCTGATTCTTGTCCCTGAAAAAGTCAGTCTGTCATTGGTCATTGAGTTTGAAGAGGGACATTGAAACTTTGGCATTCCTCGATCCACGTGTTGCTTCACTAAATTTCCATGATCTCTGGACCAAAAACCCTTGGTCGTAGACTTAAGTCTCATGCTCCTGTTTGTGGGTTTTTGGTTTGGTCTGGCAACCATTGTGGTACCATTGGGTAAGTGCATCGTAATAGTGAGGCTGGAGCAGGGGTCGGCAACTTTTAACAGTAAAAGAGCCATTTAGGCTGGTTTTCTACTGATCAAAACCTGGAAGGAACCTTATTGACTTATGTTAGCCTTTAAAAAATTTGGATTCCTTATTTCTGTTTTTTTATAAATGTGAATAATATCTATTTTTGGCACAAACAAAAGCAAAAATATATATATATATATAAAAGAAACTAGCATTTATCAAAATGGGATTTTTTTTTTTTTTACTTGGCAGCAAATAAACTAGCTTGTTGCTTAATTACAAGCTGAAATTCAAATTAGCATAACATTTCTCTTTAAATTAAATCAGCCAATAATTTTAGCATGTTGCTGAAATAGAAGCTAAACTCAAAATTAGCATAAAACCCGCAGTAGATAACAAATTGCTAAAATATTAGCTTAACTCCAAATTAGCATAAAAAGCTAATTTGAGGCCCAATCCGCCAAAAAAAAGCTAGCTTGTTGCTTAATTACTAGCGGAACTCCAACATAGCCCAAAATTCCTCAGAAAACTAACTTAGTCAAAAACGTTAGCATGTTACTAACATAGAAACTAAATTCGAAATTATTTAAAAAAAAAAAACAGTAGATAACAAATTAGCTAAACACATCAGTATTTTACTCAAATATTAGCTAAACTCCAAATTAGCATAGAATTCCTCAGTAAACTAACTTAGTCAAAAACATTAGCATGTAGCCAAAATA
Organism: Oryzias javanicus; assembly: GCA_003999625.1. Lineage (NCBI taxonomy): Eukaryota > Metazoa > Chordata > Actinopteri > Beloniformes > Adrianichthyidae > Oryzias > Oryzias javanicus. The sequence goes on along the minus strand of CM012460.1, from coordinate 3,232,141 downwards.
GAAGCTAAATTAGCCTAAAAACCCCACTAGAAAACAAATTAGCCAAAAACGTTAGTATGTTGCTAAAATAATAGCTAATCTCCATTTTTTTTTAATTTTATTTTATTTTTCTTCAGGCAGAGAGCCACTGTGGAGAGATAAAAGAGCCACATGTGGCTCTGGAACCGCAGGTCGCTGACCTCTGGGCTACAGGAAGTTTTATACACTTATGTTGTACGGGTGATGCTTGTGGCTGCATTTTCTGTATGCGGAAGCAAAACGGTTGCACCGCTATCCCGCATGCGCGAACCATACGTCACTTCCGCTAAAGCATTTTATGGTCTTCGGACGGTAACAACAATAATAGCCTCGTATGATGTTAATATAGCACTTAAAAATATTTATTATAATGAAAAAAATCACTTATTGTTGAATAAACGAAAGGAAAAAATGACACGTTAAGGATAATAACCTTACGATCTTGCAGTGACTATCACGGACTACAAATGTTTTCTTCTTCTGCAGTTTTACATGACGGCAGTTTACCCCCTAAGCTAAGAGGAAACAGCGCCGCTTCAAAACACTTTATTTTATCCGGTAATCCAAATTCGTTTTTAACAGTAACTCGGTGGCTTTTTCTCGCACAGTAATCCAGTCAGGAGAAGCTCTCGGATGTTGAGAAAAACATAAATTCTTGTGATCAAGGAGTTTTACTGTTTGGAAATGACTCTGTCGTATAGTGGGCGAACAGCGGAAGTGACGTATGATTCGCGCATGCGGGGTAAGTGGTGCAACCGTTTTGCTTCCGCATACAGAGAATGCAGCGACAATGCTGTCATACTGTGTTCTCGTCGTTAGTAAGATGCGCTACTAGCCCCTTACTAACTTCGCCCAAATACCATGAACACCTGTGTGATTCCTGTAGGATGTCCACACAAATATACTTTCCTGCATGAGAAGAGCCTCCAAGGAGCTGCACACCTGCATGTCATCTACTTCACCTTTACTTCAACCTGTTGCCTGCAGCATACCCGTAGAAAAAGTGCGTGAACGTGTTCTCTCTATGGCAGGGGTGTTAAACTCAATCACACAAGGAGCCAAAATCTAAAACACACCTTAGGTCGCGGGCCGAACAGGATAAACATTTATTAAACACACTAAAATTTACATTTTTAAAACTTTAAAACTGTAACTTTTTAACATAATTCTGAACTACATATATAGCGTTACCTGCGATCATGGGAATGCTGTAAACTGAATTTAGCCGCTAAAGATGCTAAAATTGATAGCTAAAAACGCTGAAGCTAATAGCTGAAAATGCTAAAGCTGACAGCCAGCTAAAATATTTTGAAAATGCTAAATTAGCCTAAAAAAACAACAAATAAAAAACTTAGGTTAGCCAACACAGCTAGCATGTAGCTGACATATTAGCTACACTCCATAACAGCCTAAAAATCTTAGTTAATAACAAAATAGTCCAAAATGCTAATTTTTAAAACTTTAAAACCATAACTTTTTAACATAATTATAAATAATAAAAATTTAGGAATATTATTCCAGAATAAATAACTTTTCATATTTTACTCTCCATAAAAATATATTCTGTCAAAATTACACAAGTTAGAAATGAGAGCAAGATGACATTGGGCCGTTAATAACAATACAATGATCTGGAGGGCCGGATAGAATTACCCAGAGGGCCGGATCCGGCCCCTGGGCCTTGACTTTGTTCTATGGGCTCACGAATGGTCCACGATTTTGATTTTTCGTGTGGACCACTGTACGGGTTTGACTGTTTTTTCCGCCCCAGATTGTGAAACCAATCTAGCATTTCTGACAGGAAAACAGAGCTCGAGTGCTGATTGGCTTCATGAAGCAAAAGGTTTGGTCCAATCAAGCGTTTAATGACCTGTATTTCCATCTCGAGTGAATTTTTCCTTCCTCTCCACTCGTCTTTTACTGACCCTGTCCGCTGCCAATCAGCGATGGACCGCTGGAGCTTTACTGAGCTCTGCTGGGATCATGATGATGACAGAAAATCAGCCTAAGACCGAAGGACTGATTACATCAAGATCTGATGGACACGCCCCCCACTTTTCTCTGTAGAAGAAAACACAACTCAAGTTCATTTTACATTTGACATAAACAGACTCTTTCAATTCTCTGTTTCTCTCTCTTTCTCAAAAACCTTCACACCTCTCATGAGTCACCAGTGTGGATTCCTGCTAACGCTGTGACATTTAGATCCGCTTCACTTGTAGATCTAAACATCGTAGAAGATTGTCCCATTGATTCACTTTTGTTCTTGCACAGTGAGTGGTTCCCACTGGAGAATACCTCCTTGAAAGTGATTTTCAGTGACCTGGAAGCTCATTGGGTCACTGAGTTTTGGGTTGTAACAGTCCCACAGAGTGTCCTGTGTGAGGTCAGGGTTCATTTGGGGGCTGGAGAGTCAGGAGAAAGACGCTTGAACCCGTTCCTCCAGAAACTTGAGAACAGAAGCTTTTTTAATTGAACTTAAACTTTAAATCCTTTTAAATTGATGTGGAAAAATGTGCAGATTTGGTCCATAATTGCGGTAAACTAATGTAATATTGCATTTTATTTGATAGAAAATGTTAAATTCTGATTAACAGTTCTATTCTTCTATTTGTATTCCACCAGTTTATTATGTTTTTTGACACATTTAGGAGACCGTAGATCGGTTCTTGTGTCGTCCAGTAACACCAGTTTGGCTCTGGAGACCATTTAAAGCCAAGATCATCTATTTAAATGAATGAATGAATCAATCGACTTTATACATATTACACACATGACTGACCTTAACCGAGGTTGTGCATAACATGACTCAGATTGGGATTTTACCCAAACTAATCTAACCCTCTTGTTTTAATTGTATGTTCATCAGTCCGGAGTGAACCTCGTCTTTGCCAGACGGTATCTGGGTCAGCTCCAGCTATGACCTTGAACACTTACAAGGTTATCCTGAACAATCCAGAGCTGAACAAGAATATCTAAAAATCATTCTCTCTTAGTTCAGATCGCAGGTTTGCTTGTGTAATGTCCTTACTAGAGGCAGAGGAGAGTAAAAACGCTCTATTAGGAAGAAACTTGAACCAGAACCAGACTCGTTAAGGACCGCCATCTGCTGTGACATTAGCCAGATCTTTGAGGACAGGAAAATCCTGTTAAGAAAATAAAAACATTTTTTAGTGAACGACACTTTACTGAAACTTTCCAAACATGTACGTGATTTGACGTGACACTTTCTGGTGACTCTTTCCATTTCACTGCGTATCTCCTTAAATACCATGTAAGTACAGAACCGTAAAAAGCATTAACCCACTTTAACATTGTCATAATTTATAATTACATATATTTATAAGATTTCAACTCTTAGTTTCACTAACTTTATTAGGCACACCTGTCCAACTGCTCATTAACGCAAATGTCTAATCAGCCAATCACACGGCTGCAGCTAAACGCATTTAGTGACGTAGACATGGTCAAGACCTGCTGCAGTTAGAACTGAGCATCAGAACCGGGAAAAAGGGAATTGAAGTGACTCTGAATGTGGGATTGTTGTTGAGTATTTGGGGATCTACTGGGATTTGAACCTAAATCATCTCTAGGACTCATAGAGAATGGTCAGAATAAGAGAAAATATCCAGCAGTTCTGTGGATGGAAATGTCTTGTTGATCCAGAGGCCTGAGGAGAATGGCCAGACTGGTTCCAGCTGATAGAACTGTGACTCAAATAACCACAACCGAGGTCTGAAGAAGAACGTCTCTGAACGAACAACACGTCCAACCTTGAGGTAGTTGGACTACAGCAGCAGAAGAACACACCTGGTATCACTGCTGTCATCTGAGAACAGGAAACAGAGGCTGTTGAGTCTCCATTTCTGCAGCTACCTTCAGATGTTCAGAATTTGGCATCAACGACATGAAAGCATGGATCCATCCTGCCTTGTATCAATGGTTCAGGCTGATGGTGGTCTAATGGGATGGGGATATTTTCTTGACACACTTAGTACCAGTTGAGCATGGTTCCAACGATACAGCCTACCCGAGTATTGTTGCTGACCTTGTCCATCCTTCTATGACCACAGTGTACCGTCTTCTAATGCTACTTCCACCAAACGGCCTCCACAGTCCAATCAATCACCTTTTGAGATGTGGTGGACATATCCGCAGCAAATATGTGATGCTATCACGTAAATATGGACCAAACTCTGAGGAATGTTTCTAGTACCTTGTTGAATCTATGCCACTATGGATTAAGGCAGATCTGAGGGCAAAAAGGGGGTAAGGTCAACCTAATGAAGTAGTCATTGGTTGTATATCTAGAAGTGATATAAATTGATTTTCTTTTTCCTGTTTCATAAAAGTAGAACGAAAGCATTGTTCAGACAATCCCTACATCACTCAGGTCTAGCATTTACTGATTAGACAGCATGATTTGTTGCACAAGTGTGTCTTAGGCTAACCACAATTACAGGAAATGTGTTGTTTTACTGTAATACGGGGTCAGGATTTGGTGTTTGCAACACAGATTGTGGGTTGAATGTTGGTTCCTCTGGAAATACTTTGCCAAGTTCCAGAATATCTGAACCACATGTAGTCCCTCACATCATTCCAGAGTACTGAACTCTTTCAACGTGTGATGGTGCAGATGCTGCCCAGGAATTTGGTACAGATGGGGGCCATGAATTATGCTCCAGCAGGAGATGATGCTCCAGGATAAAAGCCACACCAGCTTGTCAGAGCACTTCTGTGCATTCCAAACGACATCAGTACCATTTGTTGTTCCAAGTACACAACTGTCCATACAATAACCCCACTGCCACCGTGGCAATCACAATGTTGACATCAGCAAACCAGCACTTTGGAGAACACCTGGGGGTTCAGTCAAAGTGTTTAGATTTTTGTTGAATTCATTTGAATTTAATGAGAGTTTTTTCGATATCTCGGCACAAACTTGAAGTCTTTTTACATTGTGAAGTTACACCTGCCAACCTCTGTGTGTTTATTAACGGGGAAGGAAGTGACCTAAAAACTCAACTGGAATTTAGTTCTTTAAATAAAAAGTTGGATCAGACTCGTACAGAGTACTCTGAAAGACAGAAGCCTGTAAATATGGTCCTCGAGGCGGGTCATGAGTGGCTTCAGGCCAATCTTTGTCAGGACATAAACATATAAAAGTATTAAAATACAAAAGCCTTCAACATGTCAGGTCTTATGTTAAACCTACCAGAGATTTTAAGACGAGCTAATACGTGAACTGTTTCTCCATTCTGGATGTTAGAAATGTCGACTTTACAAAACTTCCACAAAGATTTTTAGATGAGAAAATTAAAGCTAAGCCATTTTCTTGTCCAGTTGAAATCTAGAATGATATTTTTTTGTCCCCACAGCTGTTCTCTCCATCATAGGAAACCTGCTAGTCCTCATCATGGCCTTCAAAAGGTCATCGAGGATGAAGCCACCGGAGCTGCTCAGCGTCAATCTGGCGCTGACCGACCTCGGAGCGGCTGTTTTCATGTACCCTCTGGCGGTGGCCTCGGCCTGGAGTCACCACTGGTTGGGTGGAGACGTTTCCTGTATCTACTACGGCTTGGCAGGCTTCTTCTTTGGCAGTGCCAGCGTCATGAACCTCACAGCGTTGGCCGTGGTGCGCTTCATTGTGTCCCTCAATCTTCATTCTCCCAGTAAGTCATGTGTGCTTTCCAAAAACTGACAAGAAACCCTTCATGGGAATATTTATTTAAATGGATTTTCTTCAAAATATGTTAAAATACAAGTGATATTGCAGAGATACACATGATAAAACAAATAAACCATAATTAAAAACCTTAAGAAACTAAGAAATTCAATTTATTTTTTATTTTTTCAGCTCTTTTCAAAATTCTATTTTACTGCACCTTAGTGCAAAAATGTCACCCTTCCCCTAAACTCAAAAACTCACTAAAATGTCTCTAGTACCCAGTGAAAACAAATTTAAGGAATAGCGAATGACTCCGCCCCCTCAAAACGGATGACATCACAGAGGAGGAAACCATCATTGGGATCAAGACGAAATACTCTAAATCTACTAACGAAAGCAAAACACATGTCAGGGATATCTTCAGGAAGTTTTATAATTATTATGGGATGGCCACTGGACCTATACGGGTTCGTGGCTCTTTTGCGACAAAGTGGGAAATTTAGTGATTTTCACATTTTTGCCTAAAATAGGAAAAGAAAACTTTTGTTAGCAAAATGTTAACCACCAGGTTAAGTTAACAACCACAAGAAAAAACATCAATGAAAAATATAAAAATATATATTAAAATAATAATAAAAAAATTCAAAATTAAACAAATTTTTAAAAAAAGTAAACAAATGAGTTAATTTAGAAAAGTCTATGATGACCTTTGACCTAATGCCGCCATTTTTAATTTTTCAAGAAATTCCTCCTTAGTCCCAGCTAGAAATTAAAACTCCTCCTTGGGATTTCGATCTATCTTCTCTTAACTCCTTGAGCATTTCGAAAAGCTTTAAAGTTTGTTGATTTCAACAGGCGTTAGCTTGGCGAGCTCGCAAAAGCGATTTTTAACTCTTTCTCACATAGTTTTACTGGAATATTGTAAAAACTAAATAGAATATGATGACATACAATATGAACATATTAGTGGGCGGAGCTAACAAAAAACCTCTGTTACCAAGGAAATCCAAAAATTCACTTTAGCCGATTCTTTTAAAAATTAAATAAAATTGTTCGTTACAACCATGTGACCAAAAAATGAAATGGTTGCTATGGAGATTGGACCAATGAAACAGCTGAAATTTTAAAAATAGTGTTTTTTTCCCTCCATCTAAAGGCCATACGTACAATTTATTTACAGGTTTAATTTTGATAGTCTGTGATACGTGTGTGACATATGTAACGTATAAGTGGAGTCATATGTTGATGTGAAAAGATTTCTGTCAAAGTTTTGACTGACGGGTCTTCACATGAATTTGGTTTTGAGTTTTTCAAAATATTTTAGTTGGTTGAAACTCACGCAGTTCATGCGTATTTATGCAGTTTATACACAACTAATTTGTGAATCGTATCCAGTTGTACTTGATTCTCGCGTGATGCATACTTAAGGTATCCAGTCACAAAATACGCGTAAACTGCATAATTATATACCGACCAAAAGTTTTAAAAATATCAAAACTAAATTCACGTAAAGACGCGTCAACTGAAACCGTGGACGGACATCTACGCAAATCAACGAACACGATGATCAACTATGTATATCACATATTTATCATCAAATACTGAATTTTAATTTACCAAAAATGCACATAGCAGCAGTGTGACACGGCCTTGACTAAGAACCGGTGCGGATCGGGGGAAACCGATGGCTTAATTTAAGCAAAGCATCGTAAGTACCCGCGACAAGTCCTGTCCATGGTGCTGAATCGACAAGTTCTGTCCATGGTGCTGAATCGACAAGTCCTGTCCATGGTGCTAAAGCAACGAGTTCTGTCCATGGTTCATCTATAAAAAATAAATGTTAGTTCTTACTTTACATGTACATGTCTGTTCACATATTTCTAATTTCCATCCGTGCAATATATGTAAATCGTACGTAGCAGCAATTTAAAGTGATTTTTCTTAAGTGAAAAAATAATTTAGTTAGTTTAGTTTTTATCACTCACATATAAAATAAAAACTTAAATTGTTTGAGTCCAAGCAAAAATGACTCGTCCTGTTAGAATTTATAAGAAACTAAAGGTAAAATAGTGTCAAAATGTAATATTTTCCAAATAAAAAATGCAAAAACTCATGTTCTGCAATTGTATTTTCTAATTTAATACTTACAAACTTGAATCTTCTGCAATCGTGTGAAAGCAGGTAAGAAAGAATAAACACCGAGCACAATGTAAGCATCCAGAGAAACGATGAGGTGTGGAAAAACACAGACAGACAGGCCGTGTAAACACAGAAAACCACATGGAAACAAATGCAGCACGAGGAGGACGGATAACAAGAAGAAAATCGATTTAGGCCTCGTTTTTTTTCAGTAATTGCTTTTTCTGTACAAAACTATTTATTTAAGAAGCTGTAGAAAAACACGCAGAAAGAAATGATTTTTAATCAATTAGGCATCAGTAGTTTGTCTAATTTAACAGTTAACTAAAGCAATTTGAGAAGAAGAAGAAGAAGAATCTTTATTTCTATAGCACTTTTCACAGAACGGACACAAAATGCTAACATAAGAACATAAAATCAGAAAAAACACAGGGAAATAAAACCAATAATCAGTAATAAAACAACTAAACACAGTAAAATACAGTAAACATAATAAAACAAGGGCTAAGATCAACTAAAAGCTCTCCTGAATAGAAATGTCTTGACCTGGGATTTGAGAAGGTTAACAAAGCAACCTCATTATGGAACAAGTGTTTATCATTTTTACGCCTTTATATTATAATAATGTAACATTTATGGGATTCTCTTTATGACATTTTTTCAAAATTTGCTCAGGATTTTCTTCAGATTGTCTTCCATCGATATAAAGTTGAATTATTAAGTTTGAAACTGTTCCACAAATCAGAATAGTCTTCTTATGTCTGTTTGCATGCATATGGCTCAGTAGAACTCATCTTAAACTCATTTTTTAACCCTTTTATTATGTTAAAACTAAAGAAATGTTTTTGGTTTTTATCCAAAGCATTTGTCTGTAAATAAATGCATATTTTTGCTTGCAGAGGAGAAAGTCAGCTGGAAGAAGGTGAAGATCCTGTGCCTGTGGTCGTGGCTGTACGCCCTCGTCTGGGCGCTGTTTCCGGTCCTGGGCTGGGGCCGGTACGGCCCGGAGCCCTTCGGGCTGTCCTGCTCTCTGGCCTGGGGCGAGATGAAGGACGAGGGCTCGTCTTTCGTCATCTCCCTCTTCTTCTTCAACCTGGTGCTGCCCAGCGTGGTCATCATCTGCTGTTACTTCGGCATCGCCATGAAGCTGTACTTCACCTACAGGAAGTCGGCCAACAGCAACCACGTCCCCAACATCATCAAACTCCACCGGAGGCTGCTGATCGTAAGTGATTCATTATCCTTCTCCGGGATGGACTGCGGTCACGTGACAAAGTGCTGCAGACATTTACATTACAGCCCCAGTTCTCCTCTTCAGGCGCTTTCCTTGTGGTCCGTTTGTGGGTTCATGTGACGCAAACGACCGGCATGATAATGAAAAATAACCCCGGGGCCGTAAAGACGGAGGATTGTGTCAAGAGATGTCTTTAAGTGTGTCTTTTATTGTCTGCAAGTGACTTTACCGCAAAAAAAAGAGCCTCAGGAGGTGAAGCGGAAAACAACTGTAATCTAGTCAAACACTGTTCACTGTCAAAGAGGGTCGGATCTCATCGTCATGAAGGGAAACAGAATCTGAAAATACAATTGTAGTGCTCTACATTTGTGTGCTTTATGTATATCACAACATTTTATCTGCCATTTATAACCTTTAAATGTTGTTAATTCTCCTTTTATCCAATCTGCCATAATAAACAAAAACGAAAAAAGAAGATTGCTCGATTCTCAGTTCTTATGTTTAGACGGACAATATAATTCCAATCAAATTAAAAATTCTTCCACTCATCCATACATTTTTCAATCTCTATAAACCCCATCAACAAAAAATACAAAATAGGAATTAAGATTTTAGTTTTAAATCTTTTAATTAAATTTGCACAAAAAAAATGTCTATTTCATGTAATGTATCAAATATGATACTTAAGTTTATTCACAACATGCCAGAATACTAACATGAGTGTTCAGGAATCTTATTTACTCACCTTTGATCCAGGCATTTTTAACATGTAACTTTATTATATATAACTCAGTATGAACACATTTTGCTTTCTATTAATATAAAAAGTTTTTTTTTTTTTTAAATATCAGTTATTCACAAGGCCGGCCCTAGGCATAGGTGACCTAGGCGGCTGCCTAGGGTACTATCTGCTGGAGGGGGTGCTAAATTACAATGATTATGAGTGATTATTAATGCTTTTTTTTTTTTTACAGTTTGACACATTTTGTGTAACATGTAAAAAAACATGTAATAATTTAAAAAATTTGAAAGTTTGACATAATCAATAACATTGGTTGTTGTTGCGCCCCTCCTTGACTGATGTAGCCGCTATCTAAGCTAGGTGGGGGAGCTCTGTTGTTGCTGTCAAGGTGCTTACACACCGGCTGCGTTGCGCCCGAAAGCGGCCACGTTCAATGAACGCGGGTAGAACAGAATTCGGACTTCTATGTGCGTTTTTTTTTTTTTTTTTTTTTTTTTTGGGTCGGAAAAGAATAATTTAACTGGCAATCTAGTTTTTTGTTTCCTTTTCCTCTTTTTAATCCCCGAACAACGGAAATCTTCAAACCTTTATCAAATATTTAAAACTTAAAAACTGTCGAAAGCTCTACCAGAGATGGACAGAAATACCAAATGGTGGTGCAGTTGTTAGCATAGCTGCCCTCCATTGGAAAATTACGGCGCCACGCCTAGGGCCGGGTCTGGTTATTCTCACCATTAAGGTTTGAAATTTAACGTAACTTTTTTCCAACAAAAGTTTTTTCTGAGAAATCATGGAGGCAGCCATTTTTAAATCAGTAGGAAAAGACATTCTACTGCCCCAATTATTAGATTATTCAGCTTCTCTCAGCTTGTATGAATCCATGTTAAATATTCTCCTTTCTATCACAGCTTTGTCCTTCCTTGTTTGTCCATTTTTCCCCAAAATTTTATTATCATGAGGTGTCCCTCAGGGATCAATCCTGGGACCATTTGCAAACCAATTATTCCTCCAAAAACTTTTTTTTTCTTTTTTTTTTTTACAAAATCAACATTTATTTACATGTTTATCCATTAATTTTGATTTAGGAGTCAGTTCAGAATTATTATTGATCAGAAAGGCCCATCCTCTGCCCCTTGTGGAATGATGATGAACTACAAGGCAGAAAACACAAACCAAGTGATATACAGCGGGTTTTTAAAGAAACTTTTAATATGAAACGAATGGTTATATAGGCTGAAAATACGTCCTTCCGTAAATATTGGTTAGCTCAGCCATAATAAGCTTTCAGCTAAATTTATTCAATTTGGGGTAAATAATAAATGAAAAGATCGTAAGCTTGAGTCTTTCGTTATTTGACTGGCAAAGTTGGTGGAAATCCAATTTATTCTACTTCTTAACTTGTTTGAATTGATGTCACATGTTCTCCTTCTCGCTATTTCACTGAAATTTATATCTATTTCTGTCCTTGTTTGTGCATTTTTTTTCTCTAAAGTGATTGTTTACCACAAGGTGTCCCTCAGGGTCCTATTCTGGGACCACTTATTTCTTAAAAAACACTTTATTTTAATTAAAACAACATGTTCAGCCATTGATATTTAATTAACAGCCAGTTGAGAATTATAATTCAGTTTATTTTGTTGATTTGAGTCTTTTTTGGAGCTTTTTCTGACTTCAGTTTTCCTGCTCTCCCACAGATTGCTATTCTGATCAGTTTAGGTTTCATCGGCTGCTGGACGCCGTACGGGTTGGTCAGCCTTTGGTCCATTTTCAACGACAGCAGCAAAATCCCGCCAGAAGTCAGCCTGCTGCCGTGCATGTTCGCCAAGAGCTCCACCGTCTACAACCCCATGATCTACTACTTCTTCAGCAAGAGCTTCAAGAGGGAGGTGAAGCAGCTGCCGTGGCTGTGCGTCGGCGCCAACCCGTGCCACGTCTCCAACAGCGTGAACGACAACAACATCTACATGGTCAGTGTGAACGTCAAATCCAAGGAGACGCGGCGGGAAACGTTGCAGGAGATCACGGAGTCCAGACAGTGACACGCGTGAAGAACTGGCTGATGGGATGTGAAACGTTTGGAGGTTTTCGGGTCGGTCAAACATCGTGGTTTCACGGGAAGGTCGAGAGAGCACGCCGTTATTGAGGTGAATGTCAAGCCTGCAAAAAACAATCACGTGGATTTATGCATGGAGTCGGAACCCGTACGTCCAAGGAGAGGAGGAACACTCCATGTTGAGAATGATTTAGTCTGAAAACAAAATCAAAAATAGGCCAAACAATGTCCAAAGAAACTGTTGTCTTAGCAAAATCCTCTAAACCACAAGTGTCAAAGTCAAGGCCCGGGGGCCGGATCCGGCCCTCCAGATCATTTTATTTTATTGTTATTGATGACCAGATGTTATCTGGGACTTATTTCTAACTTGTATGATTTTTGGAGAGTAAAGTTTTTAAAGTCATTTAAGGTTTAAGTTGATTTATTCTGGAATAATAATTCCTTCCTTTTTATTATTCATAATTATGTTAAAAAGTTACAGTTTTAAATTTTAAATTTTTTTTGGACTATTTTGGTATTTACTTTGATTTTTTTAGGATGTTTTGAGGATTAGCTAATATTTCAGCTACATGCTAGCTGTTTTAGCTAACTTGAGTTTTTTTCAGGCTAATTTTGCATTTAGCTAATATTTTAGCTAGCTATTAGCTTCAGCTTTCTCAGCTATCAGCTTCAGGGTTTTCAGCATCTTCAAATTCAGTTTACAGCATTCACACTAGCATTACTGCAGGTAATGCAATACATTTATTTCATAGTTTTGTTAAAAAGTTATGGTTTTAAAGTTTAAAAAATTAAGTTTTAGAGAGATTATTAAATGTTTATCCTGTTCGGCCCGCAACCTAAGGTGTGTCTTGGATTTTGGCCCCCTGTGTGATTGAGTTTGACACGCCTGCTCTAAACCATCGCTCTGTAGTTCAGGAGTTCATTTCTGATGTCGAGGACAAAAAAGGTTTTGTATTCCGGCAGTTCTCTGCCTTTCGACTGATGACTTTAAAGGTCAAGCAAGCGTCTCCTTGGAATCAGTTAAAGTACAGAAATGGTAAAAATGACCTTTGTGCTAATATTAAAACATCCAGCATGCATCTGGCATCAGAAAAGCGTTTTTTTCCGCCTGCTGAAATTCTCTTCAAGCATTCAGATCACTCTTCGAAGTGTTCTCTTCTGTCAATAAGTGGCCTTTTTGCTTCTGTCGCTGGTTTGTCATCAAACGTCTGTCGATCGCCGTCATCTAACGCTTGTTGTCTAAAATCAGCATGTCGGGTGTTGCTTTTGAAGGAACTGCCGGGCCGCGTGACCTTTTGAACCCCGGTGAAGCTTCAACCTGTGAAAATCGGGTGGTAAAAACACCAAACACCTCCTGAGGATCCACAAAGCACGCACGTCTTTACTTTTTTTGCTTGTTTAACTCTATGCCCAACAAAATCATCTGGAACTAGTTATGCTAGTAATTAAGATAAATCTGAATTTCAGGTTGATTTTCCTGAAATTGACCCCCCAGGAGAAAGTTGATGATTGATGTCGTTGCCTGTTGTGATGCTTGAGAGTCTATTTCTTGATGAACTTTTGTTTTTTTTTTTTTTATGGTAAATGTAAATTATTTTTATTTAGATTCATAAAATGTCATGAAAAAAGGTTGAAAACCTGTTAGACTTTATTTTTAATTTGTGAATGTAGAGCTCTAAACGAAGAGCATGTTTATGTGCACAATTTATTTGTCGTGTTAAAAGACTGAATAAAGTCCTGAAGACGGAGAAACTCTGACTGGTAAATGCATATTCTCCCTCGGTTTGAACGTGACGGTCAAAAATAAAAATTAAAGCCATTAGCCTCCCTCCCCACCCCCTGTTGACCCTTCTCCTCCACCCCCTTTTGACCCGCCCTCGACTCCCTCTTTTGACCCCCCCCCCTTGCGCTACCTTTTGACCCGCCCTTCCCTCCCCTTTTGACCCATGCTCGTCGCACCTTTTAACCAGTCCTGGCTCCCCCTTTTGAACCATCCTCCATGCTTCTTTTTGGCCCGCCCTTGTTGCCCCTTTTGAACCTTCCCCTCCACCCTTTTTTGCCCCCCCCCCTTGCTGCCATCTTTTGACCCATCCTCGCCTCCTCCTTTTGAACCCCCTTCGCCCTCCCCTTTTGATCCATTCTCCTTCACCCTCTTTTGACCAGTCCTGACCATCCCCATTGACCCACCCTCACTGCCCCCTTTTTTGACCCATCCTCATCACACCTTTATGACTAGTCCTGGCTACCCCCTTTTGACCCACACTCCACGCTTCCTTTTGTCCCGCCCTTGTTGCCCCTTTTGAACCTTCCCCCCACCCTCTTTTGACCCCCCTTGCTGCCATCTTTTGACCCATCATCGCCTCCTCCTTTAGACCCCCCTTTGCCCTCCCCTTTTGATCCATTCCCTCCACCCTCGTTTGACCAGTCCTTACCATCCCCTTTTGACCCACCCTCCACGATTCCTTTTGTCCCGCCCTTGTTGCCCCTTTTGACCCACTCTTCCCTACCCCTTCTGACCCATGCTCCATGCTTCTTTTTGACCCGCCCCTGTTGCCCCTTTTGAACCTTCCCCTCCACCCTCTTTTGACCAGTCCTGACCATCCCCTTTGACCCACCCTCACTGCCCCCTTTTTGACCTCTTCTCGCCTCCCTTTTTTGACCCATCCTCGTCACACCTTTTGACCAGTCCTGGCTACCCCTTTTGACCCACACTCAACGCTTCCGTTTGACCCGCTCTTGTTGCCCCTTTTGACCCGCCCTCGACTCCCACTTTTGACCCTCCCCTCCACCCTCTTTTGGCCGCTACCTTTTTACCCGGTCTTCCCTCCCCCTTTTGACCCATGCTCCATGCTTCTTTTTGGCCCGCCCTTGTTGCCCCTTTTGACCCTTCCCCTCCACCCTCTTTTGACCCCCCCTTGCTGCCATCTTTTGACCCATCCTCGCCTCCTCCTTTTGATCCATTCCCCTCCACCCTCTTTTGACCAGTCCTGGCTACCCCCTTTTGACCCACACTCCACGCTTCCTTTTGTCCCGCCCTTGTTGCCCCTTTTGACCCTTTCCCTCCACCCCCTTTTGAACCTCCATTGACCCCCCTGCCCTTGCCAACCCCCACTTTCACCCGTCCTCGCCACCCTTGTTTGACCCACCCTCTCCGCCCCTTTTGACCCGCCCTCAGTGTTTGACTGGCTGCTACATGTCCATGCCACCCTTTGTCACAGCTGTATTCAAGAAAAAATAACTTTTTTCAAAATGGCTGCTTTTCTGATAGTTTTATCTCCATAGCAACTATTTTATATTTTGGTCGCCCGGCGATGCTGAAAAGATCTACGCAATTTTCAGAGGAAATGGAAACAGTAATTTCTTGGATTTCCTTAGCAACAGAGGTTTTTTTCTAACCACGCCCACATTGCCAATATGTTCATTACTTAAGTTATATTGTTTCATTCAACTTGAGCAAGGGATTCATATATCAAAGTTTCCCAATATTCCTGTAAAAATTGACCGAGAAACAGCGGAAAACCTCTTTAGCTAGCTCGCCGCGCTAGCGCCATTCAAACTCTTCAAACTTTATTTCTTCCCAACGATGCTCGAGGAGTTATAAGTCGTCGTATCAAATTTGCAAAAGTGATTTTTCTTCAGAGAGATTCAAGTTGGCAACCTCTTCCTGAGGTCAAAGGTCAACAAAACTTCAGCCACGATTTCAGACTTAACCTGTTCAAACTAAAGTTTTCTTTTCCTGTATGGTGAGGAATGTAACAATTGCAAAATTCTTTTTTGAAGAATTTCAAAAACACTCTCGTCCTTCAGTTCAGGACATAAAAATACTAGATAAAAGTGTTTTTTGTTAAAACCGTCAAACATCAGTTGCTTTGACGGTAAAACCAGGACAATAAAAACAAGGCCGTCGACTCGAAGACAAACAAAACCGTCAGTTTTGATTTATGTGACAAATTTTCTTTCATTAAAACACACTTACATGGAGTTGTGGATTAGAAAAAGACACAGAAACACATTCAGAGGAAATTCTGATTTTTCCTCAGAGCCGTTTACCGGCAGACATTGGATTAGTCAATAAATGCGATTATTGTTCTGCAGTTCAGTTTTCAAGCATTAAAGCAAAACCTAAATGTCTCAGACTTCACAGAAAACCCATGTGACGTTCAGAGACATCTGAAACGGAAAACATGTTTTTTAAAGGAATCAAATCTGCTTGAATTCAGTCCAGAAATATTATGACTTTTTTTTTTTTTACATGGCCTGCCGAATGTTTTCCAGGCTTTTCTCGATGTTGTCGATGACCTCGACTGCGGCCTGTGGGATCCGGGTTCCTGGACCGAAGATGGCGCACACGCCGCTCTCGTACAGGAACTCGTAGTCCTGCATGAAAAGAGAGAGGCAGGTCAGATAAAAGTGTTCTTCTGTTTCTATGTTTTTACCCTCAGTTGGACGCAGCTGGGTCTGAGGTTTAGTTGGGTTGTTCTTTTACCCTCTTCAGCAGTCTTATACTGCTGGGTTTTGTTATTTTAGTTTGGGGTTGGATCTTGCTTGTCTTGATTTGCGTTTGTTTCTTTTGAATATGTAGCTTTAGGTCAGGCAGCCTTTAGCAGAGAGACTGCAGACTCCGACGGTCAGCGGTCTCTCTGACTTATTTCATCTTTCTCATTCCCTTTTGGATTGTCTTTATGTTTGAACCAGCACACGAATGATTTCATTTTGTTCGCAGGATTTCCCCTATCTAATAAACTCTGTTCCTTTAAGTTTTCTATGTTGTGGTCACTTTTTCATTCCCCCTAGACTTGAGGCAGGTGTGCCTGTTAGGGACATAACAACACTCAGGAGCGACTTTATTTTCTAAATAAATATTGATTCATATATTTGTTATTTTCCAACTAATAACTTGGAGTGCGTTGAAAACGAGACGTCCGATTTGAATTTGATGCATGAATCATATTCAGTGTGAACGCAGTCTTATGTTGTGCTTGGTAGAATGTTCAGAAGAGTTGAACTTTTCTCCCACAAGTGTTGACTCCAGGGGCCCGTTTCAAGAAGCAGGTTTTGTTGGAACTCTGAGTTCTTGAACTCCAAATTCAGCAGAACTCTGAGTTTTCGGTTTCAGAAAGAGAGATAACTCAAACCCGTGAAAGTGGGCGAAACCAAGCCCGTTTCAAGAAGCGGGTTAAGCTGAACTCAGAATCAATCACTGTGGCAACTGAGTCTGTGAACGAAACCTGGTCTGGAGCAGGTTTTCTTCAGGAAACTTAGAGTTCTCTGTGGTCTCCGCCCCTTTTTAAAGTGAAAGATGTTCAAATCTGAGTTCTTCATTAATATTTAGAGAACATTCACATTAGAGACGTCACGTTTCCACCAGCAGAAACCAAAATGACATGTCCATTTATAGAGGATCATGTAGAGAAGAGGCGGGATTAATCCAGAGGAAATGTTATTTATGTCTGGAGAGGATTTGAGGACACGAGTCTATTGATGCAGTTTCCCCGATTCATTTTTATTTGAGCGACCATTATAAATAGTGAGTTATTCCAGGGATTGACTATTAAAAATAAAGAGTTTTATTTTCATCATTTGAAGCTCTTAAAAATCGAAATAATTGAATCTCAAAAACTGCTAGGGGCTTTGAACTCGTATACAACAAACATTACAGATTAATTATTAGCTCGGTTGTCAGCGACACTGCCTCCGCTTCTGACGTCCCAGGTTCAAATCCCGAGCCCGGCACAAATCTTTTTTATGTAATAAAAACCACTTATCAGCTAAAATTTTTTAAGTCTTGAGAATTACATTTAAATAAATGCTTATTTTTAATATATCTCAGGCAGCTACAGTGTTTCGTTTTAGCGTGCGGTGATATCCGTGTGTGTATGTGGTGCGTGTGGGGGGTGGGGGGTTGAGGAAAACGGTCATTCATGCGATACGGAGATGACTGGTTAAATTATTAACAGATCAAAAACCATTCCTTACTTTACAAGTGACAAAATAACCTTCCTGATATTATTATTTATTCGTTATTTGAAATGATTCAAATGTAGACGTATGCATTAACTCTGCAGATGTTTTATCGCTGCAGCTGGGTTTATTATCTTGCTGAAAATCTTCTTATAGTTTCATATGCTTGTAGGAATTTATAAATTTCCGTCGCCGGAAGTGGCCACAAAACTCGGAAGTGTGTTCCCGTTGCCATGGTGAATCGTGCTGTCTTTGCTCCATTGATCAGGGCTTTTAATGGTCGCGACGCTCGCACCTGATTCTGGTTCTAACAACTTCAAGTTGATTGAACCAAACATTTTCAGCTGTTCTAAAACCGAAAACTCTAAGTTCGGGAATTTTGAGTCCAGTGACTCTAAGTTCAGGTTTCAACTCTAAATTTGTTGAACCTGCTTCTTGAAACGGGCCCCAGGGCAACTTGCGATTGTTTTTTTATTTTACTACTGTGACTTTTTCCTTATTTTTATGCTTTTTTATTTTTATTTTTTTTTTGCTGCAACTTCTTCTCAAATGCAACTTGTGTTTTTTTAGTGGTTGCAACTTTTATTTAGGTGCGATTTATAAATAAATTTGCTTTTGTTTTTATTTTTTCACACTGCTGTAACTTATACTCCAGTGGGATTTGTTTGTGATTTTTATTACTCTCAATTTTTTTTTTTTTTTTTATTGCAACTTATAATCCAGTGCGACTTTTTCCTTTCCTTCTTTTATGCTTTTTTATTTATTTATTTTTTTTAATATTCATTTTTTCTTGAATTTTTCAACAGGTGTTACAACGTTACATGGATTAGTGGTGGATGGAAATTCTTGATTACAAACATAATATCACACAGAACTGTACTCCAATTATCATTCTCCACATATTATCGATTATCTTCATGCTCCTCACCACCTACACCATTCAATCAATCAATACATTCTCACACTTTTATTTTAAAGTAAAATATAATAGTATAACAAGGTATGTTTTTTATTTTTCGTCGCTGTGACTTCTACTTTGTTGCAGCTTCTACTCCAATGCAAATTTTGTGATTTTTCGTCTTTTTTTTTGTGGCTACAATTCATACTTAGGAGTGATATATATTATATATATATATTCTACTTTATTATTATGCTTTTTTTAATGCTTTTTTCTTTTTTTACACTGTTTTGACTTCAACCCCAGAGCGACTTGTAAGCGATTTTTTTTTTTGTTTCTACTTCTACTCCTAAAAATACGACAAACTATTTTTCATTTTCTGCCAAAAGTAGCTGCAAAACTTTAAGATAAAACGTTTTTAGCAGCGGTTCCTGAAGGTTACCTGCGGTGGGATGACGCCCCCGCAGATGACCAGGATATCTGGTCTGTTGAGTTTCCGCAGCTCCTTGATGAGCTCCGGGACCAGAGTCTTGTGTCCTGCAGCCAGCGTGCTGACGCCCACACAGTGGACGTCTGCATCCACGGCCTGCTGGGCAACCTCCAGAGGAGTCTGTGAGATCAAAAATAAAAAAAAAAACCATCAAACTACGTCATGAAAAGGAGTCGATTCCCCCATTTTTCAGCGTTTTTACCTGAAGGCTAATTGGAAGCAGAAGCAATTGAACTAAATACAGTTTTTTCTTCAATATTGTTCTATTTTCTCATCACTGGAGGCTGACAGGTTTTTTTTTTTTTTTGTGGCTGTGAGCATCAACAGCACATTGAAGATGAACTCGTGTCTGGAGGTGATTTCAGTTTAATGTGCAAACAAAACACAAACGGCTCGCTCGCTAAAAGGAAACATTTTCTAGGAAAAAAAAAAAAAAAAAAAACGAGCGTCACCTTTAAAAACGCAAAAACTGTGTGAAAGAAAACATCAACTGAGGAAGCGAGACGTGGAGTCCGAGGCTCCTGCTGGTCGAGTCAAGTTTTGGTTTCAAGCTCATTTCTGCTCAAATCACAGAACAAAATCTCTGTTTTGTGCAACACAACAATTTTTTAAAAATATATTTAAAGCTACTAAATGCAAGCTAAAAAAAAAAAGTCAACCCGACAAATATTCGTCTAGAATTTAAAGACTCGCTCAAATGTTTTTGTGCCGTTTTTCTAATGATATTAAGAAAATTGAGCTTAAAATAACATTTCTGAGTATTTCTTTGTTCAAATCGATGTTTATCAGCAGCAACGAAAATATACCGCTTGAAAAATATTATATTTATGATATAGAAAATATTCTGGGTGAGCTATTCCAAATTCTAAGATACAGGAAGAGAGAAAGGGAGAGGAAAAACACATAAACAACAGGATGATGGGAAGTCAGAGCTGGCTTACTCCAAGCCAATAGCCCCGCCCACAATTTAGAGGTGAATTTTTAAAGAACTCCTGTGCAAATACTTTCCTAAAAAATAACTGATTTCTTTGGATTTTGGCTAAAAACCACATAAATTAAATTAAAAAAAAACTTAAGTTATGAAAATACATGAAAAGTGGATCTTTAATGTCAAAATGAATCACTTTCTATACATTTAAACATCAATTATGAACAGTTTATAAAATGTGATGAAAAGAATCAAACTCCATCCTACGATCATCATATTCTGAAGTTTGTGTCAAAATGCTGAAATCATCAGACAGAAGAGCAGCAGAATCTGACCTGAAACAGCGGTCCGATGTCCACGTCGAACCCCAGGTCAGCAAATCCCGTAGCGATGACCTTTGCTCCCCGGTCGTGACCGTCCTGCCCCATCTTTGCCACGAGCAGTCGAGGGTTTCTGCCCTCGTGGTTTTTAAACTCTGCAACTCTGCGGACACGAACGCACCATGAGTCTCGACTCTCTTTGATATGAGATTCTTTTTTTTTTTACCTGTTGTGGGCCACGGCGATCTCCTCGTGTTCCCCGAACTCGCTGCGGTACGCCCCACTCACCATCCTGGTGCTGGCCTTGTGTTCTCCGAATACTTGCTTCATGGCGTCTGTGATTTCTCCAACAGAGCATCTTTGACAAAAAAATAATAAGAGGGATGTGTTCGAGTCATTCCTGCTCGGAAGGATTCAAGTGAAAAAACTCCTGATAGTTCTTGATGAGGTGCACATTATCAGGAATGAATGACGGCGCAGTGTCATCCATTCATTCCTGATAATGTACACATCATCGAGCATTATCAATTAAAATGATTTAAGTGATAATGCTTGATAATGTACAACATGTCAAGCATTATCCAGCATTATCAATTAGAATGATTTAAGTGATAATGCTTGATAATGTACAACATGTCAAGCATTATCCAGCATTATCAATTAGAATGATTTAAGTGATAATGCTTGATAATGTACAACATGTCAAGCATTATCCAGCATTATCAATTAGAATGATTTAAGTGATAATGGTTGATAATGTACACCTCGTCGGGCGTTATCCAGCATTATCAATTAGAATGATTTAAGTGATAATGCTTGATAATGTACAACATGTCGAGCATTATCCAGCATTATCAATTAGAATGATTTAAGTGATAATGCTTGATAATGTACACCTCATCGAGCATTATCAATCAGAATTATTTAAGTGATAACGCTCGATAATGTACATCTTATCCAGCATTATCAATTAGAATGATTGAAGTGATAACGCTCGATAATGTACACCTCATTGAGCATTATCAATTAGAATGATTTAAGTGATAATGCTTGATAATGTACATCTTATCCAGCATTATCAATCAGAATTATTTAAGTGATAACGCTCGATAATGTACATCTTATCCAGCATTATCAATTAGAATGATTTAAGTGATAATGCTCGATAATGTACAACATGTCAAGCATTATCCAGCATTATCAATCAGAATGATTTAAGTGATAATGCTCAATGATGTACACCTCGTCGGGCGTTATCGAGCATTATCGATTAGAATGATTTAATTGATAATCCTCGATAAAGAGCAACGAGGTGTACATTATCAGGAATGAGGCGGGGCTCTGTGTCATCCATTACTGATAATGTACACCTCGTTGGACAGTATCCTGCACAGTCAATAATGATAAAAACAAGTATTACTACTATTAAATATTTTTTTCAAAAATCAGCATCTTTGGAGTGTAAGTCGCAGTATTTTATATAGTTTTGGTGCAATTTAAAAAAAAATATATATTACTTTTATTAATTGAGATTAAAATTATTTCTAAACGTATATTTCAAAGGGTTTTTTGTTCCTGTTCAGTGTAAAAATGTGAACCTTATTCTCACTTTTTAACAGACATTGCAGCCAGTCAGAATCAAGTATTTACCCAGACTGTTGTTTAAGTAATAAAAACTCCAAAATATGATACAAATATTTGCAAAAAACGTGACTTTGGGTGATATGGAGCATATTTTTGACAAAAAAAGTAAAGTTTTACAAGATTTTATATTGCCTTGCATTAATGTTTATATACTTGTTTGCTGTTATTATTTATTTTTTTTATTATTGTTCTTTATTTCAAACACAAACACAAAATGAAAATAAAATAAGAATTTGAAAATTACAAATATAAGAATTTAAAAGTACAAAAATACTAAATAAGCATAAGAATCTAAAAATACAAATATAAGAAAATTGGAAAAAAAATACAAATATACAAGTGAAGCAAACGATGTGCTTGAAAAGGAGTGGGTAGAAGAAAATTCTTTTTTGGTCCCACCCCTTTCTGCAACGTTTTTTTGTTACCTGGTCTATTTACAGTTTTTTTAATAGTGGAACTTTGCAAAAAAGAAGCTTAAAAAATTCTAAATTTTGAATACAGTTAATTAATAGTGCTAGCTCACAAATCAAAATAAAGAAAATAAACCTAAAATTAGGATTTGGCTTTAATGTATCTATAAGAATTCAGGAGTGAATGAATGAGAATCTAGAGGAAATAATTCTTACCTGGCTCGAGCAGCCTCCACAGCCAGAGCCAAAAGGTTCCCCTCCCGGGTTCGAGCGCACTCTTCAATGGCCGCCAGACATCTCCTCGCAGTCTCTGCGTCTCGACTTTCCCTCACCTGAAGGAAATCCGACACAAAAACAGGATCAAAACTTTCTGACACTAGATTCTTTTGGAACTCAGAAAGCCCCTGTTAATATTCCACCTTTGAGGTAAGAAAAAAACTTCTAAAAGTCTAATTATTTTAGCTGCAGCTATAGTTTATACTCAATTCTAAAGAGTAAGATTAAATAATCTACATGATGGAGCCTCATATCTGATGCCAGCTAATTTTAAGAATAATAAAATCTAAATATTATTGCATAATCCGATTTTTTCATACAATTATTCTACAAAGATCCAGAAGATTCTTTTCTTGCAGAGTCCTAAAGACGGAAGCCCCACTGACCTTCTTGAGCTTCTCGATCTGTTTCTGACGTACGACGGTGTTATCTATCGCCAGCACCTCCACCGTCTCCTCCTTCTCCAGGCGATACTTGTTCACTCCGACTATGACTTCAGCTCCTTAAAAAAAGATGAAAACAACATTTTTTAAAAAAAAAAGGGACAGTTTGTAATCTGGATTTGTCATATCAGGAAAATTATGAGTTTATTTAGCAAATGAAATTTATAGAATAAATAAAATTCCTTATCAAATTAATTAAACATTCCTACTTTTGCAGCATGCTAAATATTTGGGTATTTCAGCGTTTTGACATATATGTGTGTACTTAGAGAAAACCATAAATAAATTAAATTTTTTATTATATAGATTTCAGTTTAGTTAGTTAACCTTCAGATAAGTTTATTTTAAAAACTAAGGCTGAAACACTAGAATAGAGGGAAAATTTGATATAGGTCAGAGGTTAAGGATGTTTTCAAGATAGAAGGATAAAAATGCAGGATCCATCTTTAATGTTGAAACAACAAAAAAATATACAAATAAAATACGTCTAATTTTCTGTAAGATATACATTTATATATTAAATGTAAAACACTCAGAAAAACCTGTTAATTTAAAGTAAAGTTTCCCTGTTTTCACCAAAATTGTAAAAAGATTTAAAATAATTACAATTCGAAGTGAAATATTTCACAATAAAGCAAATTTTAAAAAATATCCCCATGCTAAGTGAGTCATGGAAGCCATAACAGATCCAGATGTCCTACAAGAAGAGGAGTGCATTGAAAACGCCCAAATATTAATGAATAACCGCTTTACTGGCTGTGTTTGCAGTTTGCTTCAGGCCTCATCAGCTTTTGTCATTTGAAACCACTAAAGACATTATGATTTAATCAGAGGAAAGAACCTTTTAAAAACCCTTTGTGTCTATTCTCTGAATTACATTTCCATCAAACTGCCGTCTGTCTGTCTGCTGCATGAATCCTTAACTCAGACTGGAGGAGACTTTTCAGAGCTGACCCAGATCTAGAACATGAAAAGACGACGGGAGGGAAGGTTTTCCGTGGTACCTGAGTCGATGCGGGCCTGTCGTCGTGCGGCGCACTCCTCAATGCGGAGTTTGGGAATGCCCTCTGCCACGGCTTTGGCCATGCCCCCCATGTCCTCAATGTCTTTAATGAACTAAGAAAAACAACTATAATCACTTTCACTTACCAGAACTTTTCTAATAAAAAAAACATGAGAACATTGTGCATTAAAAAGGATAATTAAAGCTGCCATTGTAGGCCCTTCACTCTCTCCCTTTGCCACTCTGGTCAAAATGGCGGCTTTTCTGTTGGTTTATCTCCATAGCAACCATTTAATTTTTTGGTCATCTGAGGGTGACGAACAGATCTATGTAACTTTTATAAGAATCCGCAAAAGTAAATTTTGAATTTCCTTAGCAACTGAGGTTTCCTAGTATGATCATATCAAGTGTATATATTGTTATATATCGTTTTGTTCGGCTTGAGCCAGGGATTCACATATTAAATGTTCACAATATTTGGGTAAAAAATGTGCAAGTAATAGGGGAAAGCTACTTTTGTTAGCTTGCCATGCTAAAATCTACGAACTTTAAATCCAACACAGGAAGCTAGGCTAACAGCTGTGCTCCAGCTGGAGGCTAAGCTAACGCCGCTGCTGCATCTTGTGGAAGAATTCCGCCAAGAAAAGGCACGCAACGAACAACGGGACAATCGCCAAGATCTGATGGAAAGAAGGATGCATGACTTGGACCAACAGGCACGGATGAATAATGTGATTCTCACGGGACTCCAACTACAGCCCAGGGCGCGGCCTGGTGCTACCGGCGCTAGCATGGATGCAAACAGAGCTACTGATGCGACCGTGGAGGATCAAGTTCAAATGTTTTTAATGTCTAAAGGAATCTCCTTGGACCTGGACACGGTCGAAGTCTGCCATCCGCTTCCCCGGAGAAAGACCACGGATAAACCAGCGATCCTGATCAGGTTCGTGAATCGAAAGCATAAGACTGCTCTGATGAAACAACGTAAACAACTTAAGGATACTAAAGTGTACCTTAACGAGCATTTATGCAATATAACGCTGATCTGGCAAAGCACGCAAGGATCTTACGATCCAAACGACAGATCCAGTCAACTTGGATTATGAACGCCAGGATTTTTATCAAACCACTCGGACCACCGGACCTGACGAAGCCTCTGGAAATAAGATCCATGAAAGACTTTGAGAACTGTGGGATTACGCATGTTTGAACCTCGAATTCAAGTAAAATGTGAATTGTGGACTCATGAAACCGTCGGAACCGTTGAATACGAACTCTGACCCGATTCTGAAGAACTCGAGCACAATTCCCTTGAAATGAGACCTTCACAGTCTCTCAGTCAAAACAACGAAGATGGTTTACGTGGCCCTAAACCTGTTCCTAAACAAAGATGTAGCTCTGGTCTGAATACAATCTGCTCAAACTGTCTTTTAATGAGAATATTTTGAAGTTTTCCATTAATAAATCATGATTTTTTTACTTAGCACTTTTTCATAATAATAATCGTTCTTTGATAAATGCAATCTGCTCAAATTGTCTTTTTAATATAAGAATATTTTGATATATTTTCCTGCAGTAACAAATGAAGTTGATTACTACTGATTTTTTTGAATCTTTATGAGAATATTTAGATTACTGTTGATGAATATTATAAATGATTTGTCTATGGATGTTTTTTGAAATTCTATTACATCACTGATATTATTGATCTTTTATAACCTGAAACTATATTGATATTTGATTTTAAGTCCTGAACCGGATATTGATTATTCATGTAGAGAAAATGGTATGGTCGAGTCGGGGTGGGATTATATAAGTTCGCTTCCTTCCACCCCCTTTCAAGCGATCTATTTGTGATTTATTATGTGATGTTATTCCATGTATTATAACCTGATTGCTTGAAATAAACCATTTCATTCATTCATTCATTCATTCATTCATTCATTCAACATTTTTCCGCCCCAAGTAGCTTTCATTCACTTTTAATGGACGCCCTGCAGCCAATCAGAATTGAGTATTAACCCAGACTGTGTTATAAGTAATAAAGATTCAAATTATGACGCAAATGTTTGTAAAAAACGTGAGTTTGGATGGTGTAGAACTGTTTTTCTGACAAGAAATTACAATTTTATAAAATATTACATTGAATTGCATGAATGTATATATTCTTTTTTGCCCTCATCAGTAGTGGAACTTCGCCAAACAGCAATTAAAAATGTGCATTTTGAGTAAATCTAAGTAATAGTACTAGGTTACAAATAAAACTAAAATATATATATTATAAGTGTGTTCAAATCAAAAAAGAATCTTTAACGGTTCAGTTATATTGAGTGGACATTTTAGCAGGATCCTAGAAGAGTTAGGAGGCGATAAAATAACGAAGAAGTCTAAATTTGTAGCTGGTGTGAGTTTTTTTTTTCTTTGGAGAAAATCAAGATGGCTGCCTCTCCCTGAGGTCAAAGGTCAATGAATCTTTGGTTGAGGTTGTAGACTTAAGCCAGTGAAAGTTTTTGTTTCCCATATTTTGAGAAAATTTAAAAATTGCAGCAAAATGGCCGCCAAACTATAGGTAAAGTGGCCATCCCATAATAATTTCAAAACTTCCTTACAAGTTTTGGTTCCGTTGGTGGATTATGACCTATTTTTTCAGAGATTTTGGCTGTCATCTGTTACACTACATTTCCCATCATGCTTTTAGCTTGGCCGCACCTTCAGCGCCGCGTTGTAAACGTCATCGGTGAGCGCCTCCATCATGTGCGAGCCCCCCCAGGGATCGGCGACTTTGGGGATCCCCGACTCCTCCTGGATGATGATCTGGGTGTTCCTGGCGATGCGGGCGCTCTTCACCGTCGGCAGGCCCAGCGCCTCGTCGAAGGAGTTGGTGTGCAGCGACTGCGTGCCCCCGAACACGGCGGCCATGCCCTCGATCACCGTCCGGATCACGTTGTTGTACGGATCCTACGGCGAAAAGACGGGTGACTTCTGCGGCCGTCCTCTCAGGTTTAAATCTGCGGGTCGGGATTTACCTGCTCGGTCAGCGACCAGCCCGACGTCTGGCAATGCGTTCGCAGGAGGAGCGACTTGGAGTTCTTGGGCTGGAAGTTCTCCTGGATGAGGGTGGCCCACAGCCGCCGGGCCGCTCTCAGTTTGGCTATTTCCATGTAGAAATTCATCCCGATTCCCCAGAAGAACGACAATCTGAAAGGAAAATTCAACACAAAAAAAACATTGTCACATAAAAATGTTACTTTGAAAAAAATCGATGCTTTTATGGGAAATGTTAAATGAAAATCCTGTTTTTGTGGCATTTTTCTAACGATTGACGACATGTAAAGAAATGAATGCCGCTCTGCAGAAACTATGTCGTGATTTTGGCTAAAAAATGGCATAAATTAAAGCTCACTGATGAAACAAAACTTCACTCACTTTGTAGGTTTGCAGCCACGTTGAAACAAACCATAAAGTATTTATTCTCAGCTTCAACAGGGAAAAGCTTTTAACTTTATATCAAAAACAGCCTTAAATATTGCAAAGAGTAATGGGAACTAATTTAGTATGTCTGCTCCTCAAGAAAAAGTTCTAAACTGAGTAAAAGGAGAATAACTTGAAGCAGGAAAAAGGAGAGTCTCCGCGTGAAACTAAAGGTCAGACCAGGGTCAGTCTGATCGCACGAGGACCCAAAATCCAAAACACACCTGAGGTCCCGGGCCGAACAGGATAAACATTTATAGAACATTCTAAAACTACATTTTTAAAACTGTAACATTTTAACATAATTATGAGCTAATTATAAATATTTTACCTACAATAATGTTAGTGTGAATGCTGTAAGATGAATTTAACCACTGAAGATGCTGAAATTGATAGCTAAAAATGCTGAAGCTGATAGCTAGCTAAAATATAGCTAAATACTAAACTAGCCTAAAAATGCTAAAAAAAAAAAAAAAAAAAAAAAAAAACTTAGGTTAGTCAAAACAGCTAATATGTAGCTGAAAAACTAGCTAAACTTCAAAATAGACACAAAAAAACTAAATTAGCCAGAACAGCTAGTTTGTAGCTGAAATATTAGTTAAACTCAAAAACATTAAAAAAAACTTTAAGCTAAACTTCAAAACAGCATAAAAATCTTTTTTGAAAAAGCCTAAATTAGCCAAAATAGTTAGTATTTAGCTTAAATTTAAGCTAAACTCCAAAACAGCATAAAAATCTTTTTTTAGAAAGTCTTAATTAGCCAAAACAGCTAGCATTTAGCCGAAATGTAACCTAAACTCCAAAACAGCATAAAAATCCTTTTTAAAAAAGCCTAAATTAGCCAAAACTGCTAGCATTTAGCCGAAATTTAAGCTAAACTCCAAAACAGCATAAAAATCCTTTTTAAAAAAGCCTAAATTGGCCAAAACTGCTAGCATTTAGCCGAAATTTAAGCTAAACTCTAAAACAGCATAAAAATCTTTTTAAAAAAGCCTAAATTAGCCAAAACAGCTAGCATTTAGCTTAAATTTAAGCTAAACTCCAAAACAGCATAAAAATCTCTTTTTAAAAAGCCTTAATTAGCCAAAACAGCTAGCATTTGGCCGAAATGTAAGCTAAACTCCAAAACAGCATTAAAATCCTTTTTAAAAAAGCCTAAATTAGCCAAAACAGCTAGCATTTAGCTGAAATTTAAGATAAACTCCAAAACAGCATAAAAATCCTTTTTAAAAAAGCCTAAATTAGCCAAAACAGCTAGCATTTAGCTTAAATTTAAGCTAAACTCCAAAACAGCATAAAAATCTCTTTTTAAAAAGCCTTAATTAGCCAAAACAGCTAGCATTTAGCTTAAATTTAAGCTAAACTCCAAAACAGCATAAAAATCTCTTTTAAAAAGCCTTAATTAGCCAAAACAGCTAGCATTTAGCCGAAATGTAAGCTAAACTCCAAAACAGCATTAAAATCCTTTTTAAAAAAGCCTGAATTAGCCAAAACAGCTAGCACTTAGCTGAAATTTAAGATAAACTCCAAAACAGCATAAAAATCCTTTTTAAAAAAGCCTTAATTAGCCAAAACAGCTAGCATTTAGCCGAAATTTAAGCTAAACTCCAAAACAGCATAAAAATCTATTTAAAAAAAAAACTAAATTGGCCAAAATAGCTACCATGTAGCTGAAATATTAGCTTAACTCCAAAATAGTCCAAAAAGCTAGCAGAATACCAATTTTTAAATCCAAAACTTTTTAACATAAGTATGAATAATAAAAAGGCGGGAATATTATTCCAGTATAAATCAACTTCAACCTTAAATAACTTTCAATATTTTACTCTCCATAAAAATATATTTTATCAAAATTATATAAGTTAGAAATGAGCACAAGATCAATCGGGTCATCAATAACAATAAAATAAAATGATCTGAAAGGCTGGACAGAATTAGCCTTGACTTTGACACATGTGGTTTAAAAAACCAATTATTAGAAGATAATGCTTTTAGATGGAAGCTGTGAAGCTGTGCAGAGATTCACAGCCGCAGAGGTAAGATCCCATCAACAGGAAAAGGTCGAGGACTGAAGCGCTCGTCCTGAGGTTTAAACTTAAGAACTACTTTGGAGTTTTTACCACCTCAGAGGCTATTTTAAGATGTGATGTGGAGAAAATTCAAAAAACCTCTTTAGCGGTTGAATTCCAAGAACATGAAGGAGAGTTTGGCAGAAAAACTGAAAGTAAAAGCAAAATTGGCAGTGAAAAAATAATGTTTTTATGTCAGCCTTTGTCATAATTATAAGACGGTACATCATGGAAGTGTATTGCATTATCTGGACACAGAGTCACATTTTCATAGCAGACATGCTGGTGTAAAAACTAAAGCTTTTTGACAGAAACATTTCACAATAATCAGAAACAAATCGGCTCAACTGCTCTGCTGATCGTCTGCTCCTGATTTACAACTGTTTGAGTAAAATAATACCTTATAAACATATGTCACTCCGCCGAGAGAAAAAAAGCCACAAAAACATGTTCGAAACAGCATTTTCAGCCGAGTTGGTCAACAGAATGTCCTTTTTTTATTTACTGTTTCTGTTGGAGGAACAAGTGAACTTCAGCTTAAGAAAAGATTTAAAAAACAGATCTCTGCATAGAATCTCATTCGCATATTTGATCATTGAACATGTATGTATACAGTGGGGCAAGACTATCTAGTCAGCCACAAATGTGCAAGTTCTCTTAAAAAGGCGAGAGAGGTCTTTAATTTTCATCTGTGATGAACCTCAGCTGGAGAAAAAAAACGAGAAAAAAAATCCAGTCAAGAATTTAGTGGTAAATTAAGGATTTAGTTAGATTTCTGGCTTTAGAAGACCTGTGACTTCTTCTGTCTTCCACTCGTTAGATGTTCTGAACTGGTTATCTATATAAAATACGTCTGTCCACAACCTCAAACACTCCAAACTCCACCAAAGAGCTGTCTTAAAACACCAAAAACAAAAAAACGATGGACTTGTACCAGGCTGGGAGGACTGAACCTGGAATAGATGAGAAAAACCATCACTGCTCTAGAGGAGATCTGATGGAGGAATGGACCAAACCATCTCTGCTCTAGAGGAGATCTGATGGAGGAATGGACCAAAACATCTCTGCTCTAGAGGAGATCTGTATGGAGGAATGGACCAAACCATCACTGCTCTAGAGGAGATCTGATGGAGGAATGGACCAAAACATCTCTGCTCTAGAGGAGATCTGATGGAGGAATGGACCAAAACATCTCTGCTCTAGAGGAGATCTGATGGAGGAATGGACCAAAACATCTCTGCTCTAGAGGAGATCTACATGGAGGAATGGACCAAACCATCTCTGCTCTAGAGGAGATCTGTATGGAGGAATGGACCAAACCATCACTGCTCTAGAGGAGATCTGATGGAGGAATGGACCAAAACATCTCTGCTCTAGAGGAGATCTACATGGAGGAATGGACCAAACCATCACTGCTCTAGAGGAGATCTGATGGAGGAATGGACCAAAACATCTCTGCTCTAGAGGAGATCTACATGGAGGAATGGACCAAAACATCTCTGCTCTAGAGGAGATCTACATGGAGGAATGGACCAAACCATCTCTGCTCTAGAGGAGATCTGTATGGAGGAATGGACCAAACCATCACTGCTCTAGAGGAGATCTGATGGAGGAATGGACCAAAACATCTCTGCTCTAGAGGAGATCTGATGGAGGAATGGACCAAAACATCTCTGCTCTAGAGGAGATCTGATGGAGGAATGGACCAAAACATCTCTGCTCTAGAGGAGATCTGATGGAGGAATGGACCAAACCATCTCTGCTCTAGAGGAGATCTGATGGAGGAATGGACCAAACCATTACTGCTCTAGAGGAGATCTGATGGAGGAATGGACCAAACCATTACTGCTCTGGAGGAGATCTGATGGAGGAATGGACCAAACATCTCTGCTCTAGAGGAGATCTGATGGAGGAATGGACCAAACCATTACTGCTCTAGAGGAGATCTGATGGAGGAATGGACAAAATCAGCAACAGTTTGCAATAACCTTATGAAGACTTACAGAAAACGCTTGACTACTTTTGTTCCAGACCAAAAACTTATTTTCCACCATAATTTACAAACAAATTCTTAAATTACAGGCCTCTCAACTTTCAAAATTTGTGGCTGACTAAATACTTTTTTGCCCCACTGTATATTTTCAAGCACACGTTTGCACTCACGGCTTAATTTTTGGTACCTTGGGGCAAATTCGTCGATGGTTAAACCTGCTTTCAGGCCTGTCCGGCAATACTCCAGACCGTTAGCAATGGTGTAGGCTAGCTCCAGGATGGCGTCCGCCCCGGCCTCCTGAAGATGGTAGCCACTGATGGAGATGGAGTTGAATTTGGGCATATTCTGGGATGAAGGAACATCATTTCTTACATTAATGGTAACAATACTTTGATTTATTAAGGAACCAAATCAAAAACGCTGCTTACCTTGGAAGTATAAGCGAATATATCTGCTATGGCATGCATGGAAGGTTCCGGTGGGAAGATATACGTGTTGCGCACCATAAACTCTTTTAAAATGTCATTTTGAATAGTGCCAGTGAGCTTCTCCTTGGGGACGCCCTGCTCCTCTCCCGTCACAATAAACATCGCCAGAACGGGGATGACGGCGCCGTTCATCGTCATGGACACGGACATCTTCTCCAGAGGGATTCCATCGAAGAGCAGCTTCATGTCCTCCACCGAGTCGATGGCTACTCCGGCCATGCCGACATCTCCGTGGACTCGGGGGTTGTCCGAGTCGTAACCACGGTGGGTCGGGAGGTCGAAGGCCACAGAGAGACCCTGCTGACCAGCTAAAACAGCAGAATCAGAAGAGATTGTTGATTTAACCACTAGTTAAAGAAGAACTAAAAAAAGCTCTATTTTATTGTTATTCTGAACATTTTTAGTTGCATAAAAACTTAGTTTTTGATTATAATATCTAAAACAAATTTTTTTGTTTACTTTTTAAGAAGTAAACACAATTTTTGTCCTTAAAGTAAATACTTTTTTCACAATTTTATTTAGTTGTGCAACATAAACCATTTCAAAACTAGTCAAATGAAAAGGTAAATTATATTTTAATTGTACTTTAGGTACAACAATGGGACTAAAAATGCAGATTCAAATGTCTGAATATACCTTTAATGTTATCCTTATAGAATTTGTTGCTCTCCTCCACAGTGCTAAAGCCAGCGTACTGCCTGATTGTCCATGGTCTGTACGTGTACATAGTGGGATAGGGCCCTCTAGTGTAGGGAAACGTTCCCGGCAACTCATCGGTGCGTCCCTCCGAGTCGGCCTGAGTGTACACGGGCTTGATGTTGATTCCCTCGGGTGTACGCCATATTAGATCCTCCGGGTTCTTTCCTTTCAGCTGTTTCTTAGCCAGGCTGGCCCACTGCGGATGCAGCTCGGTTTTGTCCTGGTGCGACCGGGAAGTGTGGATGAGACGGCGGTGTGCGTGGGACGAGGAGGCAGAGGCTTGGAGCAGGCGGCGGGCAGCGAGAGCTGCACATGCTCCGTGTGCCGACAGCATCCTGACTGCTGCCTCAGTTCCACAGAGATGATCTGAAAATACAATATTTATGATTATAAAATATAATTATTATTTTAAAAATATATATATTAGAACATAAGTTGATAAATAACATTTCCTGGAATTTATTGTTACAAAAATAGTAATATTTTCTTACATTTTCCAGATTTAAGCCTATTTTGTTTCTTTTAAATATAATCATAATTTTTAATATTCTACATAAATGTAATAATTACAAAGTAAAATATTAATTATGCTCTTACCTACTTATTTAATATGTTTAAAACGTTCAAACTATTAAAATGTAGTTTGTAAACAAGAGTTTTTGTTATGATTTTTGCAAGCGTCCAATCCCCAAATACTATATTCTTACAAACTACGTTCTTGAAATACTAAATACCATGAGGATAATATATTTAGAGACTAAATTGTAAAAGAAATCACGCAAAAAAAATAACATAAAAACAATAAATTTAATGACAAGGAATAAAGAGACAAAACAAACCGTGAGGCTAAAAGCTAAATCTGCTAACACTACTTTAGCTAACAGGAACCGCAGGTTAGCTTAAAACAAAAACACAACAATTAAGTACGAAAACTATTAAAATGCATATTTGTACGTTAAAATAGAGACATTATACAACAATATTCTGACCTTGTAGCTTGTTTTTCTCTTATTCGAGTTGGTAGAAGGCGTGCGTTGTTCTGGCCAATGAAATGTAAGCGCACTGCAATCGACCAATCCCGTGCTTTGGTCCATCCGCGTCAACTTTGACCTGCGTCACCGGAAGTAAATAGAGCTTCCGCTTTATGGAGGCGGTATTATTATTTTTATATTTTATTTCCCCCTGTCCCTAAATGTTTACTTTACTGTCAATATGTATTTCAATTTCTTGATTTAAAACAAAATTATGGTCGTAAAAAAATAATTTAAAAAAAGTCACACACCTTTAAATATCACTTGATTGTATTACTAATGTTTCCACTACGAACAGTAATATTTTATAAAATAGGATTTTAGACACTTTTCATTTCCATATAATTTTTACTATACGTGTGATTCCTATCTTTATACGAATAAATAAATGTTAAAAACAGCAAAATTGCCTTTTTTCTAAAGATAAATGTTTAAGATTTCTTAAACATTTAAAAAAAATAATACAATTATTATGAAGTTACAAATAAAAAAAAGGTAATAATTTTCAAAATCAAAAAAAGTAAAATAATTGTTAAAATACTGACTCCAAACAAGATTCGCTGCTTTTATGCGATTATAGTTCCATATGTTGTTATTGTAATTCATATTAAATTACAATATTTTTAAAATTATATTTCATATCGATTGATTTCCTTTTAATTAAAAAAAAAAAGAAAAAAACTGAACAGAAAATAATAAAGTACCCAAAAAAAGAAATGGATATTGGAAAAATCCTATGAATTCCCTCAATCCTACAATAATGTATGCATACTTTAATATGTTAAACTTCTATTATTTACATAAAAACAAAATTAAAAAGAAATAAAACAGCCATAATTGTCTGCACTTTGTCCCTTTTCCAACTTATACGTTCCCAAAATGTTCTGATTATTTTGACACACATGGTTAAATAAAAACAGGATCCAAACTTCTCAACACAGTCCACCTTTTATTCAGGAGTTGGTCAACAGACGGTCGTATGGGCTCGAGTATCGGCTCTACAGTATCGGGTTGAAGTTGATCGCTCGCCGCAAATGTGCAGAAACTTTATAAAACAAACTAAAGATCATTCAGCGCTCTCAGCAGGACTTCATCAAAGTGACGATGCGAACAGTTGTAGATAATGCCCAGGGTCGTATGCGGAGCAGAAAGGGTGAATCTTGAACACCTGTACCCTTCATTTTGTAAGGCAGTTTGTTTTGATTGGGATGAAGACATGAAAACGGCGTAAAAGTTTATGATTTCTGAGGACGCGATGGCAACGAAACGGCACAAATTCACAAGTAAACGCCGAGTTTGCAGAAATCAAACTAAAGGAGGTGAGATGTGGGAGGCGGCAACCGGCCTCCGTTTAGACCTTCAACCTTTGTCACTCCAGCTTGAGCAGTTCCACGTCAAAAATAAGGGTGGCGTTTGGCGGGATGACCCCGGGGTGGCCGGTGGCGCCGTACGCCATGTCGGGTGTGCAGGTGATTTTAGCTCTTTGACCGAGGCTCATCTGAGGCGACAAAAACAAAACAGTTAGTGGTGAGAAGTTATCCTGGAGGGAGATAAACTGGACCCACTTGTGCGACTCCTTCCTCCCAGCCTTTGATGACCTCCATCCGTCCGATCTTGAACTTAAACGGTTTGTTCCTGTCTCGGGACGAGTCAAACTTTTTCCCGTTCTGTAACATACCTGCAAAACAAACAATAAAATTCAATTTTTTTTTTTTTTTTTTTTTTCCCGGAGAGATTCTGCAGGGTGGATTATTCTAGAGGTTGGTTTCCTATATAAATAGTGGGATGAAGGAGTCAAATCAGGAAGCTGTGGCCTGATTTGGAGCTTTATTTTTAAAAGTGAACCAGGACGCGTCTGGACCGCTCGGAGAAAGGAGAAACGGGGCGGGACTCACCTCTGACAGTCATTTTAAGTTCTTAAAGCAAAAACTTTCACATGTTGTGTCGACACAGTCCCTCATTAATGTCATTATTAAACTGGTTTCTAACAGAAACAAATAAATAATTGACATAGATTTGAGGTTTGAAGTCGTTTCTCTCTTAAGAAGATCATTTTTTTCTTGTTAATTTTTGAATTTGTAGTTGTTTTTATTGCATTAGGTTTTGATTTCTGATTATTTTACGTATTTATTGTATTTTAATTATGTTTTTAATTGAGCTATTCTAATTGTTTTTTGTTTTTATTCTTTTTATTTTGTGTTGTCACAGCAGGCAGGTGGCCGCTTTTGAATTTCCTACGGAATTAATAAAGCTTCTATTCTATTCTATTCTATTCTATTCTATTCTATTCTAGAGCTATGATCTATAAATAAGGAAATTATTATTAAAATGTGTCAGAATGCTTTTGCTCAATAGAAAAACCTTTTAACAACTACATTTTCACTGTAAATTTTGATTTAAAAGATTTTTTTGACGCTCATTAAATGTTAATTTAGATTATTTTGACACAAAAAAGTAGATTTATGTTGTAATTTTAAATTTCATGAGGATGTTTTTGTCATTTTTCTCATATTTTGTTCTAAAATTAGTCATTTCTAGTTATTAAATTCATTTTTTTTGTCACTTTAATCAAAATTAGCAGCAATAAAGTTCATAAGAACTAAAAAAATAAGAATTATTTGCTTGGAATTACCCAAATGTTATGGACGTAATAAATGCTGGAGTAGAACTCCTCCAGTCTAGATTTTCATATTTGTTTTATTATTTCTTAAGTAAAAAAAATGTAGAGATAGTTTTACTACTTTCTAGAGATTTTCTTCTTAATTGTTCCTGTTTTTTGGCTAACTCTTTCTGCATTACTTCTCCTCCTTCCTCCTCACTGAATCCATGAAGTCCAACAACCTCCAGGGCTCAGAATGTCAAACGTCCAGTTTTGGTTTATTAAAAGAACACAGACATTAAATTAGGAATTAATTAGTACTTTGTGGCTTTTTAGTACATTTATAAAAATAAAAAAATAATAAAAAAACAATCAAAATAATCAAAATAATCAAAAATAATCAAAATAATAATCAAAAATAATCTTTTTGAAATTAAAATCCTAATAATTGTCACATTATTTTAATTTTAAAAACAAGAAAGAGATTTTACCTTAAAATTCACAGCATTATATCTGGTTGAATAACTGTAAAAATATTCTTAAAAAAAGCTAAAAGATAAAGAAAATAAAAGTTTTTCCAAAATTATACATAAAAATTTCCGTTAATGGAACTAATAGAATTCGTCTTGGGATTCTATAATAAGTTGTGATGTTTTTTCTCTTTTCAAATTCAATTAAATCTTTAATTTAGCTATAAATATTCATATTTATATACTAGTTTAACTCTTACAGTCCAGCTATCTTTATTTTAAGTCATAAATCTTAAAAAAAATACAATTACACAAATAATAATAAAACTTTCAACATTTAAAAACAAAACCTCTGCTTGAAAGTAAAAATAAAGTCCTGTTTCATCAGAGATTTTAGTCAAAATAAGACGTTTTTAGCATCAAATAACATTATTTTTTGGATTTTATTGTCAGTTAGATTTTATTTTTAAAATGTTACTTATTTGATATCGAGCAGCAAGAAATTCAAACTAAAAACGAGACATAAAAACTTGATGGGATTTGGAGTTTTTGCTCTAAAAATTTCTTCAATGCTAATTTTTTTCTTTTAAACAGATATTTCTAATTATATTACGCAATTATTCCACAATAAAACCCCAAACTATGCAAAAAAACACAATTCTGAGTCACTTTTTTTTTACTGCAAAACTGGAAAAAATTGAGATTGTAGCAAAAACAAAAACATGCAGAGACAAAATAAAACATGTAGAAATCCATAAATAAAGCAAAGATAATGTCAAAATGTCATCCAAGGAATAAATATTGTGTTGATTTTGAATAAAAAAATCAAATTCAAAGCTAAAACTTTATTGAAAACGTCCTTAAAACATTTAGCATTATTGCAAACAGACGATTGATGGTCAACCATTATTATTGGATCTGTCCCTGATTATAATCTGCATTCGTCGACACAAACAGCATTGTCCTCGTGTTCTGCAGACGCCCTAACAAGGCCTTCCTGGACTTTCTCCTCCTCCTCCTCCTCCTCCTCCTCCTCGTCGGAGGAGGAAGATCCGCCACGCCGGTCTATTTTTATTCCCCTCTGCTCCTCGTCTGGAACGGCTGCCAGCAGATCGGACCCCCGGGCATGAGCGCGGAGGAAATGGGATCTGAGTAACGCCGTCATCCTACAATGTGATGCTGCGCC
The DNA here is from genome assembly GCA_003999625.1 of Oryzias javanicus. Classification (NCBI taxonomy): domain Eukaryota; kingdom Metazoa; phylum Chordata; class Actinopteri; order Beloniformes; family Adrianichthyidae; genus Oryzias; species Oryzias javanicus. Next base: position 3,193,908 of record CM012460.1, on the reverse strand, counting down.
TCCCAGCTGCAGACGAAGCGAGGTCTGCGTCGGTGCAGAATCAAGGAGAAGCGTTTGCAAAAACGATAACCAATCCCAGTGCATCAATGATATAGAAAAACGGAGGTTAATGAGATGAAATACGTCTTCTGTTATTGAGGAGCTTTGATCCTGTGCAGCGAGCACCGGCGACAGGAAAAGAAGTCCTGACACTCGGTGCTTCTATTTCTGGGTCACACATCTAGAGGCCTCAACTTCAGCATGTTTCACTCCGGAGCGCCGGTGCTGCGGCGAGCAGCTTGAGACGGCAGGACTGCAGCTGTCGGAGCTGCCACTCAGCGTCAGGGCAGGGGTCATCAATAACCCCAAAATCCAAGAGATTGGAATTAAAATCCTGCAGGATTTAAATTGAACTGCTAATAAAGGCAGCAACCCTTCCAGTTCGATTCGTTTATAGCGGAAAATGTGGAAATAAATCCAAATATATGTGCGATTCTCCCCCTAATTTATACGATGATCCTATTTGTAAAAAAAAAAAGCCTTTATTTGTCGAGCAAATTTCAAATTCTATGAGTTTTTTGTGTTCTAGTACATAAAAAAATGATTAATTTTTGTTTATTTAACGATTAATCACCTCAAAGCTGATGAAAAAAAGTTTAAAAATTTAACAAAATCACACAAAAAACACTGCTAAAACACCAAATGGCTTTTACAAATATTATACATTAAAATAATTCACAAAATATAATTTTAACTGAATTGTCTCACTCTTAACTTTATGTAAAACATAGTTTATGCGTTTATTGTTGCTATTTTCCTTTTTTACGTGAGTTAAAGGAGAAAATCAGAAAAAAACACATTTTAATGAATAATTTTATTTTTTGTTGAGCCTTTCTTCTTCCTAATTCTAAATTCTGACACTAAAAAAAGAAAAAACTTCAACTAAAAAAAATATAACCAAAACTGTGTGTTTTTTCTTCATAGTAACATCAAATAAATTGATCCTTTAAAGGGAATAGAGGCTTAATGCTCTCACCTTCAGTAACCACGGAGACCTTTTCTGACCTGATGATCAGTCTGGTTAGTAACAAATCCTATAGATCTCGTTAATTCAGTACGTTATCATTCTGACCAAGAAAAACAGAAACTTTGAACCGTGTTTTGAAGCCAGATAATCGATAAAGAAAAATATGATTGTGTAAATGTAACATTTTTTTTTATCTTTTTAAAGAAAGTCTTATCTAAATGCTTCCTACAAAACTAACGTGATGCTCAGATGGTTAACAGATGTCCTGCAAACTGGGTTTTGTTTACTTTCAGTCTGACCTAGTTGTCTGCGCTGCCAACCCCTTAGGGGGACAAAACAGCCCAAATTTATTTCCCCAGTGTCCCTGTCTTGCTACCCCACCTCTAAACCTGGCAAGAGACAAAGTAACAATCATTTACAAATGCATCTCATTCTGCAATGATTTTGAGGTCCAAATGATTGTTTGTGCAACATTTTTGTAACTATCGTGTTGTTTTTTTTAATTATTTTTTATAGAATTAAAGTAAATTTGAGTATATGTGTTGCCAAACAATATATAGTTGTGTTGATGCTGGACCCGTCTCATTGTGAAAGCACTGCAGCAGCAAATATTATTCTAAGGATGGCAAAAAAGAAATCAGATTTCCTCCTCTAGCGAGACAGGAAGGATGTCTGGGTTCAGAATTGCAAGAAGATGGAAGGGAAAAACATGCAGTTACCTATGTAATGAACCACGCATGTTTGGCCTTTCTTTGGAAATGTTCGCCCTGTTAGGAGAAGAAAAATAAACACATTTGAAAGCATAAATCTTGTTTTTAGCATTTTAGTCCAATTGAAACAACGGCAGCTGATGTTTTATCACATTGAAACATGATGTTTTGAGTTTTTATTTAATAAATTGCAGTTAAGTTCAATATAATGTTCAAAAATAAAGCTAAATATTTAAGAATACACCTTAAAAACACAGAATTGTTGCGGAAAAAAGGGGTTTTGAGTAAAGTTTAATCAAAATTTCTCGCAGAGCACGATGGGAGTTACAACATTCACCCCAAAATGGCTTTTAATAATGCTTTAAGTGCTGTATTTTTACTCCATAATCCTTTTAGAGAACTCAGAATCACATTCCGAGGAACTGCTGAGCCCCAACACCGCCCTCCGCAGCGCTTCTTACCCCGCATCAAACCTCAACCGAGCGGGCACATTCACTCACCGTCGCCGGGGGATATTGTTTCCACAACCACGCCCATTTCCGTGCTAATTTAAAAATATATATATTAAAAAATAATAGTTGCTTTACAGCCCGAAAGCCCCTTCTTTAGACAGTTACCCGCTACAAGTCGGGATTTATGGATGGAAACCATGCATTCACAGACCACCGAGCCGCAGCGTCAAGCAGTTATTATTATCGCGAGATCTTGTTAAAACTACAGTTGCTTCACTAAGATTATTTAAACCGTAAAATACGGTGCCTTTATAATTCTTTAAGGTTATTGAATATAGTCGAAGATTAAAGCTACACAAAACGCCCCATTTATGTTTATTTTTATATATTTATAAATAAGAAAAAAGAAGTAAAGTTTAACTACATATCCCATGATGCACCGAAACGAGATGTGAGTTTTGCTTCCGGGTCATTCCTGCACGAAAGATTCAGGCACATTTTTATGAGGGAAACTCAAAAAAGATGATAGTAGCCAGACATGTTGTGATTTTTCTGGTTTTCTGATGCAGCTGAGATGATATTTGAAGGTAGGAAATCACTGAAATGTTTTATTTATTTGTTTATTTCTCGTTAGTAGTTTGTTAGCTTGTGTTATTTTTAGATAAACGTAGGAAATTATGGTAAGCTAACATCTTCTGATCATTATAAACTTTATGAAACTTTAATTAAATTGTGTTTGCATTATCTTTAATATTTTTAAGTCCTGATTTCAAGTTGTTTTTCTTATTGTTTTGATATTAGCCCACATGTTAAGAACATTTGTTTTGGTCAGAAAAAAAAAAAAATTTAGACCGTTGTAGTAGTTATATACTACAAGTATACTTAAAAGTTTGGCAGTATTACTTGAGTTTACTTTTATGCTCTCTATATTTTATAAACTTTAAATATTTCAATTTAATCTGAATAGATATTTAGCTAATATACTTTCTACTCTACATGTACATGATCTATAGCATATTTGTAATACTTATACTCAAGTATACGTAACAAAGTAAACTTCAAGTGTTCTTCATTTTTCTAAGAGGAAGACCTTATGTCACAATGACTAAAAGTAGAACCCTTTAAGTTAATTTTATTAAAAATATTTGAAAAAAAGTATTGCAAGTAGACCATGTAAGCGTAGTATAGAGTATTTCACACATACATGTATACTGGTTTTAATTATACTCAAGTATACTTAATTAAATAAAATATACTACTTTTGCTAAAAATAAAAAAAAAACTACTTTTGTTACAAGTAGTACACTTGAAGTTAATCTAAGCATGTGTACTATAGACTATGTAGATGTAGTATATTAAACTCCCTATTCTACATGTACATAGTCTATGAAATACTTATACTCAAGTATACACAATAAAGTAAACGTATAGTATACTTCTTTTTGCTAAGGGGAATGCCTTAAGTCACAATGGGTAAAAACAAAATACTTTAAGTTAATTTTATTAAAAATAGTTTAGTAAAAGTATAACAAATATACTATAGATTACGTACATGTACACCGCACAGTCTATATTATACTTCCTAGAATTATACTCAAGTATACTTAATAATAAACTTCAAGTATACTTTTACTAAAAGTACTACACTTGAAGTTTACTTAAGCACGTATACTATTGCCCATGCTCCCTATTGTACACGTATGTGGTCTATAGTATACTTGCTATAATTATACTTAAGTGTTTACTTGATAAAATTAGCTTCAAGTGTTCTTTTCAGGGATGTCCTAAAAGTAGTACATCTGAAGTTTATTTTATCAAGTATTCTTGAGTATGAGCATAGCAAGTTTACTATAAGAGTCTAGTATACTTGCTATAATTATACTCATGTACACCTAACAAAATAAACTTCTAGAGGACTATTTTTTGCTAGGGGGTGACCCAATGTCTTGATGTCTAAAATGGGTAAATGCCGTGGTGACCCACTCAACAAAAAGGTAATGCCATCAGTTCCTAATTGTGTTTTGTTAAGGTCATCCGGCATAAGCAGCTATAGGTGTTCGTCACCACAGCCTCAGCTCAGGCAGGGGGGGATTAAAGCGTGTACTTGGAAGGAGACACAGGAGAGGCTTTTACTGTTCTTAATCTGCATAGCCGCTCGTGTGCAAACCCACTTCGGATCGGATGCAGGTTTCTGTCATCAATGCGTGCTTTTCCCGCCGCACATTTTGTCTTTTTCTGCTGAACTAGCATCTGCATCCCCGTCAAGATGGATCTCGGGAAAGCGAAGCTGCTCAGGACGGGTCTCAACACCCTGCACCAAGCCATCCACCCCGTGCACGGAATCGCCTGGACGGACGGCAAGCAGGTGTGCCTGACGGCGCTCTACTTTGTCAACGGCGAGGTGAAGTTTGGCGACACCAACGTCATCGGGCAGTTTGAGCACGTCTTCGGGCTGTTCTGGGGCCCCCTCTGCTGCTCGGACTCTCCGGCGCTGTTGGCCGTGCAGCACAAGAAGCACATTACGGTGTGGCAGCTGCAGCTCAGCGCCCTGGAGCAGAACAAGCTGCTGTGCACGCAGACCTGCGAGATGAGCGAACCTTTCCCTCTGCTCTCTCAGGGCTGCGTCTGGCACCCCAAACTGGACATTCTGGCCGTCCTGACCAAGAAGGACGCCTCGGTTTTGTTTTCGGTCAGGGTGGACAACAGGAGGATCAAAGCGGACATCAAAGGTAGCGGACTCATCCACTGCGCTTGCTGGACGAAGGACGGGACGCGGCTGGTGGTGGCCATCGGCAGTGCTCTGCATTCCTACATTTGGAACGACATCCAGAAGAGTCTGGTGGCGTGCTCCTTTTGCCCCGTCTTTGACGTTGGGGGCTACATCTGTGCGATTGAAGCCACCGGAGAGGCTCAGGTGGCCGTGGCCACGGAGCTGCCGCTTGATAAAATATGCGGGTTCAATGCCGGAATTGCTTTTGACTTGCCCACGGACGCCGAGTCCCTCCAAACCCAGGGCTCCCGCGTGCTCATGTCCGACGACGACACCGTTTTGGACTCGCGTAGGAGATCTTTCGAGTCGGAGAGATCTTACGTCCCCAGCTCCAGCCCCCTCGACCTCACCCACCTCCTGGCCAGGCACCGGCGGTCTGACCCCAGCCCGCTCATCCACTTGCGCCGCCGGGACACCGTGACCGGCTCCGGTCAGGACTGTTCCCACCTCGTTCTGGTGACCTTTGAGCGCAAGGTCACCACCACGCGCAAAGTCAGCATCCCCGGCATCCTGGTCCCGGACATTGTTGCTTTCGATCCACGTGCCTCCACCGTCGCGGTGGCTTCCAACAGCTGCAATATGGTGCTGGTGTACTCCATCACCGCCTCTGCCATGCCCAACATCCAGCAGATCTCCTTGCAGCAGAACGACCGACCCAAAGGAGTCTGCTTCCTCAGCGACAAGGTGCTGCTGTTAATGGTGGGCCGGCAGAAGTCTAACGACCCCGCCTTTCTCCCGTCCTCCAACACCGATAAATACATTCTTCGCATTATCGCGAAAGAGTTAATAAACGAAGGAGGGACGGCCGTTACGCCGTCCTCCCCCGCTCACAACAACGAGCCTTCCTCTAATTTCTGCGCAGGGATTAGGAGACACTCGGAGCACCTGTCAAAGGATGACAGGGAGCGTCCAGGGATAAAAGACTTGGTGTTACCTGGAAGGGGGGTAGTTTGCTCACCGGGCAACAGGCGCAGGCTGGTGGAGGAGGTGAGGAGCGGCGAGGCCAGCCCCGTCACCAGCTCCGTGGACTTTTCCTCCGACAGAGCCCCGTCCAGCAGCTCCATCGCCGTGGACAGCTTTGACATGGACCACGTCAACCGGATGTCCAGCCTGGCTGTGGCCGGCCAGGTCAGCCGAGACTCCAGCCGGGCCAGCTCCCCTCGCTTCGAGCCGCCCGACAAGACGGAGCCGGCTCCGCCTCTGCCTGAGAAGGCGGCGGGCTCGGCCAGGGACCGCGGGCTGGACCAGCTGGTTCTCAACATGGAGAGGCTTTTTACTCGCTTTGCCGACGTGCAGCAGTGCCTGACGGAAATCAGAGATTTCACACAGAACGGAAAGAAGAGCCCGAGCGTTTACCCCAGCGCACAGGAGCCGCCGTACCTCAACGTCACGTGTCAGGTACAGTCTGACCGACATCGATGAATACGTAAATTCTGCTTTTTGGTCACGAAGCCTAAGCACTCTCTGACAACTGTCTGTTCTCCTGCAGAAACAGTTATCAGAAAACGTGTTTATTGACGAGAGGCGGCCTGTGCTGCTGTGCGACGGGAAGCTGAGCCTGCGCGTCCTCCAGGACCTTTTCAACCTGGCCGTTGTGGAGATGATGTACGGTACGTGCAGGGAGCCGGCCTCACTCCTTCACGTGTGTTCTTGTTGTGGTCGTCAGTGTTAATTACTGTAAGCCTCCATAGAAACTTCCTGGAGAGGGTTTTCTTTAGGTCTATTTCCAGGAGACGTCTTCTTTCTTACTGCACCTTCGAGTAAAAATGTTGACCCCGCCAGGAAATCAAAAACTTTCCAAAAGTTGCACGAAAATCAATAGAAAAATGATTATATCACAGAAACCGTCGAAGAAAGGAATTTGGCCAAAATCTCTATTGAAATACCAAAAGAACGACTTAAAAATCCGCTAACAACAATACACCTGTCAGGAATATCTATTGGAAGTTTTAAAATCATTACAGACCTACGACTTGGTGGCCATCTTTTTGCCTCAAAGTCTCAAATTTAAAATTTTTCAAATTTTTGTATAATATAGGAATAGAATTATAATAATAGAATTATAACTCAAGCAATCTTCATAAATTTTCACATATACGCCACCGGGTATGTGGGTACTACCACAACCAAAGTATCATTGACCTTTGACCTCATAAATAATCCACCATTTTGAATAAAAATAAATAAAAATTAAAACTCTTCCTATGGACTTCGATCTATTTTGGTCTATTTTTTTTTTGCCCCGTTTATTGTTCAAATTTAATCTTTGGCTCAAGGTAAAAAAAAAAAGACATAGCATACAATATGAAAAATATCAGGATTGTGGGCGTGGTTGACAAAAAAAAAAAACCAAAAATTGACTTAAGCCAATTCTTCTAAAAGTTACATAGAATTGTTAATCACTGCCAGGTGATCAAAAAATAAAATGGTTGCTATGGAGACAAAACCAAAAGAAAAGCCGCTATTTTACAATAGGTGTTTGACGTGTGTAACTCTGAAAAGAACAGGGGTGAGGGGGGCATCTGCTCAACCAGTGGGGGTGGATAAAAAGGGAGGAACATTTTTCTTCCGTGTGCATTCCTTCTGAACAATAACTTGTCATTACCGGCGTGCCGTGGCTTTGTTCTCCCATTAAGGTGCAGAGGCTAAAATTGGAAGTGCTTAAGAGCCTAGGCCAGATTACAGGGTTTAAAATAAAAGCAGCTTATCACTCTTAACAAGCATAGTGTTTGACAGCAGACATTCACCCCTGCAGCCATTACTTCCTCATAAATTGTTCCTCATAATAACTTGTAGTGGGTTAAACAAAAACAAGCTTTCTTCCTTCGTCACGTGTTTTCTTCAGGTCCCTTGTGGGTCGTCCTGGTGGCCGACGCCGACGGCTTTGTGCCTCTGACGTTCAAACCCAAAGATGAACTGACGGTAAGAAACGGGAAGAGGAAATCAGCTCTGCGACCTCAGGGGAGTCCGGAGACCTCGTGCCCCCCGAGTCCCGCGCCCAACCAAAGTCCCACCGCAGCCTCTGAGATCTCCACGTGAGGGACCGGCGCTCAGAGACGGAACTTTGAAACTTTGAACCCCCACCTTTTATATAAAATCGTCTGGAGAAGAGCACCGTTTCAGGTGGAAACTTCATCTATTTATAATGAGATTAAAGAAAAGTCTTGGGTTTCATGTATGTTTTAGGCATGTTTGGTCGGTCACTGCACCACAGCAGCTTCTCACAGAAACATGGTTTGGTATTTGAAGAGTTTATGTTTACCTGAATGTTCTACTTCATTGTCCTTTCACAATAAAATCTAAGAAATGTACAAAAAGATTTGATACCACTTTTGACCACAAGAGGGGGCAACACTCAACAGTTTGTTTCAGTCGTGCCCTTCTAAGGATAAATTCTGAGAATTAAGCTTGCATAACTATGTGTAGTGTGCGTTTTATACCTCAAAAAAGCCACACAGATTCTTCAGTCTCTACAACATTTATTCATCTCATACCAAGCTCTTGGAATAACAAATAAATAAAGGTGTTGTAGAGGTAAACATCTTCATTCATATAAATTAGCTGATCTTATAGGTTCGTTTATCCAAGATGACTATACAGTACATGTGAGAATTAAACAAAAATGTTTACATTAAATCCATTAGTTTCAGTGTAATATACACTAAAGAACAACCTTCCAGTGGCGACACTGGAATCCGTGGCTTTGTGCATTTACTCCAGCTCATGCCGGACTCAAATCTTCCACCAAAGTTCTGGAGCTTTGCTTCCTGTGAGAAACACCAGTATTAGTGATGGCCTACATTCAGAACATGATGTTTTTGGAACTTTTCTTCACCACTTTACATAGATTTCTTGACAAATGCCATGAAGCAGTGCTTTCCAAAGTGCTTTGTTAATTGCTTTTAGTTGTAGCGTTCAGTGAAACATAAGTACTCAAACCTTAAACTTAGCTCTGCCTGAAAGAAAAACAAAAGTCTTGTTTGGAAAGGATACTTAAATTTGATTGGATAAAGAACGGATGATGTCATGAGTAATATTTGCAATTAAAGATCTGGAGCCACCAACCGTAATCAATACCGGTGAATCCATAAGGTGCACACACACCGGCTGCGTTGACCTGCGTTTAACCGACCACTTTCAATGAAAAGTTGCAAACGCGAATTTCTGGCGTCTGGAATTCTCGTGAATTTTCAAGTCCGGTTGCAAGCTCTACAGACAAATTGGTGGTTCATTGATCACGCACTGAAAGGTCAACCCGCCTGAACGTTTTCTAGCAGCAACGCGGACCCGTGACCAATCAGTGACTTTGATTTGGTAGAGACGGACAGTCACACGTAAGTACCAACCACTGTAAACGTGATCGCAGAGGAGACATTATCGTGGTTTGTGCCGGGTCGGTTTAATGTGACTCCAAGAACATATTTATTGGAAAAAATTTGTGCAGACTCTCTTCCTCTTGTAGGTGGCGAACGAGCGCTAAGAAACAGTAAATACACAGAAGAAGAAGTATCTTCCTGTCTCTACCTCCGCGTGTGGCGCTCGTCTGGTGCGCACACCGCCGGGATGTGGGTTCATGAAACCACATAGAGCACTATCTTAAATGCGTCACATGGATAGTGTCAGCACAAGAAGAGTCAAGCATGGAGGTGGTAGCGTCGTACTGTGGAGCTGCTTGGTTGCAACCACCCTTATGAGTGGATGCGGAAAAAAAATTAGGCAAACCTGTACGAGGTTGGCCCACAATACAATATCAACGTCGTAGATTAAATTAACACGTAGAGCCAAAATGTTCATACGCATTTTTTCTGCCGTTGATAGGTCATTACAAACACAAGTTAAGGTAAGTAACCGCAAGCGTTACAGCTCAGGTGCACGACGCGGTAGCGCTCTAGCTTTGGCAGATGACTTCCATTGGCTATGGGACGGCTGCAGCCATAGACTCTGCTGTCAACTTCGTGAGGTTCAAGCGATAACGCGCCATTTATAACGATTTAGCTGTTAAAAGCCTCAACACACAAAGTGCTGTGACTTAGCTCTGGCTTCCGGCAAAAATATGAACCCAATGAAACAGATTTGGAGGGGCCAGATCGTTGAGGTGGAACGATCGTATGCAGTGGAAGATCCTCTCGCACTTTTAAAGTTATATAATAATAATGGATTAGATTTATCTGCGCTTTTCAAGACACTCAAAGCGCTTACAGTGCATATCCATTATTCATTCACACCTCATCCATACTTGGTGATGGTAAGCTACTACTGTAGCCACAGCTGCCCTGGGGCAGACTGACAGAGGCGTGGTTGCCAGTTCGCGCCTACGGCCCCTCTGACCATCACCAGGACATTCATACACATTTACACGCCAGTGGAGCCACAGTGGAGGCAAGTAGGGTTAAGTGTCTTGCCTAAGGACACAACGACATTTTGGCTGGCGGGAGCGAGAATCGAACCGCCTATCCTTCGATCATTGGCCAACCTGCTCTACCACCTGAGCCACCGTCGCCCTATATAAAGACTCCGGCGGTCCCATCGGAACCGTATGACTTGTCGTGGGACCCCGGGGTAAGGAGGTGTGTCCTCAAAAATCCTGCGGACTGCGCAAGGAGCTTCTTTGTGCTTATGATGCGTAGAATTAAGATATTAGAATGAACGACTTTTGACTATCCGAATGTATTTGTGTAGACATCCTACGGGTACCCTACGAGCACTAACATATCACCTCTTGCATTCACTCAGAAATGTAATAAGTGCGTGTAACTTACATTATCTTTACAATTACTTGACAATACATTTACCTTTATGGTAAGTTACATTTTCGTGATATCTCTAGAGATTGATGTACGAGCCACAAGGGAACTGCAAGACACACCTGCGCTCTCCTTAAGATACAGCTCACCTTTCTAAAACCCACCTGTACTGTTCATGTGACCAAGGCTTTAGACTTAGTAAAGATTTGATTTAGATGGCTCCAGATCTCATCACCGGATGGAAACTAAAGTTTCTCGTAAGGGATACCTGAGACAAATCGGTAAAGAAATCTCTGGAAGTCACAGGACTTCAATCTGATTCAGGCCAAGTTTGAAGATTTCCACATCAATCCCGGGACAACACTCCAACAGTAAAGCTGTGATTTGGTGCGTCATACCCATGGAAATCTAAGTTAGGTTTGAGTATTTATGCAATTAAACCAGAATTAACAAAATACACCCTTGACATTCTGATCTGTTACTGAAGTATTTACATTTTCTACCACTTCATACCACTACACCAGAATTTTACAAAGGCTTACAATGTACTCCAGAGTTAGAGAAGATGTTAGATTGTGGCGTGTTAGTCCAGCAGAGTTGAAGGATTAAAGTTTTTCCCGCAGATGCCGATTAATGATTTCTACACACCGTAGCTCCTCCAGACAGAGTTTGTTCCTGCGCCTTACGTCTTCGCTGATCGGATACAGAAGGAGAATCAGTAACCCTAAAATGATGAAGGCCACCGGCGTGGCACCGATCAGCAGCTTCAGGGTGTACACCACCGGCGCGGGCTGTTTACACGCACCCGTGTCATAACCAGCAAACCTGCAGGGGGGGATCAAGAACTTGTTCAGTCAAGATGCTGATCCAGAAAGCCGTACATGTTAGTGACATAGACTCACTCCAAACAGAGGGTTGACACCCCTAATGAGATGCCGGCTGCGAACTTGGTGAAGAAGACGTAGAAAGAGTAGAAAATGGCTTCGTGGCCTTTGCAGTAGGGGTTGGCCAGTCGGAAATCGTCCACCACGTCTGGCAACATGGACCTGGAGGGAAACCACAATTAGGGACAATTATAAAGATGCCTTTGAAGTTTAGGGAACACGAACATAAGTCTTGACCGCCCAACTTGGGAAATTTAAAATGTTTTCAGAGCTGAGGGAAAAAGTGAGTGTGGGGGTCCCTCAACCAAGACTAAAAGCATGACTCTTCTAGATGGATGGATGGATGGACGGACAGACTCTTCCATTGGGAAATGAATAGAAAATCGCACAAAATCAACAACACGTATGACAAAAATGCCTTTAAAGCAAAAAAAAAAGTTAAATCCAATATTTTAAGATATTTCTTTCATATCGGCTGCACGGCGATGTAGTGGTCAGCACTCTTGCCTCACAGCTAAAAGGCACTGGTTTGACTCCCAGCTGGGACCTTGCAATGTGGAGTTTGTATGTTTGCACAGGCTTTCTCCAGTTTCTTCCAACAGCCTAAAAACATGCTTCACAGGTAAACTGATGACTAGAATCGGTGTGAATTGCAAGCGTGTGACCCAGCTGCAGTCTGGGTGCACCCCACCTTTGCCCAAAAATAGCTTGGATAGGCTCCAGTAACCCCATGACCCCAAAAGGTAATCGGCGGTTACAAAAAAAGGGTTCCTTTTATGTACACAAATATTAAAGATACAGTCAATAAATTTGGAGTAAAGGTACAAATGTCTCCTGACTGTCTCCTTCAAGCTCTGAGTTTGAACGATCTCAGAGCTTCAAAAGATGCCCGCAGATTGAACTGGACAAAAACTTCAGGACTAATAATATGATCAGACGATGACCAGCGGGTGGAACCGCCAGCCCAGCCCACAGACAGGATACGCAGGCGGCCCCTTCCAAAATAAACGCGCCCCTTGTGGAAGGCTGTGGTTTGAGTTCAAAGGGAAGGGGACAAGGGAAGATTCAAGGAGCCCCGGTTACCGTGGCAACCACAGGAAAAACAGATGTAAAGATTTCTGCGGCGGCATTTCTAATGTCGGGGTCTGGCTTTCTCGGTGCACCAAACCGCCACTGACAGAACTGATTAAACCGTCTGAGAGTTGAAGCTTCAGATGAGAGAAATACGATTCGCTTCGGTCTAAATGTTCTCACCATGGCAGCAGAAGCGAAGCAGCCACGCTGAGGCCGGAGGAGACAGCCACCACGTAGGCCACCGCCACATTGGGGATGAACACCAGCATCATGGTGAAGGGCATGATCCACTAAGAAAAAAAAAAAAGAGTGAAACATCAAATTCTGTTTCAATAATGTGATAATTGTGGCTTCAGCCACAAGATGGCACAAAAAAGCCACATTCAGGAAGAAAACACTTACTGTGATGCCGCAAAACGCTGCCGTCTTCTTTCCAAATCTCTCCAGAAACCACTGCCACAGTGGGATGCTCACCACTGCAGAAACCTGCCAAGTGCAACACGCAAATTAAAAGAACCAGAAAAATAGAAAGGAAAAAAAATAAATTTAATAATAAAATTCATGTAAAAACACTTTTTTCAAACTGGCAGCTTTTCTCTTAGTTTTATCTCAATAGCCACCATATAATTTTTTGGTCGAACAGTCATATGTAACTTTTAAAAGAATCGGTGAACGTAATTTTTTAAAATTTCTTAGTAACAAAGGTTTTTTGCTAACTACACCCACATTCCTAATATATTCATGTCATAATGTTTTGATCAGCTTGAGCAAGGGATTTATGTATTTAATTTTCACACTATTCCGTTAAAACAGAGGAAACGCCACTGTTGCTAGCTTGCTATGCTAACAAACGCTAAAACTACAAACTTAAAAATTAAAATTTAAGCTTACTAAATGATACTTAAGGATTTAGGTGGCAATAGATCCAAACACCTGATTTTTAAAAAATTGAATATTCAAGATATTCCCTAGGTCAAGGGTCAACAAAACTGGGGTTGACTTAACCTGGTGGCATGTGTGTGAAATTTCATGAAGATCTCTCGAATAAAAGTTTCCTTGTCCAATATTGTACAAAAATTTGAAATTTTGACACTTTGGCACAAAATGGCCACCAAGCAATAGGACCTGTGGCCATCCCATAATAATTGAAATCCCATAATAACCTTTGGATATCCTCGACATGAGTGTATTGGTTAAGTTAGTAGATTTTGAGGCGATTGTGGTTTAACTTTAAATTAATAACAGACATCAAATCACCTAGACATAAAGGGGCGTAGCATAAATTGGGGGTTCGTCCGGGATCTATTCTCCATCAGGATACATTTATTTTTTTTTATTATTTATTTATTTATTTGGGGTGGGGGGGTGTCTTTATTTTCCTATGTTCACCGGGTACTAGTTGTATGCACATTTTAGTTTGTGTCGGGGCGCCACATCCTTGCAGATAGAATCAGAACAATAATGTTTTTTCAAAGAACTTAAATGTTTACAATTTTCTTGATTTTTGTTCTTTTTTTTTTATAAACTACCCATGTTTAAAGATAAAGGTGCCTTACGAGGATTGTCAACACGATGTTCTGGAAATGGTCTTTCAGGTCAGCGGCGTAGGTGCAGAAGAGGACGAAGTTGCTTTGGATCAGCTGCAGAAACAGGAGATTCAGACAGATTGGACGAGCTGCTGACGTAGTTTAACAGAGACTTATGTCCAGACGACGCCGCCGGTGCAAAACAACTGAAGCAACTCAAAGCAGAAGTGTCAGCTCTTCCTCCACTACTCACAGGAGAACCGCCGGCTTTCAGCCAGTTCTCCTTCGCATTGATCAAGTCTGCATTGACCTGCAGCCGTTCTCCCGCACTGTCAGGACGCAGGAGTATGGCAAGCAAAAGAGGTCCATAATCAGCAGGAAAAGCGCCGTAAAAAAACGCTGCTTTTTACGCGCTTTTTAAAAGTAGTGCTTAAATTAAATTTTGTTCTCCCAAGACAGGCATAAAAAGTGGCGCATACAAACTGCATGTTAGTGTGGTCAACTGGAACCGTGGAGTATAAATCTATGTGACTTCTGATAAAAACATCAGAAGTCCTGCGTAAACCTGCTGCACCACCTGTGAACGTTGAGATAACTGAGGTTTTTTGTCACTTAACAAGAGCGACCAGAAGTATTTTCTAGATAAGTTGCAGGAGCAAAAACCATCTAATCATGAAGAAGAAAACTTGCACTTTTATATTTGTCATGGCAAAAAATAAAAACAACAATAATAACGCTTCGATGCAAATGAGAAAAATATCAAAATTTAAGAGGAAAATATATAGATTGCAAGATAGTTTGTTTTGGACGACACTTCTTCTTCTGGGACTGTCAGAAGAAAAAAAAGCGCCCTCTAGTGGTTGTTAGCAGAAACAACCGCTAAAGGGGAACTGGTTGCTAGTGGAAAATTAATGAACATGTGAGCCAATTTATGCTTAAAAAAACACCAATAAGTCGCCTATGAGTGTAAGTCTCACCTCTGGCTAAACTATAAAAACAGCGATTCATACTCCGGAAAATACGATAGGCATTGGATTATCACGCAAGATTTGCTCTTTCATGGACTTTTCACTATTTTTAAAATAGGAATCAATTGTTTGGTTTGGGACAACAAAAACTGATTCTGTTTTTTGTCCGCGATAAACGATAAACTGTCGGCTTTTTTGAACAACGCAGTCTCATCCGAGAGTCATCACATATTGACGTTTAGTTAAGGACCACAACATGTCACTTTTTGACATTTTGGGTGTCCCTAACTTGCTGTTTGTAAAATTAAGGATCTGCAGCCCTCAGGGCACGGGCCGGTCCTCGGGATGCGTCCGTATCGGTACCCAAACCCCTAATTCTCGTTCTGTGCCGCGTCCGGTACTGAGTTAGGGTGCCGGTGTGCTTGGGGACCCGTGATTTAATGGGAACATCCAGCACGTAAAAAAGAAACGATGAGTTTGGGACACCCAAAACGTCATTATTTGACTCAGAGAGTTTCTTAGCCAAACATCGAGTGACGAGTTTGGAGTGAGAATGTTTTGATTTTGACATAGGGTGCAATAAAACGCCCATTTATCGATAAAACAAGTCAGCTTAATTCGCGTGCAACTTTTAAAACATGCTCTTTGAGTGGCCAATATTCCAACTTCCTGGCGATTATTGACCCCTTTGGCTTGCCATACAGGACAGCCTCGAGAAATTCAAACACACCTGAACTGCAACGGTGATGAAGAGGAAGGCGGCAGTCAGAGTGAAGTACGGCCCATGCCTCATCACCAGGACGAAAGCTTGACGGAACGGGATCTGTTTCTCCGTCTTTGAGGCGTATGGATCTGAAATGTGGAAAAAAGAAGAAAAGAACACGACCGTGAGGCGTGTCAGATAACATGAAGGGGTAGATTTTCTCCCCGGCTCGCAGTTAATGTTTGTTCCTTTTAGAGGCATCCGCTGACCGTACGTCGGTTCAGGAAAAACAAGATATGAGGCAATATGTTGGCCTATTTGAGAAGCACAGATGAAAACATACTGTCAGGTTGTTTTTTCAAAATAATGGTCAACACGCACTCAACTTACAAATAAACACAATGTCTTTATCATTTGTGTCATTAAATGTCTCAGTATCACTTTTAAAAAGTAAAATGAAGCTTTTAAAAATGTAAATATGATGAAAAAACTGTAAATTTGAAGCTATTAATTGTCTTTTATTTCTCTATTAAAACTATAATCCTAAAATCATCTTTTTATAATTGATTTCTAATTAAAAAAATCTAAAGAAACTTAAATCTCCTCCCTTGCAGTGAACTCTACAGAGTCTGAGCTGCAAAATTTAAGCCAAATAACAGATTTCCTTTCAATAGCTGCAGGCATGAGCGAGGACGTGATGACGGCACGTGGTCCGGGGACAATCTACATAACATGGGGGGGATTATTTCTGACGACTTTGACGCTGATTGAGACGACGGATTTACAGAAACATGTGCTTCAGTTAGTCGACGCCAAAACGACGGCAGCTTAGCCGCTCAGGCTAAATGAAGAGAGAAAATACGGGCATCAGAAAGTCAATTTCAAATGAAAAACAGTAAGTATAAAAAATAAAAAGTTTCTAATATAAAGTCTTATTCCACTTAAAATAACTTTATTTTTGGGGGCAACTTTTTTGTTTTTTAACAATTAATTTTAAGACAATAAATCTTAAATCAAGTCGTTAAATCTTTAGATTATCTTATTTCTAATTAAACAAATCTTTTTAACCTTGGATTATATGTTTTACAGAAGTTTGTGAAGATTCTTCAGTCTATTTAGGTGTTAATTGAATTGTCAAGTCATCTGCTTTGGTCTTCTCTGACATCTTTTTTGTTTTCCCCGTGGTTTTTGGCATGTTTTGGTTAATAACATTTAAGTTTCTGTCACCAGTCGTGCATTTGGGTTCTGTTTGTGTAACTTTTCTTGTTTCAGGAGACAGACTTGCTTGATTTAGGGAAACTAAAAAGTTTTACTCGACTCAACAAATTTAGTAAACATAATTTTAAAGAAAAACTTATCTTAAAATATTTACATTTATCTTCCTTTAAAATGAAAATAAAGTTGTAAATTTATGAGAAAAATTTTGAAATTATACAGGAAAAAGTCAAAAATCAAAATGTTTTTTAATATAGTAGTAAAATTATGAGTCAAAATGTTACTAAAAAAGTTGTAAAATTATTAGAGAAAAGCCAAAATTACAGGAAAAATTCAAAATTTTATAATGATAAAATTTTAAGAAGAAGATGTAGTTTTACAAGTAAAAAAAAGTTTAAACAAGTTTAAAAAATTAGAAAAAATCTTGCACGTAAAATTACTTTTTAAGTCATAAATCTTCAATTTTGTTGAATTGTTGCCATTTTTTCCTTCATTTTAAAAGTTTTTATTATGTTTAAATACATATGTCTAATTTATCGTGGCCATAATATTCTATCGTAGGAAAAAAAACTAAAAAAAAAAAAAGGAGGCAGAAAATTGTAATTTTGAGAATTTTCCTTCTTTTCTTTCTAGTTGACGTGACACCAGTTTTTTTCCCATCATTTAAGTTTTTCATTTTATTTTTTATTTTTGCCTTCTTTACTAAAACCTGACTGAATCGGCTGCAGAGGGCCCCCGAGTTATTGTTCGCCTGGGGCCCCCAAACTCCTGAGTCCGCCACTGGCCATCGCGCTAGCTTACAGCCCAAACCTAACATCACAGGTACAACAAAAATGACGAGCAATTTCTGAGCTATCCAGTTTTGAGTCAGATACCAACTCAGACGAGGAAAACAAAGTATTTTTGTCTACTTTAACTAACTTTGATAGAAGACATCACTAACTTATAGCTGCTTTTCAGCGAAAAATTATGACTTGTTGAGGTATTTGATTTTGTAAACATCTTATTTTAAGCATTTTTTAAAATTTTTTTTTAAAAGAACAGTGTTTGACAAAACAGATACGCTTGTTTGAGAAAATTTGAAATGAAAAAAAAACATTTAACAAGAGCAGGACAGAAGTTTGAAAGTTAACTTTTAATTTTTATGATAAATGTATCTTAAAATGTTTAACTCTAAAGCGTTCCAGATGATTATTGTTTAAAAATAAGGATAATTGAACTGTTTTTGCTTTTTGCTCCTAAAGTAGGATACATTTGGTGGAAACTCAACTTTAAATGCTTTATTTTTGCATATATTTGATATTATTTTAGTGCTAAAGCTTCTATAGTAAAGCAGAAAAGAGATCAGAACTCATAAAATAAAACTAATTGCAAATCATGGAGTGATTTTTTTTTAAGAATTTCAGCTGCCATTTTCAAAGGTGGCTGCCATACAATCAATTGTTAGAAAAATATTGGATTTTGGGCTGTTAATGCACAAAATCCTTGATTAAAATCCCAATTTCATATTTAATATTTAAGATTAATTTATCTTTTTATCTTCTCTAGAGATAACGATAGGTGAATTTGTATATTATTTGGTGGAAACCCAACTTTAAACGCCTCATTTTTGCATAAATCTGCTATTATTTTAGTCTTTAAGTTAAACAGAAAAACAGAAGAGAAAAATCTCACCGTCTCTCTCTTTGACTCCCAGGAACATGACGAAGGTGCAGATGAGGAAGACTCCTCCAATCACGCCCGCCGCGATCATGTAGAGCTCCTTCTGCAGGGACGAAGAACAAAGATGTAGAGCGGCCTACATCCATCCATTCATCCGTCCATCCATCCATCCATCCATCCATCCATCCATCCATCCGTCCGTCCCCTAACTGATGCAGCAGTCTATTCTGAGACTCTTTAATTCATTTATTTCACAGCAAAATGTCTACTTTAAAAAACAAGGAAAAAATGAACAAAAATAAGGTAAAAAATAGAAATATTATCTGCCAAAAGAACAAGGAAATTTGGCTTTCCAAGACTTTTCAAAACAAGTAAAAATATCTACCTTCATACGAACCACAAATATCTTAAAATTAGCATCTTTTTTACTAATATCAAACATTTCTCAAAATATTAAAAATCATTATTTAATTAAGATTTTGCTCGAAAGTGTCATGATTTAGTGCTTATGTCTTGTCATCTTCTGTTTTCCCTGTCAGTTTCACCATGTTCAGGTTAATCATCCACAGCTGTCTTCATTTAGTTAATTGCCCTCAGTGTATTTAAGTGTCTGGTTTTCAGTTTCTCATTGTCAGGTCATCTGCTCTTCTTCTCTACAGAACTCTACGTTCTGTTGCCTCACTGGTTTGGGCTCCTGGGTTTTTGTCATGTTTAAGTTACTTTAGTAAACGTTTATGTTTCTGCCACCAAGTCTGGTCTCCTGCATTTGGGTCCTCCACCACCATCCCTGACAGTAAGGTTATCCGGACATTATCTGTTTCTTGAAACCAGCCAAATATACAAAAAAACAAAAGTACTTTTTCATTCTTCAAAATGAATAGTGAACTGTTATACTATACTGAGATCAATCCAGCAGCAAAACTACTGGATTGATCTCAGCCACACAAATCTCACAGGCTTGAATGAATTAATATTGTAATAAATAGGCAATAAAATCTTAGTAGCAAGAATTAATATCTTCTTGAGATAATTAAGGACCAAAACTATTAGGGCTGTGGATCGTTGCTTAGGTGGCGATCCGATACGATTCACGAATCAAGCTCAACGATTCACGAGTTGAACCACGATTCTTACTTTTTAATATTATGTTTATTGCTATGTGAATATTTACTAAATGGAGGGAAATTGAAATTATTTGTATTAAATCACCAACATTTATACCTTTATTTACAACAGTAGATCAGAATCAATAAAACTGATTTTAAAAAAACCCAAAAGATTCAGATAGAAAGAAATTTTGTTTTCCATTTTAAACTTTTTTTTGTCAGCCTTCTGGTTAAGTTCAGCAGCAACATAAACAAAAAAGGATAACAATCTCTAGTGTTTTGTATCATTTAACAACAAAACTTGAAAATGTTCCCTACAGTTTTTTTAATTCTCAAAGTTCTTCAATATTTTTCGGTGTACAACCCCTGTGAAAAAAGTATTTTTTTCCGCAGCAGAATCCTCTGATTCACGTTGATTTACATCCGCCTTTCAGCAGCGTGAGGCTGCGTTTCTTCAGAATAAGATGGAGTTTCGTTAATTGCGTCAACTGTTGAAGAGTTACCATAATCAAAAGAATGTAAACACTGGAGCTAAAGCTCCGATGTTAAAGCTAATTCATTTTTTCAAAAGTTATGTCAGTGAACAGAACTTCAGTTTTTGTTTTTGAACGGAAAAAAAGTCTTGCTAATTTTACTTTGAAAACCGGAAGTTTCACCGTCACGAAGATGTTTACTTGCGGTGGCTACTGCGGCTCTTTCGGCTTTGTTTTAGTTCGTAAGCTTAAAATCCTACATTAATCTGCATTCCAGAGGGAAAATATATCGTTCCCAGATCATATTTTGATCATATTTTACTAAAATTTACCATATTTTTAAAGATCGCAAATCAGCGATCTTTGACGTCGCGGATATTCGTACTCGGATTTTCGGGAGCGGATCGCAAATACTCGAGCACCCGGGTACTCGTTACAGCCCTAAAAACTATACAAATAAGGGAAATAAGCTTGTAAATGCTTGTTTTAAGGTTGTTCATGTCAGTTAGATTTCATAGTTTGTGGTGAATCTTCTCAAATCCCTGAAAACTTGTAATGAATCTGTCTTCTGCTCCTGCAGCTCTAACTCTTGCTGTTTCCTGTCTGTGTGCACACACCGAAGCACAAACAAAATCTTTTTCGGTGCCGGACAGGAACGGCTCTGCCTTAAACAGTTTGTGTTTGTTTGCTATTTTGCGCCGCGGTTCCGCCCACAGCTTCATTATTATTATTATTCGCGCGACATCAAACGCTCGGCCGTTCCCAGGGCAGACCGAGTGTACCGAGACACCGCGCCGACCGCAGGGGGGGAGGATTTAGGAAGGAGCTGCGCATTTTGGGTTTGGTGCAACCTGACAGGGGTTCACCCCGAAAAAAGGTCCGCTCTTTGAAGCCGGCATAGCTGTGGTGCGGTGCAGACGTTTTGGGCTAAAGCGCAGTGACAGCTCCGCAGCGGCGGTCGCGTTTATTCGCGGCTCTGCAAACTCCAGCGTTATTTTCCCAAACTTTCCAGCGCTGTAAATCTTCAGGCCGGGATATAAATACGCCTAATGACCTGCGGACTGCAGAGACCCCTCATTGTTTTGGAGCCTGATCTAAAGGAGGAGCCCCCACTTGTGGTCATAAACTGGGAGCAGACGGAGGGTTCAGATGTTAAACGGTCAATCCCAGGGGTTTACTTTTCTCAGCTAAATATGGAATCACTTTAACAATTCCGCCTTTATTCTTTCTTGACACTTACGGCGTGTGACAGGTAGTCCTGGATGCGCACCACGCTCTTGACGATCTCTGCCCCGCTGCTGTTGCCAAGGTAACCGGCAGACACGTTGTGCGCGCGGCAGTGCTTCAGAGTGTGAGCGCTCGCCACGATCTGACCTTGGATGGCGGCGCCGAGCAGCGTCCCCAGCACCTCCATTGTCATGCCTGTCATGACACGAGAGCGCCTCAGAGGCCGCCTCGGACGACGGGAGGAAACCAAACCTTCAGAGTGACAGAATCCTCACGGTAGGCGGTGGCCGAGTCCCGTTCCTTCTGGTCTGTGCTGAGGAACATGGTGAGGGCGGAATAAGGCACGTGGAAGCCCTGCAAGAGAGCAGAAAGACACCGCAGGACTGGAGGAGGAAGATCTGGAGCTCTGAACTCTTCCTCTGGGTCAGTAGATGATGAACATCAGACCATCACTGACAATCGTTCTGGAGTTCTTGCAAACATTTCCCCGTTGGAAAATGTTCTTTAAAAATGGTCACATCAACAATTCTTATCTTAAGTAGAAAAGAACATGTGAGTCCCGTTTTCTCGTTTCTGTGTGTAATATGGACTGGGTTAGTACCAGTTTGGGGCTCGTCCGGGATCTGTTTGCTGGTGTGTGTTCACGTTTGTTGGTTATCTTGTTGCGATTCGTCCCGCTGTGTGTAGTGGATTGGGTTAGTAATGATTGGGAGCTTGTCCGGGATTGTTTGTTGGTGTGTTTATGTGTGTTTACGGTATCGTCTGTATCCCTTTGTTGCTGTGTGTAATATGGATTGGGTTAGTACCAGTTTGGGGCTTGTCCGGGATTTATTTGATGGTGTGTGTTTACAGAATCTTCAGTATCTCTTTGTTGGTTATCTTGTTGCGATTCGTCCCGCTGTGTGTAGTGGATTGGGTTTGTAATGATTGGGGGCTCGTTTATTGGTATGTTTATGTTTATGTGTGTTTACGGTATCGTCTGTATCCCTTTGTTGCTGTGTGTAATATGGATTGGGTTAGTACCAGTTTGGGGCTCGTCCGGGATTTGTTTGCAGGTGTTCTTGTTTTTCACGGCAATTCTTTTTATTTGTCGTGTTTGTTTTATTTGCAACATTTTTTTATTTGTTTTGTTTGTTTTATTTGCAACCTGATTTATTTAATTTTCAACGTAATTTGTTTTATTTTAAGCAGTTTTTTTCCTTTTTTTGTAGCCACGTTTGTTCTGTTTGTTTTCTTCACAACATCATTTATTTTTATTTGCAGCAGCAATTTCTGTTATTTGCGGTGTTTCTTTCCATTTGTTTTATTTGAATCTTTTTTTTGCAGCAGAATTTCTTTTTATTTTCTTCAAAGTTTCTTTTTTGCTCTAATAGCGTCCGCCACATCTCTTCCCTATATTCTTATCTGATTATTTCTCACTTTCTTTTCCTTCTTTATCATTTATCCTCTTGGCTTTGTTTTTCTGATTCATTTCTCTTTTTTCTTCTATCAAAGGTTTCTGTCTTCATCCTGCAGTCAGATCCAAACTCCTCTAGACGTGAGCAGGAGCTCCACACCGACTCTCCCTCGTTGTCTTTTTGTTCTTCACATCAACAAAAACAATTGTAAAGCTGTCGAACTGGGTTGGAAAATAGAAGTGAGTTCAAGCTTTGGACAAAAAAATCAAGAAAGAAAACCTTTGCAGTTTCCATCTTGACCAGCCTCAGATCCCCCCCCCTCCTCCCACAGAACAAGTCCAGCATCACTTTGTAATTTACACGAGGGCTCAGTCAGCACTGCGGCCGAACGAGCGCGCACGACCGCAACCAAAATAAATGCGGCGCGAGGGAGACTTTTCAATCACCGCCTCCGTGCAACACTTCACAGCACAGATGCTGAATGCAAACATTTGCTGCAGTCACACACACAAACGGAGGTGTGGGGAATCGGACGGTGATCGCACCCGAGATGACAGTTCAGAGCACAATCCTCTGAATTCTGCCCAAACTTCACCCAAACACAATGACGGGAGCTAAAAGTGGAAACCAGCATTTACACAGCCAGAGCTTCCTGGCAGCACCGACTGTGTATTTATCATGTAGTTAGAATTAGATGCTGTTGCAGCTCGCCACCGTGCGGTTAGAGAAGTCTCAATTATCTGTGGCACGTGGGAAGACGGGTTACCCGAACGGCCGAGCAGAGCGGGAAACATGGAGATGATGAATCGTCTTCCTCTTTTCAAGTTTATTGTCAATCAATCCACCTCTATTGCAAAATCAGGTGTCAAGGAGGCTAGTAGTGGTGTCCCACAGAGATCAATACTGGGCCAGTTGCTATTCAACATTTACATCAAATATATAGTCAATGGTTTGGAAGTGATAAAAATCCGATATTTGGCTGATGATACAATTCTATTCAGCAGACAATTATTAACAATGCTATGCTAAATAAAATAAAACAAGGACGGATAACGATAAATTATCTTTGATCTTTGAGTCATATGTATTTGTAACTATGCAAAGTTATCAATTAAATGCACAAATTGTTTCTAATGCTTAAAATAAATCAATAAATTTAATCCAACTAGAAAGTTGAATTACCTGCAATAATTCGAGAGTGATTTTTTTTTTTTTTTTGCTGAAAGTAGTGCTGAAAATGGTGATACAATTTACTTTGATTGCTGAATGGATTTGCTGAAAATGCAGGAACTGTGAAAGAGCGCTGAAGTTGACCTAAATTTATGAAATTTATTTTAGTAAAATTTCTTAAAAATCCCTATTAAATGCCATTTTGCCAAAAAAAATGTATTGTGTCAATTAAACTTGAGCTAAAATTCAAAATTGCCCAAAAAACCTCAGTAGATGCTAAATAAGCCAAAAAAGCTAGCGCTTTGGTTTGAAACTAGCTACATTCCAAAATAGCCTAGAATTCCTTAGTAAACTAAATTAGTCAAAATCGTTAACATGTTACTAAAGTAATAGCTAAACTCAAAATTAGCATCAAAACCTCAGCAGATGCTAAATTAGCCAAAAAATTGTAACACATAGCTTAGATACTAGCTAAAGTCCAAAAATAGCCTAAAAATCTTCAGTAAACTAAATAAGTCAAAAACGTTAGCCTGTTGGTAAAATATTAGCTTAACTCCAAATTTTTTCATAATGACTATAAAAGATGAAAACATGAATATATTTAAAGGCTTGTTGCTAATCTAATTTGAAGAATTTCTCATTCATTTCCTATGGGGAATATTTTTCTCAATATTTCAAAAACTATAAAATTCATGAATATCATAAATACAAGCAGTAATGTCCTGAACGAGCTGAACATTTTTATACCAAGATTGCTGAAATTACTGAAAATGTGATTCAATTTAAGGGCCAAAAGCAGGAGAATCACAATGGTGTGAATGATTACTGAACATTCACACAAAAACTGTACATTTTGTTTATTGTAGCTGTTCTGCAGACTACCAGCAACACCAGGTGAGGCTTTCACCTCCAGACTCCACCTTTGCAGGTGAAATCCTGCAGGATTGCACGGGTGTTCAAAGACTTGGCGGTGTCCATACTCACGGTAATGAGGGTTTGGTAGAGGCAGTAGAAGCCCAGGTACCAGACGAACCGACCGCTGATGAACGGAGGAACAAACCACAGGCAGAAGTACGCGACCACCAGGAACGGCGTGCAGCCCAGCATCCTACGGGACACAACAACAGGACAGGCGGTGGTGTTACGGTTTTACGATTATTTTAATAGTCGATTAATCACCGATTATTTTTTCAGATTAGTCGACTAATCGGGTCATGCGCAAACAGTATTTAAAACACACATCTTAACCATCATTAGCTTTAAACTAACTTAAAACTATATATATAGCATTACCTGTGATAATGCTAGTGTGAATGCTGTTAGCTGAATTTGGCCGCTGAGGCTGAAAATGATACCTGAAAACACTGAAGTTGGTAGCTGAAATTGCTGAACCTAATGGCTGAAAACACCGAAGCTAATAGCAGCTAAAATATTAATAAAATGCCAGATTTGTCTAAAAAAACTAAAAAAGGGCTAAGTTAGCCAAAATAGCTAGCATGAAGCTGAAATATTAGCTGTACTCCAAATTAACCTAAATTAGCCAAAACAGATAGCATGTAGCTAACTTTCCTACACTCCGACTCCATATAATGCAAGGTAGCGACTAATTGACTACTACATTAGTCGTTGACTATTTTAATAGTCGATTAGTCATCGATTAGTCGACTAATCAGCCCTTCATCACACACAATTTAAAGATTTTTGTGCTACGCATTCTCACTCCCAACACATGGTTCCACCCTCTCTTGATGGCTGTCAAGCTGTCAACCCTTGGGACGCGGTAACGGACCTGGAACCACTACCGGGTTGGGGTACCAGTATCGATTTTGGGTTTGGGGTACTGTTCCGCGTCCCGGGACTGGACTAGTCCACATCCGAGGGTTGGTGCATGAATTTTTTCCCTGGCCCGGTACCAAAAAGTCTCTTCGTCCGGTGCGAACATCACGGGGTAAATGCGTGTTCAAGGTAAGTGTGAACGCCTAATTTTGTCCTGCGTGGCTTTCCATACTTTTCTCTGTTCTTGCCAAGAACAGGGAAAAGGGTTTTCCTCTTTCCTTTTTGTCCAACTCAATTTTTTTTTTTTTTTCATTAAACTCTTTGAAGGTTCTGGACGGGTTTGAATTCTTCCTGTTTGTCTTTTTACTGGCCAACTGTAACAGATGGACGGCACAGGCCTGTTACAATCCAGCCTTATTTTTGGCTAATTATGGTGTTTTGAGGAAGTGGAAAATGCAGCCTGGATTTAAAAAAATGGCACAAAAAAATTTCAAAACTTTCCACAGAAGTTGAAGTATGTGTAATTCATACGTATACAATAGCTCTCTATCATTATGGTCGGCATCTGTGTGTCACAGAAATGACTTTTCAGCAACATTTTGTTGTCTGACTGGAGTGGACTGTGACAAATCCCGAGCTGGGATCTGGGAGAAGGCGTCAGGAAGAGGCGGCTCTTTCTGGCATCGTCCTCCCAATCGTTCAGAGACGCGAGCGCCGGCGAAGCCTCGATAAATGATGAGCGGGAACGTGCAATAAAGGCAAGTGAAGACAAACACGGGCGTACTTTCCCACGGGCTGCACTGTCACACCTGTCCCCGAAATATGCATCAGACGTTGCTGTAATTGTGGCTGGAATGGAATGAGGTTTGGCAGGACGTGTTCTCTCTCCTTTCTTTGTCGTTAACCGCTTTAATAACAAGACCATAGAAAGAATGAGTTCCTTTTTAGTTTTGTCTTTGAAAAATACAATTCTCGCAGGTTTTTACTTTAATGTAGAAGTTACATTCAGATCTCTGAATGCTCTGATGCATATTCCAACAATAAGTGTCACAGGATGAATCGTTTTACACATTTAAAAGCCTCAATCTTGAGGAGATCTTGTTGAGAAATAACAACAGGTTGTTTCAATTGTTCATTTTTTTGAGGGGGTTTCTCCAGCTCCCCCAAAACAAGACCTCTAGAAAGTCTAGGGAAAATGGTCACTTAAACATGTTTTAAATTATTTTCCTCTTAAATAAACCTTCTTGATGTGATTATTTTTCTTTCAAGACAGAAAAAAAACAGTTTTTAAAAAAAAAAGTATTTTTACTTTCTTCCGTTGTTGCCGTCTGTACAGTTGGAAAGTTTGGTAAAGTTGCACTTTTAAATGTTTTTTTCCATGATTTTAAGCCTTTTAGAGTAAACTATATTCATATATATGATCATATTTCACCTTTGGGACACAAAATAACAAATTCTTAATAAAATATGAGTTATTTTCATGAGTTTTTTTCCAATCAGCTAGTGTATGAGTATCGTTAACTAAGCAGCAAAGCTAGGGTCTAATACCCGCTAGCTGGGCAGCAAAATTAGCAGAAAACTACCGCTAGCTGAGCAGCAAAGCTAGCGGGTAATCACCGGCTGAGTGCCAGAGCTAACGGCTGAGCACCGCTAATTGGGTGGCAGTGTTAGCGGTTAAGCATTGCTAGCTGAGCGGAAAACCTAGCAGCTGAGCCCCACTGGCTGAGAGGCGGAGCTACTGCCTGAGCACCACTACTTGAGTGGAAAAGTTAGTGGCTGAGCACTGCTAGCTGAGTGGGGAAACTAGCAGCACATCACCACTAGCAGAGCGGCAAATATAGCAACGGATCATCACTAGCTAAGCGTAGAAATTTGGCGTTTGTGTTCGCCTGGGGTAGTTCTGGCAGAAAGACTTCCTGAAAGGGGCGGTTCTCACTTACTGACATCAGCTGGTGGGAACCCGCTCGTTTCTGTGGGTTTTTTTTAGATTTTCCAGCTGTGCTGTAACAGATTCTTAGAAATAAGTCAAAAGTTTTGAAAACAGGAATTCTTTTTTACATAAGCAAAAAAAAAAAGTCCTATTAAAAAAACTTTATTTATAACCGAAGTAATGACAGTATTTTTCTTTCATAAGATTACATTTTTACGGTGATTGTCATTTAAGGCAATGCCCTGATTTCCAGGACTCACCCCCCCTTACACCCCTCCCCCCACACCCAAATGGCTTTGAAATTGCTGCCAAAACATCCACATTCTTGTGCAGCCGCTAACATGTCCTTCTCTTCTTCCTCTGCGGCAGACGTTCAGGAAAAACCGCTCTGCTCTGCCGCAACTGCCGTTTGCAGCAGTCACAAATAACCACAAAACACGGCGGCGGCGCCCGAGAGGGGGGGCCAAAGACTCCCCGTCCCGGTGGAGTCGGAAACTGAGATAGACATCGCTGTCTGTTGATGTCTGGGCTTCCTGCTGGGAGGGCAGGAGGGGATTTCTGCCCGGTGGAAGCGTTTGCTCTCTCACGACGGCGCGGGCGGGGTCCTGCGGGGCCGTGAAAGCTGATTTAACATCAACATCTGTCCGCCGCCGGGCAGCGCCTGCCGCAAGCGGCGGATTTGGTCTGTCGCTGCCAGCTCGTGTGTGTTATATGTGCAGAGAATAGCGTGGAAAACTGCACACGGGGCATTAGCATCCCGTCAGAAAATATGGATTAGGGAAAGCACTCAAGGCTGCATGAAAATTGCAAACGCTTCAAGTCGAGAAGCAGCAAAGCGTGTCAAGGAAAGCTGCAGCAGCTCAAAGAATGCATTTCACAAACTTCAGGTGAATTGTTTTGTCACACTTTTGGGTCTTTTTTACACAGAAATTAAATTCAAATGCAGAGTAAAAATGTTGTTAAATTTTCTTCAACAATTCTTTCATCTTGAGATTGTTTTTTAAAGTTTTTGGGTGGTTCTCCTGTTCCTTTCTGTAAGTTTTCAGCACGTAAAAACTGAATCACACTTTCAGAGATTTCAACAATCTTGGTATCAAAATATTCAGCTCGTTCAGAACATTGATGCTTGTATTTTTGGTATTCATAAACTTTATAGTTTTTTAAATATTGAGCAAAATACACCCCATAGGAAATGAATGAGAAAGCTTTCAAATTTAAAAAAAATTAAGTAGATCAACAGCAAACCTTCATCTTTGTAGTAAAATTAAAATAAATTGGGAGTTTACCAAATATTTTACCATCTTGCTAACTGTTTTGGCTAATTTGTTATTTACTGAGGTTTTTTATGCTAATTTAGAGTTTAGCTTCTAATTTAGCAACATGCTAACGTTATTGTAGTAATTTAGTTTACTGTTGAATTTTTGGCTATCTTGGAGTTTAGCTAGTACCTTAGCAATGTTTTAGCTTTCTAATTTGAACATGCTAACTAGAGTTTTTAATTTTGGCTAATTGTAGAATGTTTAGCTTCTATTTTAGCGATACGCTAACGTTTTTGGCTAATTTGTAGTCAAATGAGGTTTTATAGGCTAATTTAGTGTTTAGCTGCTACTTTAGCAACTGGCTAATTTTTTTGGCTAGTTTAATTTACTAAGGAATTTTAGGCTTTTTTGGAGTTGGCTAATTTGGCATCTACTACGGTTATTTGAGCTAATTTTTAGTTTAGCTCATATTCAAGCAAAATGCTAACGTTTTTGGCTAATTCGTTATCTACTGAGGTTTTTCATGCTAATTTAGAGTTTAGCTTCTAATTTAGCAACATGCTAACGTTATTGTAGTAATTTAGTTTGCTGTGGAATTTTTGGCTATCTTGGAGTTTAGCTAGTACCTAAGCAATGTTTTAGCTTGTTGGCTAATTTGACACCTACTGAGGTTTTTTATGCTAATTTGGAGTTTAGCTTCTATTTCTAGTGATACGCTAACATTTTTGGATAATTTGTAGTCAAATGAGGTTTTATACGCTAATTTAGTGTTTAGCTTCTACTTTAGCAACTGGCTAAAGTTTTTGACTAATTTAGTATACTGCGGAATTTTAAGCTATTTTCAGTTGGCTAATTTGGCATCTACTACGATTATTTGAGCTAATTTGAAGTTTAGCTCATATTTAAGCAACATGCCGTTTTTGGCTAATTTGTTATCTACTGAGGTTTTTTTATGCTAATTTAGAGTTTAGCATCTATTTTAGCAACAGGCTAAAGTTTTTGACTAATTTAGTGTACTGAGGAATTTTAAGCTATTTTGCAGTTTAGCTAGTATTTAAGCATTGCGCTAGTTTTTTTGTCTATTTGACATCTACTATGGTTTTTTTGGGCTAATTTGAAGTTTAGCTCATATTTAAGCAACATGCCGTTTTTGGCTAATTTGTTATCTACTGAGGTTTTTTATGCTAATTTAGAGTTTAGCTTCTAATTTAGCAACATGCTAACATTATTGTAGTAATTTAGTTTGCTGTGGAATTCTTGGTTATCTTGGAGTTTAGCTAGTACCTAAGCAATGTTTTAGCTTGTTGGCTAATTTGACACCTACTGAGGTTTTTTATGCTAATTTGGAGTTTAGCTTCTATTTTAGCGATACGCTAACGTTTTTGGATAATTTGTAGTCAAATGAGGTTTTATAGGCTAATTTAGTTTTTAGCTTCTACTTTAGCAACTGGCTAAAGTTTTTGACTAATTTAGTATACTGCTGAATTTTAAGCTATTTTCAGTTGGCTAATTTGGCATCTACTACGATTATTTGAGCTAATTTGAAGTTTAGCTTATATTTAAGCAACATGCCGTTTTTGGCTAATTTGTTATCTACTGAGGTTTTTTATGCTAATTTAGAGTTTAGCATCAGGCTAAAGTTGGTGACTAATTTAGTGTACTGAGGAATTTTAAGCTATTTTGCCAGTTTAGCTACGTATTTAAGGCATTGCGCTAGTTTTGTCTATTTGACATCTACTATGGTTTTTTTTGGCTAATTTGAAGTTTGCCATATTTAAGCAACATGCCGTTTTTGGCTAATTTGTTATCTACTGAGGTTTTTTATGCTAATTTAGAGTTTAGCTTCTAATTTAGCAACATGCTAATGTTATTGTAGTAATTTAGTTTACTGTTGAATTTTTGGCTATCTTGGAGTTTAGCTAGTACCTAAGCAATGTTTTAGCTTGTTGGCTAATTTGACACCTACTGAGGTTTTTTATGCTAATTTGGAGTTTAGCTTCTATTTTAGCGATACGCTAACGTTTTTGGATACTTTGTAGTCAAATGAGGTTTTATAGGCTAATTTAGTGTTTAGCTTCTACTTTAGCAACTGGCTAAAGTTTTTGACAAATTTAATATACTGCAGAATTTTAAGCTACTTACTTAGCTACAAATAAACATGTTAAAAGCATGAAACTGTTAAGAAGGGATATAAAAGTTATAACAGCAAGTTAGGTTAAAAACATTAAAAGTATGGAGCTATTAAAAAGCCATTAAAAAAGTTAAAAGTATTTATCACAACTGTCCTAAAACCATAATTGTATTAATAATTGTAATTTTACATTTTCAGCAAATCCCTTCAGCAACTAAAGTAAATTGGGTCCCCCTTTTTTTTAGCAAAAAGCTTCTTCAGCAACTACTTTCAGCTAAAAGCATTCACACTAGTCTTATCACAAGTAATGTAACTTTTGTGGTTCTAAACGTATTCCTGCAAAAACAGAATCTTAAAGTAAAAGAAAGCATTTTCAGAGTTTTTTTTAATTTTCTGCTTTAGTTTGAACAAAAAAAAAAAAAAAAAACGTGACCAGAAATTACTGTAAAAGTTCATAGTAAAATTATTTTATTTTAAAAGGATTGTATGAGCAAAAAACTAACTGCGTTTTAGATCATAAATGTTACTTTAAAAATAAGAGTTTGGAAAATTCATATAAAGATGTTAATTTTGTCAGCAATGTATGTTTAGGTCGACCGAGCATTAGCATTAGCTGTCCTAAGGGAAATCTCATTATACGTTAGCATCAAGCTAGCGGACTTTAGCATTATGCATTAGAGCGCACGTGTCAAAGTCAAGGCCCGGGGGCCGGATCCGGCCCTCCGGGCAATTTTATTGTTATTAACGGCCCCATGTTATCTTACGCTGGTGACAACAAAACACGTGTAAGAAAACGGAAGGATTTGATTTGTTTTTGATAAAAAGCATACATTTTATTTCTATTTCCAGGCTTTGGTTGTAATAAAAATAAAAAATGTTTATAAAATGACGCATAAAGTAAAGAAATTTGAGTGTTTATTTAACATCTAGTTTATTTCTAACTTGTATAATTTAGAAATTTTTAAAGTATTGAAAGTTATTTAAAGGTTAACTTGATTTATTCTGGAATAATATTTTTGCTTGTTTTAGTCATAATTAGGCTAAAAAATACGGTTTTAAAGTTTAAAAAAAATGTAGTTTTAGAGTGTTCAATAAATGTTTATCCTGTTCGGCCCGTGACCTAAGGTGCCTTTTGGGTTTTGGCCCTCTGTGTGATTGAGTTTGACATCCCTGCATTAGAGTGATCTATTTTATTAACACAGCCCTATTGGATTCCCGTTAAATACATTGCAGTTTCTGGAATGTTCCGTGGCTTACCATGGCATGAGTCTACCGATCTTCGTCCATCTGCTCTTCGTAATAAAGAACCCAACAATGGGGTCGGTCACCGCCCCCCAGACTTTACCGATGAACAGCACCATGGAGGCCTGGAAGGCATTGATCTGCAGAAAAATTTTCATGTCAGAAAAGGATCTTTTTTCACAGTCTGAAGCGTTCTGGAGGAACCAACCTGAGCGACGTCCAGCAGGTAGATCTGCAGGAAGAAGGCCGTGGCGCTGGCAGCCACCTCCTTGGGCGCGCCGCCGATTGCGAAACACAACTTGCTGCATATCGACAACTTCTGGTTCAAGTCTGTCTGTTAACAGAGACCAGATTTAAATAAATATAGTTTCATTGTAATGATTCTTACTACACCGATAAAAGTGAAACGTTGGATCAACTGTGGTTTGATACAATCAAAATGATCAGTTTATTTTAGTAAACCATCAAATCAAACATTTAATTTGATACAAACTTTGAAATGTAACAATTCAAATGTTGTTAGTTGATTTAATGTTTCAATTTTTCAATGCAAAAAATGTCCATTAATTTCACATTTTAATGAATAAAAATGTAAAAAAATAACTCAAAAAATCCAATGTTTGAAATGCATTAACATAATCCGTATACTGCACATATGGATTTGGCACTAAGAACATTTACAGTGATCAAAATTATTGAATAATACCTCTCTCTCCTTTCCATCACACTGGACGCCATAATTAAGGCCATTCTTGGCATATCTCATCACTAACTCGTAAACATTTGTGAATTCTATCAATAATCTTCATGGTTTCAATAAAACTGATGATTTTTTCATAGATGAAGCCTCAAAAACAGCTTTAAACCAAATCCATGATGATTCTTGACACACAAATGATCTAAAATTATTTCAATCAGAGTAAATAGTCATGATTATGATGCTCAGACATAATGTGAACTCGACCACTTTCTTTCTTTATTTATTTACAGATTTATTTACAGATAATGCAACATAATCGTCCTGCATTTTTCTAAGATAGTGGCTCCTACAGTGAAACAAAACAAACGATTTTTGAACATTAGAGTCAAACGTGTTATTTTCTTTTATCTGACGATCCTGTTTAGAACCGGTTTCTGTCAGTTTGAGCATGAAAACAAACGTTTTCCAAGACGATAAATATCTGTCACAAAGAGGTTTGTGTTTAGAACTCTTCATTTTCTTCATAAATACAAAAAATGAATTAATTCTCAGATTATGTTCTTAAATGTAAAAGAAACTCCAGGATTTTCAAATGAAAAAACATGAAAATGGATCAAAAGAATTCAATTTAGATTCAATGAAAATGATAAATTCAAAAGAGGGACTTGAAAGATTCAAGTTTGAAAAGAAAAAGTATATTTCATGATATGCGGTATAGATTTGTTAGTATTGTTGAAGGATACAGAATTCTAAATGTATATAAAAATGGAAGAGGAAAATATTAGTTTATTTAGCTAAACTTCAAGATAATTATTCGATCTTGATGACGGAATTGTTGACTTTTGTGTTTTTAGAGCATCTTCTGTTTTGTTTCAGTTTTTTAATTTTTTTTCTCTTAGTGTATGATCGTGAAAAAAAACAAACATGTATCATTTGTTATTTTGTATTTTTTTGTTTATTTATTTATTTGTCATGCACCATCACATCCTTTTAGATTCTGTTTTGATTAAACTCGTTAAAATCGTTGTTTTATTTTAGGTGTAAAATAATAAAAAAAAAAATTTAAAAAAAGGCAGCAACTAAAATATAGAAAATATTTTTTTTCCCCAAAAAAATAGTGGATGGACACGGCCTGATTGAATTAATGTTGTTATTGGTCTGAATTTTATTCATGATTTCATGTTTATCACTTTTAATTATTTAATTTAAATCTTTTTAAAGCTTTTAAAACACCAGTACTTCCTCTGGAATCATTTTAGGGTTCCAGCTGTGTCTCACCTCGACTGGGGCGGGTGGGGTTACGCACTGATGGGTTACATCATGTGACGACAGAAGCTCCGCCCTAACTGGTTCAATCCAGTTTTCAATGAATCTACGACAAACGGGGGACCAGAAATGGTACCAGTCTGTGCTGCTTAGCAGATCTATTTTGTAATGGAAACCCTCAAAAGTCCAGCCCGGTCTGGACCAGTCCGGTCTGGACCAGTCCGGTCTGAACTGGTCCAGTGGACCACTCAGTGGAAACGAGGTATATATGTCTCACATATTTCTATATTTTTTGTCTTTTTTTTTTATGTACGATGCCTTGAGCTGCCTTATTTATTTACAAATAAAGTTGATTTGATTTCTTA
The DNA here is from genome assembly GCA_003999625.1 of Oryzias javanicus. Classification (NCBI taxonomy): domain Eukaryota; kingdom Metazoa; phylum Chordata; class Actinopteri; order Beloniformes; family Adrianichthyidae; genus Oryzias; species Oryzias javanicus. Next base: position 3,159,152 of record CM012460.1, on the reverse strand, counting down.
AATTAAAAAATGTAATAAATAAAATAAATATAGAAAGAAACCCAAATCACAGTTTTCATAGAAGACTTACTGCATGGAGAGATAGATGGAAAAAGAGCTCTAATAATTAGAAGAAAATTACAAGAAAGTAGGAGTGTGTACTGGCAGGGATATGCTGACACGATACGTATCATGATTCATGTATCGCTCTGCGTGTCTCACAATACGATACATATCGCGATCCATGTATTGCTCTGTGTGTCTCATGATACGATACATATCATGATCCATGTATCGCTCTGTGTGTCTCACGATATGATACATATCGTGATCCATATATCGCTCTGTGTGTCTCACGATATGATACATATCATGATCCATGTATCGCTCTGCGTGTCTCATGATACGATACATATCATGATCCATGTATCGCTCTGTGTGTCTCACGATATGATACATATCGTGATCCATATATCGCTCTGTGTGTCTCACGATACGATACATATCGTGATCCATGTATCCCTCTGCGTGTCTCACGATACATATCGTGATTCATGTATCGCTCTATGTGTCTCACGATACGATACATATCGTGATCCATGTATCCCTCTGCGTGTCTCACGATACGTATCATGATTCATGTATCGCTCTGCATGTCTCACAATACGATACATATCGCGATCCATGTATTGCTCTATGTGTCTCATGATACGATACATATCATGATCCATGTATCGCTCTGTGTGTCTCACGATATGATACATATCGTGATCCATATATCGCTCTGTGTGTCTCACGATATGATACATATCATGATCCATGTATCGCTCTGCGTGTCTCACGATATGATACATATCATGATCCATGTATCACTCTGCGTGTCTCACGATACGATACATATCGCGATCCATGTATCGCTCTGTGTGTCTCACGATACGATACATATCGTGATCCATGTATCCCTCTGCGTGTCTCACGATACATATCGTGATTCATGTATCCCTCTGCGTGTCTCACGATACAATACATATCGTGAGTCATGTATCGCTCTGCATGTCTCACGATACGATACATATCGTGATTCATGTATCGCTCTGCGTGTCTCACGATACGATACATATCGCGATATATAAAAAGACTGTAACAGAACAATTTGTCTTTCTTTTTTTTCAAAGACTACGACTACTAAGTCCTACTAAGTATTACATGTCTCATAACATCAATAACTTGAAGGATGACTGAAAACTTTGAGACTGAACATTTAAGACAAGCTGCTTCTTGTAGTTCTGGTGAGGTGTTAGGGTTAGGAGAACAGGTGTTCTGATCCTACCCTCCTATCAGAGGGCGGGACCAATGCACGCTCCATACAGTCCCCCCAGGAGCAGAGTCCCAGGAGCACCCCGTCCCAAGAAGGTAAGTACTTTTTTATTTTTTTTTTTTTTTTTTTTTTTTTTTTTTTTTTTTTTTTTTTTTTTTTTTTTTATTTTAATTAATGTCCACAGGGGGGAGTGGTTAGGGTTAGGGCCCATCCCCCTGGGGTTAAGTTTAGGGGTTCTGTTCACAGGGGGGAGTGGTTAAGGTTAGGGCCCATCCCCCTGGGGTTAAGTTTAGGGGTTCTGGACCGGGTGAGGGTTAGAAGATCCCCCCCTGGGAGGGATGGTGATCCAGGGAGCAAAGGGCAGGCGCTCGTTGAGGCCCTGTGGGGACAGCGTGTCCAGCTTGGAGATCCAGCTCTTCTCAGCCCTCCTCCTCTGGGCCTGGCTCCAGTGTGGATTGCATTCCAACACTGAGGCCTGGACCGACTCCCAACCATGGGCCAAAAAGTGCTGGACCAGCACCTGGTGTGTCCTTTGCTTGGTCACAATGTTCTGTTTGTGACCGTAGAACCGCTCATATAATGTTCTCCCCGTTTCACCCACATACTTTTTGCTGCATTTCTTACAGGTGATGACATACACACAGTTGGAGGAGTGGGGCGATGCTCTAATAGGTAAGTTAAATATTTCTTTTGTTCTGTCATTTTGGATCCAATGTAATTGTTTAAAATAAGGGGTTTTCATTTTTGATTCCAGATTCTCATTAGGGGGGAGTTTTGCCCTCACAAGGTGGTCTTTTAGGTTTTTATTTTTTCGAAATGCAGCAATAAGTCTGAGGTCCTGTCCCAGGTGAGTATTTATTGTGGTTTTGAAATTAGTTTTAATTTTTTGGACTAATTTGACTGATGATTCCGAATATGTGGTCACGAATGGGATGACAGGTGACATCTGGATGGGTTTGGGTTGCAGATAAGTTTTAAAGACGCCCCTAAGGAAGGTCCGGGTGTACCCTCTGCTGGACAGGGCCGAAAAGAGCGTTACTGTCGCCTGCTTGAAGTCCTCCCTCTGCGTGCAGATTCTGTGGAACCTGAGCAGTTGGGACTTCACCAGGCCAGCAAAGGTATGTTTGGGGTGGTAACTATCCTTGTGTAAAAGTGCATGCGTGTCCGTGTCTTTAAAATAAACTTTAGTGTCCAGGATGCTGTGTGTGCTGAATTTGGGTCCTTTAAATGTTGTGGTGTCCAAAAAATTAACAGATTCTTCATTGGTAGCGGATTTTAATTTAATTGAGGGGTTGTGATTATTTAATGTTTCTATGAACTTTTTAAATTCCTGCTCTGTATAGGTCCAAACCCCCCAGATATCATCCAAATACCTGTAGTAGTGCAATGGCTTTTTGGAGCATTTTTCCAATGCCTCTGTCTCCCATTCGGCCATAAAAATGTCGGCATATGCCGGAGCGAACCGTTTCCCCATTGCCGTTCCCTTAATTTGTAAAAAGTAATTTTCATCAAATTCAAAATCGTTTCGGGTCAAATTGATTTCTAATAGTTTTAAGATTTCCCCGTCAGGTCTGTGGGGGTCATGGAAATTATTAAAAATGTTTTGGACAGCTCTAACAGTGTATCTGTCTTCCAACTGTATGAATGTTTGTAATACAGTGAAGAACCTCGGCGTGACTCTAGATGCAGATCTTAGCTTTGAACAACACACGAATCAAGTCACAAGAACTGCATTTTATCATTTGAGGAATATTGCCCGAGTTAGACCCTTTCTCTCAAGAGCCAGTGCGGAAATCTTAATTCATGCTTTTATTACATCAAGAATAGATTACTGCAATGCGCTCCTCTCTGGTGTAAAGAAAACTACACTTAACCGCGTGCAGCTTGTACAAAACTCAGCTGCACGCCTTTTAACAAGAACCAAGAAGAGGGAGCACATCACACCAATTTTGAGATCTCTGCACTGGCTCCCTGTCAGTTTTAGGATTGATTTTAAGATTCTTTTAATTGTTTATAAAAGTGTACATGGTCTTAGTCCTTCTTTTATATCAGATTTACTTTTAGCTTATGAACCTCCTAGAGCTCTCAGATCTTCAGGCGCAGGCCTGCTGGAGGTCCGAGAGTCAGGACTAAAATCCACGGCGAGGCCTCTTTTAGATATTATGGGCCTCGTCTGTGGAACAGCCTGCCTGAGGATGTGAGGGCCTCACCCACTGTTGAGGTTTTTAAAAAGAAACTAAAGACACATTTATTTAATTCAGCTTTTAAGTAAATAGTATTTGCAATTTAACATTTTATGCGTATATTTTATCATATCTTACCATGTATTTATTTGTTTTATGCCAGTTAGTGAAGTTTTACCTCCTATGTATTAACTTATATTTTATCACTTCTTTTTTTTTTTTTTTTTTTTTTTTTTTAATGTGTGTTTTTATACTTTAGCTGTTTTATATTTTGTCTATTTTATCGTTTTAAATCTGACCACGAGCGTTTTCTCACTCTCGGCTGGGGTGTTTGTGTTCAGGCTCATGGGGTCATGGTACTGCTTGTCCACTGGCCTTCCATGTTCGTTGTCCTCTGGGCTGTCTGGCCTTGTGTGCTCAGTTGGGTGCACTGGGCCGGGGGGCTGGGGGCGTCGAGCTGGGGGTGCTGGGGATGAGCGGGGCGTGCCTCATGTTGCCTGGATGCTGACAGTCCAGCCAATAGGAGGACAGGGTGTACAGCGCCTTCAGGTTGCTCCTCAGTGATCTGTTTGCTCTGCTTTTTTATCTGTTTGTTTCTGTTTTTATAGTTATGAGGGGCTTATGTTTTTATAGTACTGCATGTGTGGGGTATAGTTTTTCTTGTATTTGTTTTATGTACAGCACTTTGAGCTGTTTTTAACTGGAAAGGTGCTATATAAATAAAATCAATTTGAATTTGAATTTGAATTTAATTCCCTCCTGGGTGTCAATGTTTGTATATAAGCTGTCCACATCGATAGTGAACAGAAAGGAATTTTGGGGGACATTTAAATTTTTAATTTTTTCTACGAAATCATATGTATCTTTAATGTAACTTTTGTGTTTATTGGACAGTGGGTTTAAAAAGTAATCGATAAATTCAGCCGACCTATAGGTCTCACTGCTGCAGTCCGATACTATCGGCCGGCCTGGGGGGATTTCGAATGGGATGCTCCAGGAGGCTGGGTCTTTGTGGATTTTAGGGAGCAGGTAAAATTTTCTGGGCCTTGGTTCTGAGCTGCCAATCAAATAGTTGCGTGGGTTAAATTCCAGTCAACACCAAGTTGCCAAGTTGCCAGATTGGGCAGTTTTCCCCCCAACTGAGCGTTTTTTACTCTGATTGGGATAGTTTCTGTAGCTTTTAGTTCCTTATTGAAATATGTCTCAAAAAGGGTCAGGGGAGGCAGGTGAGGCAGTACCTCACCTGCCGTCATGAAATGCAAAGCCGAATAAAAGAATAAATGAAAGTTTTGAATGATTTTTTTTTACTTATCAAAATATTTGGATTCTTTAAATTGATTCCATCTACTTGTAGACCAATAAAGAAGTTTGATATTTTAACCCAAGTAAGGATTTAAAAAAATAAAAATGAGTTCAACCGGTGTACAGGGCTCCAAACTGCTAAGTCCACCACTGCTCATTTGAATAATAATTTCCTCATCCTGAAAACAAGTTTAGGCTTGTTGGAAGCTGCAATGTGCAAATAGTTCTTTAAATACACAATTGTATGGTTAAAAAAAAGAAAATGTATTTTAGCTGCAGAAACACAGGGACTGTTTGTAGTAAAAATACATGAAAAACCAAATATTTAGTTTCAAATAAAGCCTTAATCCACAGATTTCCATGGACTTTGCTTCTGTTTACTCCAGCAGGGAGGACAGATGTTCCCCTTCTCAGCGTCTGCATTAAAAATGGATTCGGAGGAGACCCCCCCGCTGTTTGCATTGTGGTCAGCGAGCGCCGCAGACGGCGAGGAAAACCTGCCAATGGTTCATATCTGCACGACAAACAGAAATCACCAAACGAGCCAGAGCTTCCCCCGGTGGCGCTCTGCTGAAAGCGTCCATGTGCGCCGCGCTTTCATCTCTCCACACCAGCGAGATGACACCACGGTCTGCAGAGACCGATATTTACGACTCTGTCAGAGGCTGCGCTGGCTTCTCCCCGCTCCCCGTCACATTTGATGTGTTTGACAGTTCCTCCCCTCACAGCTACGCCAAAGAAAGAAATCAACAAAGTAACCAAAACCACAGCCGGCGTACTGTTATTATGCGACTCAGGTTTTCTCCTCCGAAGGTTGACAATTACCAGGAGGGAGGACTGTAATCATTCAATGGCAAGACAGAGGTAAGTAAAGGCTGCGCTGCGGTTCGGACTTCAAGCCTCTCTCTGCTTCCACTCTCACTGCAATTATCCCTAATTGGAGAGAGAGGGAAAAAAATCAAAGTCCTCGGCGTCTGGAGAGACGATGTGCAAAAATACTCTCCCTGCTTGGCTCCAAACGCCAAAATCTTAACACTCCATCTTTCATTACTCTGATCATCAAAGGGGGGTAAACAGGATTTCCTCTCCGCTGTTGTCTGAGGAGATATCTGCAGATGTGGGGAAGGATGAGTGGAACAAAAGCAGACAGAAGATCCGAGAAAAGCCACCGAGGGTAATTACAGACACGGGAGGGGGGGTACATTTAGCCTCATTAATTAAACGAGGGATTTAGTGACGTGACGAGGTGTTAAAGTTTAATATTCAGACTTTAGATGGAAGAATTTCTCACATTTCTGCAGCTCGTGCTCTTAAGAAATGGTTTTGAATATAAATGGGAACATTTATTTATTGGCTTCTTGAGCTAAAGAATCTTGATGGAATTTGTCAAAAATATTACTAAAAGTAAAGAGAACCAAAGGAACACAGATGGAAAAAAAAGACAAAAATAGTATTAGTGCACACCAGATAGTTTCTGGGGCCCACCAGATAGTTTGCACGCAAATAGACACACCAGATAATGTGAGAACCAGATAGTTTCTACTAGTGCCCACTAGACAGTATGCACATCAGATAGTCTCTAGTGGTATCCACCAGATAGTGTAGTACTATCTGGTGTGCACATTGGTGTTGATTACTTTTGGTTTTTGGTGAGCACCAGAAGCCAGTACTAACTTTTTTTAAGCTTTTATTTTTTTAGGAGCTCAGTAAAAAAGTTGCTTTTGGTCCCACCAGATAGTGTGCACACCGGATAGTTTCAAGTGAGTCCCACCAGAGAGTACTTCCACAAGATAGTATGTACACTGCATAGTTTCTAGTGGTCCCCACCAGATAGTATGTACACTGCATAGTTTCTAGTGGTTCCCACCAGATAGTATGCACACCAGATAGTTTCTAGTGGTCCCAACCAGATAGTATGCACACCAGATCGTTTCTAGTGGTCCCCACCAGATAGCATGCACACCAGATCGTTTCTAGTGGTCCCCACCAGATAGTATGTACACTGCATAGTTTCTAGTGGTTCCCACCAGATAGTATGCACACCAGATAGTTTCTAGTGGTCCCAACCAGATAGTATGCACACCAGATCGTTTCTAGTGGTCCCCACCAGATAGTATGCACACCAGATCGTTTCTAGTGGTCCCCACCAGATAGTATGCACACCAGATAGTTTCTAGTGGTCCCAACCAGATAGTATGCACACCAGATCGTTTCTAGTGGTCCCCACCAGATAGTATGCACACCAGATCGTTTCTAGTGGTCCCCACTAGATAGTATGCACACCAAATAGTTTCTAGTGGTTCCCACCAGATAGTATTCACACCAGATAGTTTCTAGTGAAAGGCAAGATGTCAATTTTAAGTTCTATTTTAAATTTTAGCTATATTTTACCTTTTTCTAATCTGTAAATAATTGAAAACACAAACAATTTGAGGGGTTGATTGGAATTTTTGTTTAAAAAAAATAAATAAATAAGACGCAGTTATACGTAACCCAAGTTTTGTTGTTTTTAACCCAATCTCAGAGTTTAAAAAGGGACTAACTCTTTTTCTATTTAACTCAAGAAAAAACAAAAGTTGGTTTAAAGTGAAACCAGCATAACTCAAAAGCATGACGTGTTTTAGGAGACCCTGAAAGAGGCAATGGAGAACCATGACTTTCAATTCACTATTTGATGTGTTTTTTTAAGCTTTTTTCATAAATTATATAATAAATTATGTGGAATTGAGTTTTTTCCCTGGGTCACAGGCCTATAATCAGTCATTACGTTGTAGCCTAATTCCTCAATCTGTTGGATTAAATCCTTTCTATCCAATAACTGTTGTTCAAGCTACACTTTTCCCTAGGGATGTGTATTGGTAAGAATCTGGGGATACGATGTGTATTGCGAGACACGTCTCGATACGATAAATATCGCAATATATCTCAAGAATGGTGCAGTGTAGAGCTGCCCAAAGTGCTGCCAACTAGTGGTCAAAGGTTTAAGTGGAAAAACAAAAGTAAGACGCTCACAAATAATTAAATGGTAAAGTTGCATTATCTGTGATAATGCTGGTGTGAATACTTTTTACTAAAAGTTGTCACTGAAGATAATGAAACTTTTTGCTGAAAATGGTGAAGCAACTTATTATAATAACTGAAAGGATTTTCTGAAAATGCAAAAGCTATTTGTAATCTTCTAAATCTGCTACAAGACTGGAAATTTCATTAAAGAAGAATGAAAGAGCGCTGAAGTTGGCCTAAATTTCTGAAAAAATTATATAATTACTTAGAAATCCCTAATACATGCCATTTTTGTAGAAATACTTTGTGTGTTGCCCCCAAAACCTTAGAAGATTCCAAATTAGCAACAAAAAAATATATATATAGCTTGATGCTTAAATAATAGTCTAAAATTCCTCAGTAAACTAAATTAGTCAAAAACGTTAGCTAAAACAGAAGCTTAACTCTAACTTTGCAAAAAAAGAAAAAAACAGTAGACAACAAATTAGCCAAAAAAGTTAGAATGTTGCCAAAATAGAAGCTTAACTCTAAATTTCAAAAAAAAAAAAAAACAGTAGATAGGAAATTGGCAAAAAACGTTAGCATGTTGCAATAATATTAGCTAAACTCCAAATTAGCATAAAAACTCTCAGTAGATACCAAATTAGTCAAAAAAGCTAGCATGTTGCTTAAATATTAGCTAAACTCCAAAATAGCTTAAAATTCCTCAGTACACTAAATTTGTCATTAACATGTTGCTAAAATAGAAGCTTAACTCTAAATTTGCAAAAAAAAAAAAAAAAAAAAAACCAGTGGGTAACAAATTAGCCAAAAACGTTAGCATGTTGCTTAAATAAAAGCTAAGCTATAAATTAGCTTATAAAACCCCAGTAGATACCAGATTAGTCGTTAGCATACAGCTAAAATATTAGCTAAACTCCAAATTAGCGTAAAAAACCTCAGTAGATGCAATCTTAGCCAATAAAGAAGCTAACAGATTATTTACTTACAAGCTAAACTCCAAAACTCCTCAGTAAACTAAATTAGCCCAAAATGTTAGCATGATGCTAAAATATTAGCTAAACTCCTTTTTTTTTAATTTTACTATAAAGATGAAAACATAGCTCATGCAAATGTTTCAAAGTTTGTCGCTAATCTACTTAAAATGTTAAAATTTGAAGACTTTCTCATTCATTTCCATATTTACTCAATATTTTAAAAACTTGAAAGTTTATGAAAATACAAGCAGTGATGATTTAACGAGATGAATTTTTAGTGTCGAAAAACAGGAGAATCACCATTAAATTAAATATTTTAAATCAACTCAAGTATCGCCAAATGAAATATAGCGATATATCACAAATCGATTTTTCCCTACAAGTTCATGACGTCATGCTGCTTCACCGAGCAATGACAGTGGAGGATGAATGACTAATCATTGTGGTATTGTGCTGTGAAACTATTTGTAAAAGTTCTCTTTCGTTTGTTCCGTGGAACAAAAACTGTTTTTTAAACTGAATCCAAATAGAAAATGTAAATAAATGATAAATGATGTTGGGTTCAATGCCAGAAGATTAAAACCAATCCATAAGGAACTTTTAAGCTCTAATCTCAGAGGATTCAGCCCAAATTCAGTCAGATTAAACAGAGTATAAGTCTCTCTCTCGGGATTTGAACCAACAACCTGTGGCGGATGAACTCACCTGGTGAGAGGGTTTGGGGAACAACGGCTCGCTGGGTTTGCTGCTCCTCCCGGGGGATCCGTGCGCGCCCCTCTCCCCTTTAGTCATGGCCGAGACGCCGTGCGTGAGGCGACAGCCGTACGCGTGCGTCTGCGTGTGTGCGGGAGTGATGAAGTGCGCGTGGCTGTGGCTCCTGGTGTGCGTGAGAGTGACCTGCCACTGCGCGGTGCGCGCCAGAGGCTGGAAGTGGATGTGCTGGCCGCGCGCCGCCGCCGCGGACGCGGGGAGCTCCTCCTGCTCCTCTGTCACAAGTCTGCCGCCGTACGCCGCCATTCACGCGCCGCTCTGCTCTGGAATGAAGCCAGTGGGAAGGGCAAAGTCAAGCACCGACACCCGCACGGGACTCACGCGCACATCTTGGATGCAAATGAGCGCGCAAAAAAAAAAATGGAGCAAATAGAGCGAAGGTGGATGCGGATCTGGAAGAAATCCGCGCAGATCTCTGACGGGATCACAGCGTCCCGCGCAGGAGTGGCTGTCCTCCTTTACTTAGCGCCTCCTTACATCCACAATAAGAGGGAGAAAGGAGGTCCTCTCACCTCCTGGTTGTGATGGGGAGGCGGCAGCTGCTCCGCGGGGTCTGTCGGCGCGTCAGGATGGAGACTGCGGAGGATGGAGAGTCTCCACTCCCGCCTTCAGCAGCATCCAGGACGGAACTGCGCCCTGCAGCGGCCGAGGGAGGCAGGGAGGGGGGAGGGAGGGAGAGATGCTCCGATAGAGCCAGCCCATCTGCGCTCCCAAACATTCCCGGCATTCCTGCAGAGCTGGAGGAAAGTTTGAAACCTTCGATTGGAAGATTCATTTCTGTTCCCTCCACACCTGGAGAGAGGATGCTGCTGGGAGTGGAACGAGGAGAGAAATGATTTGGGGTTTCTCTTAAAAAAAATGTAAATAATAATAGATAAATCCAAAGATTTTGAATATCTGTTTTATTTTTAACCATGGTATTGTGTTTGGACCCCTTTGTTTTACACTTGAAACACTTGAACTAAATATTAGAGTTCAAAACTGATGATCTGTTTTCAAGTGTTGAAAGAAGGGGTCAATTAAATCCCGTAATATGATGATTGATCCTTAAATTGTGTTTTGGTCAAGATTGGTCCGTTTTCAAGTGTTAAAAAAAAAGGGTCAATTCTGACCCGAACACAATGTTGGAGTAAAAAATTCATTTTTCTGTCTTCAAGTGTTGTGAAAGGGTCAATTCTGACCCGAATACAATATTAGAGTTAATCATTATATTATGCTGGGGTTTAATTGACCCTTTTTAACACTTGAAAACAGATCAGTGTTGAACTCTAGTATTATGTTCGGGTCCAGATTGACCCTTTTTCAAGTGTAAAACAAAGGGGTCAATTTGGACCAAAAATTACGAACAAAATTAATTTTTTAAATATCTTTATCAATTATAAGAACTAAAACCCCAGTGTTTGTACTTTTTTTAGTAAAATTTTTGAAGAAAAAAAACTTCTGTGCATAAAGACTACATTAAGTCCAGGGCCATCCCATAATAATTTTCCAACGTCCTTTGGTCATCCTCAACACGTTTCGGTTCATTTGATAGATTTTGACATTTTTTTGAATCATTTCTTTTTGTTTTGACCTTTTTTCCCGCTGTGATGTCATCGTTTTTGTTGGTGGGCGGAGCCTTCACTATGTCCATCAAGATTCATTTTTTTATAGGTTTGAGTTTTTGAGTTTGTGCAAAATTTTCGCTCAGAAAGAAAGAATCTGAAGGGATTAAAAGAATTTATCTTTTCAAAATAAAAGAAGAAAAAAACATTTTTTAAAATCATTATTAATTTACTTGTTGTGTTTAATAAACTGCATCATTTTTAGTTTATTTCAATCTGATTTTACTTTATGTTTTAATTTTTCTCGCTATTCAACTAAACTCATCTGACTTATAGCATAAACATGTTCACAAATAACTGTTTTTTCTACCAAAATATATTTATTTTGTGTTTATCAGATGAGCCTCATTCCATCTTTTTATTTGTGTCTTGCACGGTCAGCACAGTGGGCGGAGTCTCTTTCATGTGGCTTTAAGTCCTCACATCTCATTGGCTGAATTTTACAGTTATTCTACATTTCCTGACTCTCATTAGAGCTCAGAACAGAGAGTCTGCTCCGTCTGCAGAACTCAACAGGTCCGTGTTATTTAATGCCGCCGCGTCTGGGGATTTATGGCGTGTTTGGCCTTGACCTCTCCTGCACAGTAAGTAAGTTCGCTTCTCCTCCAAGCGTGACGACAAACAAGTCATGAAAACCTGAAGCCAGACAGAGAGCTGCAGACACAGAGTCAGCCATGAGAGCGGCGCTAGAGCGGGAAGGTTTATGATGAGAGGAACCACAGGAAGAGGCGGAGTCCATCATCATCCATCCATCCATCCTCCATCCATCCATCCATCCTCCATCCATCCATCATCATCCATCCATCCATCCATCCATCCATCCATCCATCATCCATCCTTCATCCATCCATCCATCCATCCATCCATCATCCATCCATCATCCATCCATCCATCCATCCATCCATCATCCATCCATCCATCATCCATCCTTCATCCATCCATCCATCATCCATCCATCCATCCATCCATCCATCCATCCATCATCCATCCATCATCCA